>OX101787.1:34368333-34513359 GCA_944452715.1 Ophion slaviceki | reverse complement strand
AACCTCGCAACTATCTGTCCAACAATTGCGGAAGTTTTTGTCAAACGTCAGTGTACAACGTTTTGGGAACGCACCACAGTACCGTTAGAACGCCCGACTTATTTTTAATTTCCCACCAAGACAAACTTGGCTTTGTGGGGAAGCGAAAATCCTCGAGTGTTTCGAGACCCATGGAGGACAAAGCTCACCAGGTAGAGGCAATTTTTGGCCACGTGTTTTGTGCGTGCTAGCTCCACGATCGTTAACAGACAGAAATAATATAAAAAAAGGAAGAGATGCTCGAAATGAGAGGGACAGGGAAAGAGAAAAGGGAGAGGGTCAGAGAGAGAAATAGAAGAGAAGGGCAGAGAGAAGAAAAAGAGGGACAGAGAGAGAGAGAGAGAGCGCGGCGTTTTCTCAGTTCTCTCTGGAGTACAGCAAACTGGCTTGTATGACATCAGCCTCGGAGAGTTCTCGTCCCCGGACAAGGCTTGCCGGTTGACACACATGGCTGGCCCTCGGCTTCGCGGTAAACGGCCTTCGTATACGTGTGTATCCGTATATACACGACGAAGAGCATGTACGATTTTCCATCCTTCTCTTGCGCTCTCCGCTACAAGCACACCTGAGAGGATATGCATTCGTCTCGGACGCGCGGAGGGAGCTCGTTAAATTATATATTTACCAATGGAATTTGCGCAATTCTTGTAACCCTCCGTATATGAAGGGAAAAATCGAAACAAAAGAGAAAACGATTCACGCATGTGGTAAAAAAAAGTAAGACGGAGTAAAAAGAAATTGCCGAAATGAAGTGTAAAGGACGAGGCTCGTTCGACCTGAAACGACCCGTACAAAGTAGGCCCGCAATGTGTATATTTCTGTGTTTATCGTGACGTCATTTTGGCCGCGCGAGTCTCGAGTCTCGCCGCTTCGTTCGTTCCGAGCGCGGGGAAAAAATGAGCATTCATCGACGTGCGTTGCCTCGCACCGCCGGATGGAAAATGATTTTGGAAAAGGAGATGGAAAATAATTTTGGAAATGGGGAAAATGAAAAATAATTTTGAAAGTGGAAGCGAAGGAAAATAGTTTTGGAAATTGGGGGATGGAAAATAATTTTGAAAATGGAAGTTATGAAAAATAGTTTCGGGAATCGAGGGGATGGAAGTTAATTTTGGAAATGGAAGAGCTGAAAAATAACTTTGGAAATGGGGATGGAAAATTAATTTGGAAATGGCGGAGATGGAAAATAATTTTCGTAATGGAAGTGATGAAAAATAATTTTGGTATCGGTAGAGATGGAAAATAATTTTGGATATGCAGATGGAAAATAATTCTGGAAATATGAAGGATGGAAAATAATTCTGGAAATTGAGGAGATGGAAAATAATTTTGGAAATGGAAGAGACGAACAATAATTTCAGAAATGGAACGGATGGCGAATAACTTTTCAAATGGCGGATAGAAGAGATGAAAAATAATTGTGGAAATCGAGGGGATGAAGATGCATTTTGGAAATGGAAGAGATGGAAAATTATTTTGGAAATGGGGGAGATGGTAAATACAATTTAGAAAATGGAAATGGCAAATAACTTTAGAAATGGAAGAGATGAAAAATAACTTCGGAAAGGGAAATGGAAAATAGTTTTGGAAACGAAGGAGTTGAGAAATGATTTTGGCAAGGGAACATATGGAAAATAATTTTGGAAATGGAAGGGATAGACAATGATTTTAGAAATGGAAGGGATGGCGAATAACTGGAAATGGAGGATGGGAAATAATTTTGGAAATCGAGGGGAGAGAGATTAATTTTGGAAATGGAAGAGATGGAAAATAATTTTGGAAATGAAAGAGATGGAAAATAAAATTTTGAAAATGGAAATAACAAATAATTTCGGAAATGGAAGAGGGGGAAAATAATTTTTCCATTGCTCCCACATCAGTTGTTTTCGAAATTAGTATTGACTTTTGTACTGTGGAAGAATTTCTCTGTTGCGAATAGCTGGAAATGCGCGGTTTCCCCTTTCACGGGGGTCACCCGTTAGACACGAGACTCTAGACGACGTTCCCAGCTCCGGCTATGTAACCAGTAAATTCTCACTAATTTCATTATAAACCGTGTGTAAGGCGAGTGAAACGCTTCGCCAAATACACGAACGAGATAGATAATTGCTGAATGGGGAAAGAGAAGAACGTTTGACTTATGGGTTTGTGGAAATTGTAATTTAATATCTCAGATATGCTTGGGACTCTGGTACATAGGTATATGAATGTTAATTAACATAAATAAAAATATTGAGAAAAATTAATAATGAATACATACCTACCCACACAACTGGACAATATATGTGACTTTAATATACTTATGCATACATATTAAAGTATATAAGTAGATTAAAAACATTAAAGTTTTGATAGTTGGTTACCTTGGATAAATTGATGAAAAAATTAACAAAAAGAACAGCCACCCAGCACTCGATAATATATTTTGTTTTCAAACAATTAATTATACACACACCAAAGTATGAAAGAATATTAAGGGGTTTTCTCACTTTAGACACTAAAAAAGGCTATTTTCATTCGTTTCTTTTGATAGGTTACATTATAGATATTGATATAAAAGTTGTTACACTTAATAAATACACTTTCGAAATACAAAAAAAAATTATTTATTTAAGGCACTATTCATAGACGAAAATGGTAGTTAAAAAATGTCCTAAAAAAGGTAGGTCTGCGCTGTTGATGAAATCTCGGAGATGGATCATCCGAAACAAAAAAATCAAATGATTTTAGATTCAGTATGTTAATGGCTATAGCGCATATCATACGATTTTTGATATATGGAAAGATAACAAAATGGCGGACGCTTTTCGAAAAAAACAAAAAAAGTGTATTTTTTCACCGTTTTTTGCACAATAAAATAGTAGATATCAAAATTAGAAAAAATCCTCCCTATGCGCTATAGCTATAGTTGTAAAGAATATGTGTAACAACTTTTATATCAATATCTATACTATAAACATATCAAAAAAATTCAGGAAATTAACCTTTTTTTAGCGTCTAAAGTGAGAAGACCCCTTGAGGAAAATACACTGTCCACTCTATGAGTGTTTTTATATATTTATTATTAATTCTCGTTAATATTTTTATTTATATTGATTCATTTTTTGTATACACGTTAATGTGTGTGTGTGTGTGTGTGTGTGTGTGTGTGTGTGTGTGTGTGTGTGTGTGTGTGTGTGTGTGTGTGTGTGTGTGTGTGCATATTAAGGTGTTGAATAAATTCGTATAAGCATAAGTAAAGTTCAATCCCAATTTCAACCTTTAAACTCAAGTCTAAGAGCGATAGCACTGAACTATTTTTTTTCCTGTTTGATTTCCACCGGACGCTCACTTTTTACATGAACACTTCTATTTTTATGCATATTACAGCTAAATGGAGAATGCAAGTATCCCTTTCGAAAGTACGAAAAATACTTTTTCGAATACAATTTGGGCAGAAATACTGATATCAAGATTTTAAACAAAAGGTTATATATAATAATGATAATAATGATAATAATAATAATAATCGAGTTTTTTGCACATCTTGCTTTAGAAGTTCTTTACAAAAAGTTTCCGATTTGTTTATAAACATTTTTCTTACATATACCTTAATTCTTTGTTTTACCCCGCATATCTTTGCTCTCTTTTTGTCACTCTACTTCTCATCTCCATCGCTTTCAACTCCCTCTTCCTCCTTGCGCATGTTTTACATACTTCCTCTGTTTCTCTGAAATACTGGCATATCCCTATATTTATCTTTCCAATCAACATGTTTATCATTTCCCCCTTTATCGCCACCTTATCCACTCATTTCACCCACTCTTCAACTTCCTTTCTCGATTTCGTCGTTACAATTTTCCAACCTTTTTCGCATATTAGCAGGTGGTCCATTGTTTCATTTTCTTTCTTGCAAATTCTGCATCTCCAGTCCTTTTCCCCCTTCTTCCCCGCACTCCAGATATTTTCGCATCTTAGTCTTGCCCACATTTCTTTATCCCTACCCTTTACACCCTAAAGGTTATATATATATATATATATGAATGTATTCAAAACCTCATTTAAATATTTGAAAGTATTGAATATATAATATTAAAAATTTGAATATATAGATGCAGGGGCTAGTATGTGCGATTTTCTTTTTAATCGCACAAAGGCGCAAATTTCCCCCAACAAAAATTGTACGATTTATATATTTCGATGACATTTGCATCGTTGGAATGCAACGACTTTTTCCTCCATTTTTATTTCTTTATTTTGATTATCAGAAAAAAACTTTTTTCCGCGAATCGCGGTCATAAATCGTTAATGAAAATACGCAAAAGTATTTATCAATTGAAAATAATTAATTTTCGTTGAGTTCCAACGATGCAAATTTCAAGATAATATACTTCTGGCAATTGAAAAAATCTGGACACTGCTTTTCATACTCGAAATAAAATTAATATTAAAAAACAATGTCTCTCGCTATACTTTACTTTTCCCGTCTCAAATCTCATAGTTTTCAATTGACTTATTCACAGCTATAAGGTATACAGCTATACGCACTCTCGTAGAATCGATCATTACGTTTCTTTTATTCTCCCATGAAAATCGCAATCGCATCTCCGTCTTGTTCGTCTCGTACACAGCTGACCCTCGAAAAGCAATCAGGCCAATCCGGCACGGCAGAATCCAATTTACGTATCGAATTTTCCATCCGCGTTTAATGGACTCGGTAAAATTGGCAATAGGAGATTTTCGTCTGGTTTCATGCCGACGTACGATTACTCGACGAGACGAGTGAAAAGGAAATGAAAAAAGAAGAAAAAAGTCATATGAAAAATAAATGGGTAAAAAAAAGCACCATCCGTTAGGTCGTAAAATTCGATATGACAGCTATTAGTAACGTGGATGTATTTTGGCAACGGGACGAGTATTAAAAGACGTGTACCCCTGACGGGGCCACGTGTTGGCCTCCGTAACAAAACGCGTACAGCACAAACCGTAAATAACAAACAATAAAGGACGGAGAATGTATATATTTAACCGCGAACTTGAGCGATGCAACGCTTCCAAGTTCTATTTATAAAAACGTGTACTCTATTTCGGCTTTCAAGCATATATATATATATATATGCACCCGAACGCCCAGAACACGACTTTTGGCGCTTCGAGGAAGATTTCTCTCTGTTTACCCCTTCCTGCCAGCCTTCCTTATAGCCGGTGGCGTACACGAATTGGTGCCAATATGGACCCCCATTCAAACTTTTTTTCCGCTCTGTATTATTCCTCGAAGGACTCAGCTGCAAACGGCGGAATTGGGAGACATCCGGTGGAAGAACACTGAGCGTCCAAAGACGAGGAAAAGGACTGAGAATTTCACCCTACAGATTTTGCACAGATACGAATGTTTGAAGAAAAAAAAATCGAAATATTTTTTTAAAAACGTTTTCACAGATCCGAACCTCTTGTTCTGTGGTCTTTCTTTCCGGAAGCACCGTAAGTTATAAAACAATCGAAAATGACAAGCGATGAATTCATTTTATTATAGATTTTCCTCGATGCATAAATTGCCATAATTCGGGTCTCGATGTTAAGTGGCACTGATAAAAAAGATTTATTGAAATAAACTAAATTCTTTTATTTGATCCTTTTCTTTATTCGAATTTCCAACAATTAACGTAAAATTAATATTTTTATACATATACTATTGCAGGGATTTATTCGAAATATATTTATTTCTTTGAATTGAGATCCATTTAACACCGTTGTGTGATAAAATTTTTATTAGCGTTCTATAATTTTGGTATTCAGTGTTGTTTACTCAAGAAATTATTTATACGTACACGCTAAGTGCGTCGAATTAATTGGTTAAAATTAACTAGCATATTCATTCGTTTATCAACATTTGTCTATTACAGTGTATTCATTTTGTCTTTAATTTGATTACTGAATTTAATTGTCGTGTTAAGGCGTTAGGTTACTGTGAAGATGATGAACACTCATTCGCCGCTTGAGGCAACTTAAATTGAAGAGGAAGGTCCAACATATGGCGCAGGAATCGCAGGTTGAAGGTAAATTTATAATTACAACGATATAACTGCTAGTCAAACTTTGAAAGTGTTTTTCTTGCAATTATGTTTTTGAAAACGGTGTACACGATTTCTCGAAATCTAATAGACGGATTGACTTGAACTTTGGTACACTTATTCAGTGTAATAGTAGTGTAGTCTTGACCGACGTTTTTCTCCTTAACATTATTTTTCTATTAGTTATTAACAACAATCATGTCATGTTTTCCTCGAAAAATCAACAAAAACATTTTTTTGATCATTGAAACACTACAACAAAAAAGCGCGGTCGAGTCTTAGCCAATATTATTTATTTTAAGGAAAAAAACTCGTTTTTTTGTTTCAGATCAACCAGCTGGCCAACATCAAGTACATCGTTGAGCCCCTCACGTTCAAGCAAAAGTCCTTCGTGAGATTTTTTATAACTTTTTTAATCCTTCGTTGTCACTGTGGCTCTAAACGACCCAGCGTAGCCAAGTTTCTTTGCGACTTTTTCTCTTCCCGATTTTTTTTGCATGTTGTCATTTGATTTTTGTATATAATCATTTTTGGCACATATTCTGCAATATTTAAAGTATGATCGTGAATTTTTTCATGGTCGTCCGACGGATTGTCACACTGGGTCAGATTGATCCAGTGTGACAATCATTTTTCTCCAGATAACTGTGACAACGAAGGGTTAATTATTCATATTTTTTTCGAAATTTGGTACACAACTTTGTGAATGTACGTACAAATAAATGTCTAAACGATTTTTCAACCATCTCACTTAGTTCTTCGGAATTGATTTTGAAAAATAACCCCGACTTTCGGTTCATTACACTAGCCTGACCCCTTAATTTTGTCTCTAATTTGACTACTTAATAAAATAATCGTATTAATTGTGCCTCTAATTTGATTACTTACTTCAATTATCGTATAGATTTTGTTTCTAATTTGATTAATTAATTTAGTTATCGTATTAATTTCGTCTTTAATTTGATTATTTAATTCAATCATCGATCAATGTTGTCTTTAATTTGCCATACATTCTTTCATAAATCAACCTTCAGTTAAGGGCCTATACCAGTGTGACACTTTAAGAAAATCGATTTTTTTTTGCTTTTTTCGATAGTTTATACTTTCAAGAATATGAAATGAGATTTTTCAAATTTGCTGACATTGTAACGCAAAGAGCAATTATCCGATTGACTTGAAATTTGAACTGAGTACTCTCGAATATATTTACTCTACAATAACGTACGATATTTTTGATTGGATGAAAATTGACGATTTGGCATTGAAAAAAACCACCATTTTATAGGCAAGAAACAGACGTTTTTTTCATAACTACGCCATTTTGTTAGATTTTGATATTTTTCGAAAATCCTACGTCGTTGTACAGGAAATACCTTCCAGTTTAACGACATTTTTTCCTTTTTCGGTTTCAGCTACTCAATCGGCCAGAATCATGTCAGCAGTGGAGGAACTTTTTTTGCCGCCTCCGAAGGCAGCGCATAAGTCGCTTGGATCTCAATATTTTTCTATGAAAAAATAACGTAATATAGGTCAAATATAGCCAAATATATTATTAATTTTCCGAACCATTTAATTGAGTACTTTTCTTCCAAAAAATTCCCGAAAATCACCCAAATTTTCAGCGTTCACACTGGTATAGCCCCTTAAGGCGAGAGCCTGAATTAGAAGATCCAAAAAAGCGTTTTTTCGGGAATTTCTTTGACCGGGAAAGAAACAAGTTAGCGCAGTAAACATTGAGGTATCTTTTCATGTATATTTGTAATTTATAAAAAGGAAATGTTTCATCATGAAACAATAAATGACTGCAGATTTATCAGCCTATTCCATGTGCGTCTTGCCACTGCAGTCCCCAATCGGCGGGAAAGATGCGGCTCGTAATTCTTGACTGAACCAAATAAACCAATAAAGTTTTCAATTGTCATATATTTTTCTTCTGAGTGAATTAAGAAAAATCTGAAAAAATCGTCAAATTATAACTTTCCTCAGGTTTGGAAAAAAATGTGTTAAAAAATACACGCTAACGTGCTACAAAAATTATTTAAAAATACTTTCAACGACTTTTTTAATTCACTTAGAAGAGTTTTTCATACTAAAAAAAATAAACTTTGGATTGATTCAATAGGTCGTCTAGTTTTTTTTGCTATCACGCCCGCCAATTTGGAAGAATCGTGAAATTGAAAACTGGAGAAAACGCGCTTCACAGTTTTCAATAGGAGGAAATATCGATATCAAATGTCAATCGCTTCTCTGTTTTTGGCCTTGTATCTTCGAAAATATTTACAATTGGCCTCTGTGACTTTGTAAATATACTCTTGGCTAGTTTATCTATGTAAGCGATTAAAAAAAAAACGATTTTTCGATTAGCGGTAATTATAAACACATTTGTGTAAACACATTACAAAACTTTAAACGCGTTTTTCTCGAAAACACGTTTTTAAAAATGGCTGACATTCTCCTGACCGCTGCAATTAACATATCGACC
The DNA here is from genome assembly GCA_944452715.1 of Ophion slaviceki. Lineage (NCBI taxonomy): Eukaryota > Metazoa > Arthropoda > Insecta > Hymenoptera > Ichneumonidae > Ophion > Ophion slaviceki. The sequence goes on along the minus strand of OX101787.1, from coordinate 34,504,788 downwards.
TGAAATTTGGAGAGCATACTCAGAAAATATGTCTTCACGGAATGACGAATCGTTTTTTCGATAGATACATTTTTGCATTTATTATTTATCTTTTTATGCGAAAAAAAACGCGAAAATTCGATTTTTTTTAATTGCCGCCATTTTCCGAAATTTGTACTAAACGAAAAACCCATCCGTCATTCCATGACCAAAGGGTCACAGATTGATAATATGCTTTGAATTTGTGTTTCAGATCAACAAAGAGGGGGCAGTGATGTCAGCCGTTTACCTCCCGCGATTTGAGGACCTGTTTTCGCGGAGCTGCAACGGCCGCCATTTTGGTTTTTTTTTTTTTTTTTTTTTAAATTTTAACGTTCTGTATATCATGAATAAAAGCAAGAAAAAAACCGCACTCAAAAAGCTTTACTCGTTTCTTAAAAAAAAAAAAAAATGTAAACACCTGAAATATGGCACTCCAAGGACAAAGTTTCCCTTAACATAATATAGTAAGGACACCTTCAATTTGTTTCTTATGGTTTTAACACGCTTGCACGTGAAATTCCCAACCCTTTGATGAGACCGTGCACCGCCATCCACAAAGTGCGAGATAAAATGTGAGGCAACGAACAAAAAGTTATCCGCTTCAAAATAGATCCTAGACAAAGCAAGAAGATTTTTTCAACAACGTGGTCACGTGCCTTGGGTGTACATACAAGTCTACGTTTGTTTGTGTTTAATGTTTCGATTTTTTGAGATCGGCACAACAATATTTTTTTTCGCATCGATCGAATTGGTTTTGTCAGTTGCACTCCTTTTTTTTGTTTTTTTTCTAATAGCCCATCCAAATATTGCAAATACTCTGTGCCAACGGTTTGTTTGAGTCGATAGCCCCATACGCAGGCAAAGCTGATGACCCGCCACACCCGTACGCAGGTGACCAAGCCCCGCGAAAACTGACGCACGTCATCTTAAAGTTTCAGCCGAGGGGCTATTCACTATTAAGTGAGGTGCAGAAGAGATTTTCGTGTGAAGTCGATTTCATATGATTTTTGTGATTTCATAAATGATTCGAGCTATTTTTAAAGTCATGTGATTTCGCGTAATTTCACGTAATTTCAGTTGATTTCAATTGATTTCATTTGAATTCATCAACTCAGTTTCAAGCGATTGCTGAAATCATTGGAGGGAGAAAAAAGCTCGAAAATGGTTAAATTTCTCTTTTTTTTATTATTGACTAATCTTGAGACTCAAATTTGAATTAAAAATTTTTTAAATTAAAAAAAAGGGTTTAAAAAAGACACAGATATAGATATTAAAAGAAATGTTTAATTTTTTCATACAGAGCCATGTCAATATAAAGACCCGTTTCGGCCATACAAGGCGACGAAATAGTCAAACAATATTGCTTAATACTTATAAAACCATGTACATCCATCGATACAGGAACTAAATTTGGTGATTTTTGTACGATTTCGTACCAATTACAAAGAACACCAATTTTTTGGTATTGTAATAATTTTCTTTGATAGTAATAATAATTTGTGAGAACGTGCACATTCTTTCGGATTTTTACACGAAAAGACGTTTCTTATTTTCTCATTAAATTAGACGGTGTCTAATGATCGCTTCGGTTTGTTATTCGTCAATTTAACGAGGTACACCAGCTTCATACAATGTTGCCATGCTAAACCATGGTAAAATTTCAAAATGGTGATAGATCAATAAAATTTGGTGAATATATTCTTTAGTATTATATATGTCAATACAATTTTTTTCAGATTTTTTCATTGTGCCGTTATCGAGTAATTGAACATTGAAGTTCACGTGTATAAGCATAGCGTTTTTATAGATATAGGTATATATTCCGGGTATAAGAATAAACGCTTGTGAATTATTTGTAAGAAAACGGCACAACCAAAAAATCTGAAAAAATTTGTATCTACATGAATAATACTAAAGAATATATTCACCAAATTTTATTGATCTATCACCATTTTTCTGAAGCTAGTGTACCTCCTTAAATACATTCAAATTTGAAAAGAATAAAAAATTAATTTAAGATATACATACCTTCAGTCGACCTTCAGTCGAACTCGAAGTCGAACGCAACGCAAAGTGAGGCAAGATTTTCAACAGTTTTGTTTTCACAAATAATTATCTCCCGGTATATCTCTCTGCATGTGCTGGCGCTGAGCCGCAGACTGACTGCTCGAACGCACGGACAATGGATTATGAAAAATCATAATAAAATTTCCTTGTTTCGAGAACCAGATGATTTCTAGCGATTTCCTGAATCAAGTGACTTCGTGCTGATTTCAGACGACTTCAAAAAATGTAAACCTGATTTCAAGGGATTTCAACTACATTCGAATAATGGTGATTTAGTAAGACGCTTCGCGATTTCAGGCGATTTCTTGTAATTTCGCATTCGATTTCGAACAGAAGTGCTTGAATGATTTCACAAGTGAATAGCCCCTCGGTTTCAGCTGGGCCAAATTGCCACCAACTCCTCTGCACGTATACACGTCCCATGTAGCTCCGCGCCGTTTTGAAGACTGCCAAAAAACCTCACCCCTAAGCGCGCGAGTACGTACGCCCGTGAGCGACGAGCGTCCGCGCCGCAGTGTGTAAAATAAAATTCGTTCATTCACCCTCCGGTCGCGGACTGAATCGCGCGCGCGTCTTGCTTTTTGTTCTCTCGTCGGTGTGCCCCGCGAACGTCGTGCGGAGTGGGCGAAGAAAGTGCCGAACGCAGATTCTCGAAACACGCCCTTTTTCAAGTGTCTTCAACTTTTTTTTTACACGGTTAACAGCAAAGAACACGAGGCGTTTCCGTTTTTAGATCAATTGAATTTTTGATGAAGTATTAATTTGATTATTATACTTATTATACAGGGTGTCCCTCTTATCTCTGCCACACGAAATAACTCGGTAATTATCGACGTCACGAAAAAATGTTCCAGACAAAAGTTGTACGGTGTGAAAAGGGCCATCAAATGCGACCCAATTTGTTTTATTTCGGTGGAGGCGCTGACGCACAGTGAAGGCCACCTCCACTTTTTTAAATGGAACGGTTCATTTTTTTTCAACCATCTTGTGGTGCACCTCGAGCCGCATAAAACACATTAGGGGGTCAAAGTCGTTCAAGGTCATTCAAGGTCAGTATCGATTGTACAAATCTAAATAGGTGACCTTGAATGACCTTGAACGACTTTGACCCCCTAATGTTTTTTATGCGGCTTGAGGTGCTCCACAAGATGGTTGAAAAAAAATGTACCATTCCATTTTAAGGAGTGGAGGTGACCTTCACTGTGCGTCAGCGCCTCCACCGAAAGAAAAAAAATCGGTCGCATTTGATAGCCTCCTTTACACCGTACAACTTTTGTCTGAACATTTTTTTGTGACGTCGATAATTACCGAGTTACTTCGGGTGGCAGAGATAAGAGGGACACCCTGTATATTAGCTCGATATATTTTGCGTTCAACGATATATAAAACTGAAAATATGATACATTTGGGTGGCCTAATTTTGATGTCTATTTTTTTTTCCTTTTTCTCACTATCCAATTATTTTTTTTAACGATAAAAAATTGTCGTGAACGCTGCAAGCTGTCAACAAATATTTAGAGCTCGCTCAAGCTTACCAAAAATTGAAATTTTCATTTTAAAAAATCAATTTTTTTTTTCGTTTACTTCTCAGACATGAATTTTTCGCTTTGTAATTTGAAAAATAACCTCGCGAAAGCTGTAGCCGCCCAATGAATATTTGGTGGTGGCTCAAGAGCTTGGAAATTTCCAATTTTCGTGAATTTTTTTTTACTCTTCTCGCTCATAAATTTAATGCTTTGTAAAATGTGCAAAACAATTAATCCTTTTTTCTTTAGAAACGGTTTTTTCAAATTTGCCTCACACTTCTAACCCAATAAAACGACCTATAATTTAGTTTACAGACAAATGCTGCAAAGAATTATTTTATGAGAACAAAAATTACGATTCTTGGATCCATCTTGTATCAAACGGCGGAGACTTATTTGTACTCCCAATATTATTCATCTTTCGTACTGATTTTATTGCCCCGGGCAACAACGATGTTGAAGTTTACATCGTCGAAATGCAACGAAAATTCTTTTCCAATCTTTCATTCCCTTTTTTTTCGTTATAGTCCAAAACTTTTCCCTGCAAAAGTGGGCTGTCGGTTTTCGGTAAGGATCTCAAAATACGTTTGAGCGATTTTCGTAGCCATAATTTGCCAACAAGAAGTTCGGTCTACTAAACTCTCGTTGCGTTCCAATTATGCAAACTTCAAAATCGTTGGCAACACGCATCTTCAGTTGGCATTGGGTTTGTTTGGGTTTGTTTGGGTTTGTTTGGGTGCAACATTCACCTACCCCAGTGTGTTCGCATCGATCTATTAATATCATAATTATATTTTCAGTATTGTGATATCATCGTGTATTATTTTATAAAATATATTAAATATTTATAAAACGGCTGCCGTTCCAAAAAAAAAGTACGGACAAGTAAAAAATAAATTCTCCTTGCTGTCGTTGTCTCTACCGTTATTATCATTATTATTATTTTGGTTAGTTAATATTTAGAAAACGCGGCTTTAAAAAAAACACAAATGCCGCGCACCCCACCAATCTCGTCGTGTCCATTTATGTTATAAATATTTATAGCGTTTTTCAATGATTGGTTTTCAAACAAACAAAAAAATTACCGCGCGTATTTCGAATTTCACGTTTATGAATATTTAATGAGAATTAAGAGTGAACACCAGTGGCCTATTGTTATGATCAGTATTGTTGCTATTGTGCTTATCATTATATTCGTATTATGATTATTATCAGTCTTGCCTGTCATAATTGTTATCATTTTAATTATTATTATTTTAATTGTTATTATTTTAATTTTTAGATTGTTTTAATTTTTTATTATTTTAATTGTTTTTATTTTAATTATTATTATTTTAATTATCGTCATTATCATTATTATTACTTTGACGATCGTTATTATTATTATTGTTTGATTATAGTTATAATTATTATTCATTTTACTATTAATATTATCATAAATTTAAATCCCATTGCCGTTATTACTATTGGTGAGAACAGTATTTGTTTTTTTATTTCAGTCAGGATGATTCGCCGAATTAGAAAACGATCTCTTCTGCGGTCTTCCCTGGGCGTTTCTCTCAAGTTTATACGGGGGAGTTCAGAGACCAAGAATTCCTATGAGTGTCACGTGGGACACTGAAGGCTCGGTTTGCTTATCTTCGACGCCGACGAGCTCTCGCATATACGTGAATCGAATGGCGTTACCAGAGCGGCAGACTTGGTATTTTCTTTTTCTGTCATTTTGACTTTGTTTCCATTTTCTCTATTTTTTTTTCAATTTCAAGACGCAGTCGGTGGTCAAAGATTTCCTTGTAGATCTCGCGAATACCGGATTCGCTTGGCAGACGAGCAGAACTCGTGTCCCTCTGTCGTATACAATTGCGCGTGTGTGTGTAGGTGTGGTGGCCGTCAACTGGCGAAATTGTGCTTAATGCGCGAGAGCTCGTAATTTCATTGAGAGTGTCGTAGAAAATCAGTGGACGAGCGAGAAAAGCACGTACATTATAAGAGACATGCGAAAATTAGACCCGTATAGCCGCGTGCGCGGGCTTCCGAATTTCCTCTCTATTTACTTTGGCGAGAGACGCAAAAGCTTCTCGGTCCCGTGTGACGTTTCCCGATTGCTCGCCTATGTCCGCTTCGCGGATATCTTTCTTTTTTTATTTGTTTGTTTGTTTGAATGTATTTCAGTGATCACGACTGACTGCACCGAGAGATATGTACGGTGGTTTAAACCATATTTTAACTATATCTTATATTTCCCTGAGGGGACAATAATAGTATTTATTTATTTTTATTCCACATGTCTTGCGATTGCTATAACATTAACCAGCTTGGTGTTCAGTGCAATTTTTTATACATTTTTCCATTTCGCATAAAAAAGATATGAAAGACTATAACTACTAGCACTACATCACGTTAAGGGGTTATCCCCACTTGCGATTTTGAAAAAATCGATTTTTTTTTATTGCATTTTTTTGAAGTATAAGTATCCGGGCCCATACAGAAGTATGGGCCCGGAATAGATGACTCTATGTAAGTTTACAAAAAAAAAATATTTTCTTCGTGTAAACTGAAATTGAAACTTTAAACGCGTTTTTCTCAAAATGGCATTTCTGAAGTCGGTGACCAAGATTACTCGAACACTAATGAACCGATCTTCTTGAAATTTTGCAGGCTTATTTAATACATAAAAATGTAGTCTTTAATCGATCGATTTTTTTTTCGAAAAAATGGCCGTTTTATAGCCAAAAAACGGCCGTTTTTTTTTCGTTAAAATCGAACCATTAACTTTGACTGTCCGCCATTTTGTGAAAAATGAATATTTTTTAAAATCCTTCGATTAAAGACTAGTTTATACTTATATTTGACTAAATCCATCCGCATTTTTTTTTTCAGATGATCCACTTCGCCGCAATGTTGGTCACCGCAAACCGTGTATATAAAAACATTATTTCATTGACGGCCATTTGCCACTAAACAATGTAATATTTTTTAATAAAAAAATGACTGAAAGTTCTTCAAGATGTGTTCTTTAAGATGGTATATTGATCGATTAAAAAAGTTTTGTAGTTTTCTTTAAAAAAATTCATGAAAAAGGCCTTTTTTTGCGCTACAAGTGGGGGTAACGCCTTAAGTTTCCCTAAAAAGTACTCGCCCGTCCATTGCATGCCCTTCCATTGCATTGCACTAGTTTAGATATATTTGATAAACCAATTCGCGTCGTTTGCAGCCTGCCGCGTCCAGTCCCCCGAATGCCATTGTGTATTCTCCCAATTCTTTGACTATTTTCCCTTTCAGCGTTTCTATCCACCAGCCTTTTAGGCAATCTCCCACTCTATCGAGGGGACTATAATATTTTGTAGCCATAGTTACTGCCAAAAGAATAGTACTGCTGACACTAAAAAATCCACTCCCCCAAGATAGTGAACAGCACTAAAATATATATACAATGATTTAAAAGGTTACTTGTGCTTTGCGACGATGTTTATAGTGATTTTTGCCATATTATAAGGTACTACCTGCTATATGCGTATATGGTGTGTTATTTAATTACTTCGTATACACTAATTGCGTGTTGGTTCTAGGCACCTACCAAATGCAAAGAATATTTGATAAACACAAGATAAAAAATAAAAAAATACTCAACTGAGAGTTTGACCCCAATGATTTTTTTAAATTATAATTCGTCATTTCCTGACCTCCCGTGATGATTTATTTCGAAGAATATATTTCGCCTACACATGAAATCGAGCCTACAACCTACCTGTCCATCTTCTGCCTATAATACGCACGCTGCCACTACGCTAGCGCGTGCTTGTGTCATCTTGATCGTAGATATGGCATAACAGAACAAAAGTTATTCCGGCTGTACTTTCGAATAGCTGTTACCTCCGATTTAGGTGAAATGTTGCACAGATCTTTTTTTTATAAAATAAGTCCTTTTTTTTAAATAACTCCTTCAATGGATTTTTGGCGCATCGAAATAGTTTTGTAACACATAATGGTGATTTGTACCATATTACAAAGGGTGTCTCAAAATGACCTGACATTTTTATTCATCAATAAAACGTATGATTTATTTGAAAAGTACGAAAATTTTTATCTTCATGTAAGGTACAAACATCGAGGTTATGTGTGGTTGGTTTACCCGTAACGCCAATAAAAAAGATGACTATCTCCACACCCTGGAAGATGGATGTTTTTTTTACAACTTTCACCCCCGATAAGGGTGGGTTCCGGCAAACGAAAATCGCTTATTTTTTTCACTGGCTTCTCTGTGGTTGGTTTACCCGTAAAGCCAATAAAAAAGATGACTATCTCCATACCCTGGAAGATGGATTTTTTTTTACAACTTTCACCCCCCCGATAAGGGTGGATTCTGGCAAACGAAAATCGCTTATTTTTTTCACTGGCTTTTCTATGGTTGGTTTACCCGTAACGCCAATAAAAAAGATGACTATCTTCATACCGTGGGAGATACGATTTTTCACAACTTTTACCCCCTATTAAGGGTGGGTTTCCTTGGCCGAAATCCCTTAAAATGTTTTATATGATCTTTTATAGGCACCCAGAAGCGAATTGAGCAATAATTAATTGAAAGTAAAGAAAAATAAAATAAAAAATTCGTTGCTTAGCAACGATGCGGGCTTCAGACTCATGATAAGTGACGGTTTCGTTACTGTTTGCAAACGTTCACTCTTTTGACGAAATTTTCAATAACATTTTGGTACAATTGCCGACTAATTTCATGAATGGCGCGTCCAATTGCTTCCGGGTCCTCCGGCATGGTCTGTGGATCATTGGCATACACTTTTCCTTTCGGAAAACCCCAAAGAAAGAAGTCCAATGGCGTCAAATCGCACGATCTTGGTGGCCAATTCACATCGTTGCGGCGCGAGATAACACGACCATGAAACTTCGTCTGCAATGACTGCATTGTTTCGCCCGCAATGTGGCGGGTTGGGCCATCTTCTTGGAAGAACACGCCTTCCAAGTCCATGCCGTTCAATTCATTCCATAAAAAGTTGGTTATCGTGTCACAATAACCAACACCATTCACCACAGTGCTGTGAGATGGTGCATTATGATGAAAGACGTGCGGACTTTCGAACTGTCTTTGCAAAATTTTCACCATTTTTGCAGTGAATTTTCACAATTTCTATGCGTTGCTCGATCGTGTGATTCCCCATCACTAAACCTCAATACTTCCTGATGCCAATCGTCAAAGATTAGTACTCTATGTTCGTCACAAAAAAAATGGCGTGCCATTAAAAATGTCAGATTATTTTGAGACACTCTTTATGATACGACCTACTATATCCATAGTAACGAGTGTTCTACAAGAACAGAAAGTGAACTACTAAGCCGTGGTTGCTCCAACTGCAAATGATTCAAGGCCTGAATTAGAAGGTCCCAAAAATCATTTCTTTTTTATTGCTTAAATCGATAGATAAACCATGCAAGAATATATTTACAAAGTTACAGAGGCCAATTGTAAATATTTTCGAAAATACAAGGCCAAAAGCGGAAAAGCGATTGATATTTGATATTGATACTTCCTATTGAAAACTTTGAAGCGCGTTTTCTTCAGTTTTCATTTTCACTATTTTTCCAAATTCTCGGGCGTGATAGCAAAAAAACTAAACGACCTATTAAATCAAACCAAAGTTTGTTTTCTTCAGTACGAAAATCTCTTCTTAGTGAAGAAGAGATCCCGTCGTTGCAAAAGTATTTTTAAATAATTTTTATAGCACGATGAAGTGTTTTTTAAACATATTTTTTTCAAACCTGAGAAAAGTTATAATTTCACGATTTTGGGCTTTTTCACCCAGAAGAAAAATATATGACAATTGAAAATTTTATTGGTTTTTAATACCATGGACCTTTCTCTCAGTGCGGGTAGGGCATGATAGGAAAGGGTTCAATTGGGAAGGGCAGTACGTAAAAACTTATAAAAACTCGCTATGGTATACGTTGGAACTCGGCAATTAAACTTGAATGTATATCTATATATTAATGATATATTCATGTTTTTTGTTTAATTATAATTGTAACACGAACGCACGAATAAGGACAAGACTTCGTTTCATCGAGCACGCGAATTCTCTCACCGTGTTTTTTTTTTCAACAGCGTCGACTCGATTGGGCCAATCAACACTCCTATTCATCGTCTTTGAACGTGTGCTTTTTTTCTCACTCGGCGCGCAACGCCGAGTGATTTTATTTCTCGAAGGCGATATTTACGCATTCTGACCGGAGAGATAATTAATTATTTAAGTTGTCGGACCATTCTCTTTTTGCGCGCACTTTGATAGTCGTTCATTTGCGGAATTCTTATAAGAAAAAGTAAACTTCGATGTTTATATTTTTTTATATATGACAGGGTGTGTCGAAAAAAAATCATCCCTCACGCCTTCGAACAAGATTATTAAGTTTGAGTTTGTTTGGGTTAAAGATGATTTTAAGATCTGCATCCTTTTTCGGTAATTTTTCAGCGACGGAATAAATCGGCGAGCGAAGTGGGGGCGGAATTAAAAAATTAGAAGTGGAAATAAATGTTTGCACGATGCAGAGCAGTGAGAAATGAAAAAATAATTCACGAGCGCTGATCCTGAAAATTCCGCGATGCCGTTTGCATTGTTGGAACGCGATGTAAAGTTAATTTTTTTAAACTCTTTTTCGCAGAATTATACTATAAAAGGAAGTGGCTAAAGAAAGAGGCTAAGAAGGTTATAAAAGTCTCTGAATTTTTTAGCCTCTAGTAGAGACGACCCAAACATGCAAAAAAAGATTTAGCCTTCGAATAAAAATTAATAAACAAAAATTGGGGAAGAATTTTCGTTGCACCCCAACGATGCAAAATTCAACAGCGTAGAGTTTCCGCTCTTATTAATAGAAAACCCACGAAAATACGTGATTATATTTTTTACGACCTGAGTCTGTTTCATCTCGATCGTTTGGTGAATTTTCCCAAAGGAGAAAAAGCCTCAAGAGTCTTCTTCCTCACGGTGTTAAAATTCTTTCTTTCTCCCTTCATTTTTTCACTTTCATCGTTATCGAAAACGTTTTTTTGCTAATTTGTGCTGTAGATCTTTAATGAGGACCCTGAAAAGAGTCGGGGTAACTTTTGTAGCCCAAAACCGCGAAAAAAATGCTTTAACAGTGCAAAAAAAAATTAATTTACGTTGCGTTTCAACGATGATCAACATCGTTCTTCCTCGACGAGCTCTAACGAATAAGCGTGCTACGAAATCGAACGATGTTGGAGTTTCCATCCTTTGTTGGAAACGCAACGACGTTTTTGTTTATCTTTTATTCCTTCACGTTTATCATTGTCCAAAAGCCTTTTTTTTCTAATTCAAGTCGTGAATGTCTAATAATAAATCCTAAAAACCTCGAGAAACCTCAACGGTCGAAAACGGCAAAAAAAATAAACAATAAAAAAGAATTCATTTCTGTTGCGGTTCAACGATGCAAACTTCAAAATCATCGGAAATTAATTATTTTCAATTGATACATTTTTTTTCAGCCGTCTCAGGCTATCAAAATCACTCGCATGTTTTTATATATCCCTGTTGGGGATTTGCGAACTGGATTTAAAAAAAAAGTTCCTGATGAAATAAAAAGAAATGTGGAAAAAATGGTTGCATTCCAACGATGCAAACTTCAACGTCGCGCAATCGGAAGGTGTCTGGCGGAGCTTCAGACACGGAATGCGACTGATATCGAGGTGAGCCGTGAAATTCTTCGTGCTGTTTGAACAGGTGCGTGAACTCTGCCTCCCACGCCTTGCATCAGCGACATATCCTACGACCCACGTGGTACGAGTGACTCTGCACCATCAACAGCTTTATGAGTCGCAAGTGGGAAGTACCTATGAGCCAAGCCTGATCGATTCGAACACGCGAGACTCCAAGTTCTTTCTTTTCCGCCAAAGTTTCAATCCGCGAGTCATCGAAAATTACGGGCATATTTTTCTCGCGTGCACTTCTGCCAACGAGTTGGAGGGTGGAAGCGGCGGGTGGAAAGAGAACGAGGCACGCATCGAAGTGACGCGGGTGTTTTTTTTTAAATTCTTCTTTTGGGGCTCTTCGTTTTTTTCTTTTCTTTTCGAAACTGAAGACGACCTTGCTGGAGCCCCCGCGCGCTCTTTCGAAACATCATCGCTATGGCATTCGCTGACACGCCGCAATAACCGGGCAGAAAGTGAGAGAGAAAGAGAGAGAGAGAGAGAGAGAGAGAGAGAGAGAGAGAGGGGGAGAGAGAGAGAGAGAGAGAGAGAGAGAGAGAGAGAGAGAGAGAGAGAGAGAGAGAGAGAGAGAGAGAGAGAGAGAGAGAGAGAGAGAGAGAGAGAGAGAGAGAGAGAGGGAGGGAGGGAGGAAGAGAGAGCGAGCGTGAGGGAGAGAGAGGGAGGGAGAGAGAGAGAGAGAGAGAGAGAGAGAGAGAGAGAGAGAGAGAGAGAGAGCCCCTTTCTTCTTTATTTCGTCCTCTCGCAAGATTACAAATCAGCGAGGCATGGATTTTGCATACTTTTCGCAGACTCGATTTTTTCAAAATGGCGCCCTTTAGAACACGATCGGCCGAAACTTACGTGAGATCCGTATTTTCGCGAGTGATTCGTAACTAATTTTTTACTTCCCATCTCATTAATCTTTTTCGCGTATTTTTCGTACTGTAACGCCCCCTCGGAATATGATAGAATTGGAAAGTGAAAAAAAAACAATACCAAATGTGTCAGTATTTATTTACAATCGGTGTTGGAAGCCCAAAAGCGTCCCAAGTTGTTCTTTTTACGCATTTGAGTTATTTTTTAATGACGTAGAAAATAAGTCTGGGATTGGTGAAATTTTCGCGTAATTTTTTTCCCGTGCATTATCCTTTTTGAACCCAAACCCGAAATATTATTGAATTTCATTTCCCCTTGCACAATTCAACGTTTCTCATAATCGAGGAACGTTGAAAAACTGTCGACAACATTTGCAACCAATTTTTCGGGGGCGTCGGGATTTTAGATTGTTTCCAAATCGACTTGACGTGTGCATGGGAAACATTTTCGGCTGAGTCAGCCTTGCTGACAGACCTTGGTCTTACGCAATTGTTTTTTTTTTTATTATTTTTATTATTACTTCTGCGGCTGTTGTCGAACAATTCAAATAGGTCACCCCCCCCCCTCCCCCGCAACCACACTCAGCCCCGCTTCCCACCTGTTGTTACTAGTTATCATGTTCAAATTGAGACGACAATTCTCCGATAAGAAACAACATTTTTTGTGAGAGCCTGGCACAGGTGTGCGTTGCCTTTGTTCATTCAGACTTCACAGGTCACTCGACGCAATATTTTCCTCGAAAAAGGCGGAAATTTATTCAACAGATGACCCGATTTTGTTGTTTTTATTACGACGAATTTGATTTTTCCATAACTCCGATGTATTCATTGAGAACTTTGTAAAGATTTTTTTTTTCATTCATTGATTTAGCAATGAAAAAGTTATTTTCATTTTTGTGTATCATTTAAAAGATAAATGGAACATTCAACATTTTTAAATCACATCTTTAGAATTAAGAATAATTCCAAATGTTTTTTATTATGGGTATTTTTTCAATTGGAGCAAATAAAATTGTGATTAAAACAAAACTTGATTCTTCAAATATCAAGATATTTTATTAAAACATGATCGATGTTTTCATTTTCTTCGTTCGTGTAATTTCGCACGGAAAGAAAATCATGATGCCTGAATGAATACAAATTAAGGCATTTAAATTGATGACCCGGAGAGAATTTTATTTTCCGACGCAGTTCCTAAAAAAAATTTGTCCGAGCTGCAGGTAATTTTTTTCAGAAGTTCGCACGGTTGACCTTTAAATTCCTGTTCGAATTAGCGAAGCAAAAAAAACGTTTTTTGCGGGTAATAAATTTTCATACCTAAGCATTATCGACGCCACGTTTTAATTTGTGAAAAATCCGCATGATAAAGGAATTAAAATAAAAACAACTTATTAGCACAAATTCCATTTTTTTCAAACCCCGTTGTCACGCGAATTTTCAAGAAATGGAAAATGGTCTGATTGATGATGAGGTATAAAAGTACATTTATTGTAAAAAAAAAAAACTTTCTTGTCGCCGACAATCAAAAAACGGACCAGCAATCATTTTTTACTTTGGATATAATAATATAATTTAATACTAACATTTAATAAAGAAATATTAATTTAATAATAAGATTGAATAATTTTATAATAGCACCGTACAAAACCGCAAAATGATCGAATATTTAGGTGTTTTTTTTTCTTCACAAACTCCGAAAATGGGATACTTTTTCTGGCCATCACCGTATTTCAGTTCCTTAAGGGATAACACTCCAGGATGGTGTTATCCCTTATGGTGCAGGCAACACAGATTTAAGGTAAACAAAAATTTCTCTCGTATGGTGCAAGCATCGTGGATTAGAGGTAAAACGAAATTTTCAAACGTTTACGTACTTATAAAACTTTAAACGCGTTTTTCTTGAAACCACTTTTTTCAAACTGGGCGGAAACGCTACTCCAAAACTGTTCGATGAATTGTTTTGAAATGTTCACTGTAGCTTCACAATCACATTATCTAAAGAAGTACATAGCCGTTTTTTTATTATAAGTAAACTTTTTTTATAAACAAATTACTGCAAATTTTTTTTCCTAAAAAATGTTTTTTTTTTAAAACTTGTGCCATTTTCGCAAAAATTGTTTTAAAAAAACACCTATGTACTTCTCTAGCCAATGACATATAGATTAGGAAAAAAATGTTTTTTTTTGTTCTAGCTCTTATCCTTTCGGAGTTCCACGTCCGCCCGTGGAGGTGTCGAAAAAAGGCGTTCTTGAAGACTGGCTTTGTCGCCGACATTTTTTTTTATCAGAAAAGCAATAAAATTTTTTTTTTACATACTCCAATATGTGTTTAATAAACCCTGAAAAAAGACGCGATCTTTTTTTAATATTCTAATAAAAAATTGTCAAATTTAGGCCTTTTTTGCTGACTCTAGAGTGGTGTTACCCCTTTAAGATTAAAATTCTAGTAATCACCAAAAATAACTTTCGTCCTCAAAGGGGATTCAAATTCGATTTATATGCTCGATAGAAAATTAACGAATCAATCATCCATGACTCACTCCGAGGACCGACTCACGTGGCTCACAATCTCTGTGATGTATGAAGTACATATATATTTTTTTTTAAGTTAGCTCTCGCACTCCGGCCGGGACGAGAGAAGATCCGATATGGACGTGTACACCTCGAGGGCAAAAATCGCAAAGGACTCGCGACAGGCCCCAATGCAATGAGGGAAGAGACACGATCGAGTCGCCCAGAGAGAGAGAGAGTCCGAGAGAGACAGAGGGAGAGAAAGAGCAGGCTGTATCTTGAGAAATCTGTGCCGAGAGCGTTTGGTCACGAGGACCTCGCAAGTCGAGTTAAAACGTTCATATAGCGAGGGAGAAAATACGGCGACCTCCCGCCCCCTCCCGGCTCTTAAATCGCGCAAACCCCGATCGCAATCGCAAGCCGCGCGTATATACGGGACTCGTGTACAAATCCATACGTACACTGAATTCCGACTATGTAAATTCGAACGTCAAGCACCCAATTCCTTTCGTTTTCAACTTCGACGAAAGCAACGTAATTTAATGAATTTTCATTATAATGTTTCTTATGATAAATTTTAATCGACTGAAACATCCGATCCGAGCAAATGCCGTAAAATGGGGTTACTTTGAACAGGTTTTGGAAGTTTTCGGTGGGTCACTTTTTTTAAAGGCGGGATATACATTTAGACAGGAAAAAATAAGCAATATTGAGGGATTTTTTAAACTAAGAAATAATTATTCTACAATTATCAAACTTTAGGTATACTTTAATAGTATATTTAAGTATACAAAACAATTTTTGAAAATTAATTCACCACCAAAATGACGGAGCTGTGGCAGAGTGTTACAGAAAGGTCGCCGCGGGAGTTGCAAATCGGCGTGCAGTCTAGCTTCCCGTAGACTTTGATTTTGCAAAAAAGTTCAAACATTTTTTCAGATACAACATGTATAGTTTCTATGTGACGGTAATTAAAATGAAGAAAATGAAAATTTAAGCAAATCGCACGCATTTCCAAAAAAAAATCAACATTTCACGCAACATTTCTGCAAAATGTGGATTAAAAAAGTATTTTTCGACAATTTTTCAAAAACAATTCTCGTCATTAGAAGGTACCAATATTATCAATATTTCTACCACGTTTCAACTCAATCGGCTTAAGAGGCTATACCAGTGTGAACGCTGAAAATTTGGGTGATTTTCGGGAATTTTTTTAAAGAAAAGTACTCAATTAAATGTCTCGAAAAATTTAGAATATATTTGGCTATATTTGACCTATATTACATAATTTTTTCATAAAAAAATATTGAGATCCAAGCGACTTATGCGCTGCCTTCGGAGGCGCCAAAAAAAAGTTCCTCCACTGCTGACATGATTCCGGCCGATTGAGTAGCTGAAACCGAAAAAGGAAAAAATGTCGTTAAACTGGAAGGTATTTCCTGTACAATGACGTAGGATTTTCGAAAAATATCAAAATCTAACAAAATGGCGTGGTTATGAAAAAAAGTCTGTTTTCTTGCCTATAAAATGGTCGTTTTTTTCAATGCCAAATCGTCAATTTTCATCCAATCAAAAATATCCTACGTCATTGTAGAGTAAATATATTCAAGAGTACTCAGTTCAAATTTCAAGTCAATCGGATAATTGCTCTTTGAGTTACAATGTCAGCAAATTTGAAAAATCTCATTTCGAGAAAAACGCGTTTAAGGGGGGATTGTCTTTTTTTTCGCAAAATTTACCGCTTTTTGGGAATTTTTTTGTGAAGAAAGTATACAACGGAAAACTTGTGAAACTTGGCATATAGTTTTATTGATCTGTTTACTACATACAAAAAAATTTTTAAACAATTTCATCAAAAAATCCGCCTCCCACCCCCCTCGACGCGCGATGGTCCTTTTTTGATGGTGTGCACGATTTCTCAAAAACTATTCAACCGATTGCCTTCAAATTTGGACAGAATGCTCAGCTGACATCCTTTTATCGTTTGATGAAGCAAAAAAGCAATACGTTTAATAGTTTTTTATTTATAACAAAAAATCGATCAATTTTTTTCGAAAAATCGATACTTCAAGTTCAAAACGTCACCAAATCGTCAATTTTTTTTCCCCCTTCATCGAACGATAGCTATATGTGTCTAAAGTAAAATGCTTTTTGGGTTTTTGTTACAGGATGAACGTGAAGGCTGTAATCGTGCACACCATCAAAAAAGGACCATCGCGCGTCGAGGGGGGCGGGAGGCGGATTTTTTGATGAAATTGTTTAAAAAATTTTTTGTATGTAGTAAACAGATCAATAAAACTATATGCCAAGTTTCACAAGTTTTCCGTTGTATACTTTCTTCACAAAAAAATTCCCAAAAAGCGGTAAATTTTGCGAAAAAAAAGACAATCCCCCCTTAAAGATTTAACTATCAATTTTTGCAAGATAAAATGATAGAGATACGGCATTGAAATTTTACAAGATATTCTTGAAAGTATAAACTGTCGAAAAAGGCAAAAAAAATCGATTTTTTTAAGTGTCACGCTGGTATAGTCCCTTAATAGTTTTTGAGTAATCCTGCACGCCAATGTCGATAATGCAGTTTTGAGAAAAACGCGTTTGAAACTTTAGGAAAATATTCTATATATATAGTTCTATTGTTTGAAGAAAAAAAAGAAACCGATTGTTTGATCGTTGTAAATGTATATCCCGCCTTAACATCCTAAATTCCAACTCTTATAGAACAATGTGTCCTTTGGCTATCAAATGTATAAGAAAGTCAAGGCCCACCAGTCCCCCACAATATTATTTTGTTTTTAAAGTGTCAAAGTAATCTCGAGTGTGGGGTTTCTCTGACAAGCTATAGAAATGCAACTTATGTCAAAGATTAACGGTTACTTTGACATCATTTTGATTTTAAAAAAATTAAAATGTTACGCATTATAGGCCTCCGAAGTAACTTTCGTGGTGGCGCCGCGCAACGGCTGCCGGTGGCAAAACTTGGATCGGCGCATGGCGGTTAAGTCAAACCGGCACAAACACGAAAAAGCTAGGCTTGAGCACGCATCATCGATTGTAGATTTCACATTGTGAATGGAATGTGCTTGTAAATAAAATAAAATAGTGTGATGGTACTAATAACGATTACTTGCGGATTTCAATGTATCCTCGTGACTTCCTTTCGCCCTAAAAGCATATCTATAGGTATGTGACGAAGAGAATGTTAATGAAATTGCGTACATCGGCTGCACACAAATTTTTTTCTGCCGAACCACAGTTTCTGTTTAAATTATTGTTTGCATCGGAAATTTATACAAAGGATGTTGTAATATACGCAGAAAACTTTCAATAGTCATCATGTATCGGAAGTTCGCGAAATTGTTGCTGATGAGAAAAGGATCCCGATGGGAAAAGTTCTTCCTCAAACACGCGTCAACAACCCCAAATATGACGTGAAACGCTGTTTTTACAACGTAAACGTCACACGCGGTGCTGTCATTCACGCAAACACCTGATTTAAATGTCGACCGGCATACTGCACTAGCAGACGAAAACCAATCCAAGTTTTGCCAAAACTCGCCGCAAGGGCTGCGCCACTAGAGTTACTTCGGAGGCCTATACATGGAATTAAATGAAAAACAACGATTTTTTGCAATCGAATTGTTATCTTTATTAAATAAATATTTTACATAAAAATATCAAGTACCTAGGGTACTATTACCCGAATGAAAACTGTGCTAGCCTGTCTGAGTTACGACCTAGTTCGCCCAATTGAGCTCATACGAACTAACCAATGGTTGCCTCGCTATGAGCTAGTGATATTATGAATGTTTTGTTATCCAGCCCTTGTCTAGTCACTGCCCAACCGATCTTAGTCACAATTGATAAAGTGAGGTTATGTGACTACATGTGGTTCCATCGAGCGAATGACTCATGGCTGGCTAGGCAAAGTGTGGTTATGTGACTACTTGTAGTTCCATCGAGCAATTAGCTCATGGCCGGCTAAGCAACTTGAGTTACAGATGGCGTTGCGAATGAACAAATTCTCAAGTCGGTATCTCGCGATGACATAGCCAACACTAGCCAACTGTGGCTGCGCTAGCCGGAATAAATGATCGAACAAATACAATTTAAGGTTATGTCATCCTATGCGATTATCGCTCAATGCGAACGCAATTAAGTCACTGATCCGATAATGTGATTTACATTTGTTAAGGCGGTCCTCTAGTTTCTCGGGTCGAAAAAATCGATTTTTTTCATAAATCACATCTACAACATGTGTAGAAAATGTGTGCCAAAGGATTTTTCGATATTCGAAGTGGTTCACAAGTTACGGCCCTGGAACGGAGCAGGTATACGGAGCAGGTATACTTTCAAACGCGTTTTTCTCGAAACACCATTTTTCGAAACGGTGACCACGATATTTCAGAAACTACTGCACCGATCTTGTTCAAATTTATACAGCATCTTTAATATGTTATAAGCCAGCGATTGAACTAGGATTATCATGATTGCTTCGATAGTTTTTTTTGTACGAGCGAAAAACTTAAGAAAAAATTAGTGAAAAATAGAATGTAATTTTCAAAAGTGTATAAAAAAAGTCAATTATTGTAATTTAGAATTCACTCTAGTTCAATCGCTAGTCTTAAATATGAAGATTAAAATGCCGTTTGGTTTTTTGATTTCAGATAAGCAGAACAGCCGCAATCTTGGTCACCGTCAAGCACCTCTTTTACTTGATGTCTTCCTGTCGGCCACTATAACCTTTATTCTATTATATATTTTGACTTCAAAAAATTTGTAAAGCTTATTTAAATGTTAATAAAGATTATGCAAAAACAATGAGATTGATTATTTTGATGCTTTGCCCGTAAAAAATTATTGAAAAAGCCGTAAAAAAACAGCCGAGAAACTAGAGGACCGCGTTAATCCACTCATTTTTCAATAATCCAACATTGTGTATTGTAACATATGTAGACAATGCGAAAATTCAGAAACTAAACAAGTAGAACTGGCTCAGTGGACAACGTCGCAACTCATCACCCAGAAGTCCCGGGATCGAAACCACGTTACGGCGCAAGCATATGTCTGATATAATTTAAAACTGAACCATCAATATATTTACTCCGCAAATATTATAACCGTAATTAATGAACAATGAAGAATATCGTAAAAGGGTGCAATGATGTAAATAATGTGCAAAAAAATCACAAAAAAAATATATATATAGCCGCTATTTTTTTATCTAGTCACCTAATTTTTTGTTCCGAGTCACTAGCTGAAAAAAACTTGGTCATGGCTAGGTCAGAAATATTATACAGCCATGAGATATTTATTTTCATCTAGTCACCGTGTAATATTTTGTATTCAGTCACTAGAGGACCAAAGCGTTTACAAGGCTGGGTAGTCAATAGCTAAAACGGCTAGCTAATGGCGATTCGAACCATAACTTTACTAGCTTCTGGCTACGTGGCGATGAGTTACGTTTTCCACTCGCGTATAGGCACTTAATCAGTCTTATAATTATCATTGAGATCAAAATCGACTTCATCAAGCGAAACAATGCAGTTATCGCAGACGAAGTTCCATGGTCGTGTTATCTCGCGTCGCGGTGATGTAAATTGGCCACCAAGATCGTGTCATTTGACGCCATTGGACTTCTTCCCTTGGGGTTTTCTGAAAGGAAAAGTGCATGCCAATGATCTCCGGACCATTTTGGAGCTCAAGGGAGAAATTGAACGCACCATTCATGAAATTGGTCTGCAATTATGCCAAAATGTTATTGAAAATTTCGGATTTATCGGATATTGTGTTCCACACATAACCTCCATGTTTGTAACTGATATAAAAATAAAAATATTCGTACTTTTTAAATAAATAATACGTTTCATTGATAAATTTAAATGTCAGATCATATTGAGATACCTATATATGTCGAAATGGTGGTAACACCAAATTTTTTTCTATATTTGTTCTACCTTGGGGATTGTTAACAACATGGATATGTACATGTTTCGTATATGAGCAAATATCGTGAATTTGCTGGTTGCAAATCAAAATACTAGTAATTCAAATACAATTGTTGTTCGTTCGAAATAACAATAGAGTTAAATTTAAGACACATTTACCGCATGCGAATAAGGATATTTGATATTCAAAATGTCCCTTATACGTCCAAATCAACAATGTTCTTTTAAGAACTACGTCATTATTGAATTGTCCACATTAAGGGGGTAGGCTAATGTCGAAGATAAGAAGCACTCGATCGTTGCTGGGACAACTCAAATTGAAGAGGAAGGTTCAACATAATAAGAAATTATTTATTCGTACATGCTAAATGCATCGATTTAATTGTTCAAAGTTAACTAGCACATGCATCATTTATCAACATTTCTCTATGACAGTGTATTCATTTTGTCTTTAATTTGATTACTTAATGCAATGATCGTATTAAAGGGTTAGCCTACTGTGAAAATGACGAACGCGTCATTTTACGTCGTTTGAGGCAACTCAAATTGAAGAGGAAAGTCCAACACACGGTGCAGGAATCGCAGATTGGAAGTAAACTAATGATTACAACTAATGATTACAAATGATATAACTGCTAGTAAAACTTTAAACGTGTTTTTCACGAAACTATGTTGTATTCCCTATGTTGAAATATTGAAATTTTGCACACTTGTTCAAAATAGCATTGACTAGTGATTGACCGACCGTTTTTTTTCGATTACCAATAATTTTACAAGGTAGTGTAAATTGTACCAAAAATTGAACTATTTTGCATACAACTTTGCCAAAAAATCGAATTTCAATTTTTTTAATCCTTCGTTCAATCACGAGCTATACTTATCTACTAACAGAAAAATTCGGTTTTTTAATTTCAGATAAAGCTATCATGAGTTATCCTGACCACCACGAGGGCGCTTCTTTTAGCGGTCGCCGAAAACCAGGTCCCACCGGCTGAATTTCCCAAATTTTTGGATTACATTTTTTTTTAAATATTTGTGGAGTGTTGCTTATGTGCTTAACATTTTGAATAAAATAATTTATATATTATATATTTTTTTAATAGAGAAAATATGCTTTTTTGGCTTCGAAACCCACGTAACCCCTTAATTATTAATATTTTTCAATGAAATTTGGTACACAATTGTGTTAACCCTTTGACTGCATACTTCCACCACGAACCTCTGACTGCTTGTGGGGTCGGTCGGACCCCAGACATTTTTCAGATCGTTTTGTTTCGGTAAACATGCATTTTTTTGTAGAGACGTTTTTCATCGTTAATTATCCTTATTTTATGGCCCAAAATTTATCTTTCAAGAAAAACAAAAGTTAAGTGTTCAAATATTCATTGAAAATGGGAGAAACGTTGAAAAATACGTACGTGCAAGAAGAAAATGGGGTCAAAACGACTCAGTGTGCAGTCGAAGGGTTAATGTGTACATACAAATAAATGTCCAAACGATTATTCAATCACCTTACTCGTTCCTTTAAATTTTTTTTATATCCCTGACTTTCGTGTCGCTACTGTAGCCTAACCGCTTAAGGTGAGAGATCCCTGTAGAATGTAAAAAAAATCGATTTTTTTAAACATATTTCGAAAGTATGATACTGACCAAAGGAAAACTCGAAATATTGAATATTTGCGGAGTTATCGCATATAGTCTAGAGCGCGGGGACAGCATGCGGTCAGATAGCGAGTAAACTTTAAACGCGATTATCTCGAAAGTACTTTTTCAAAAACTGCTCGTGTTGTAGCTAAAAAGTTATCGACCGATTTGGATGAAATTTTGGGAGTTTACTCTCAGTAATATTATCGGAAGGATATACCTGAAGTTTAAAAGGTAGCGTGAAAATAAATAATTTTTTTGGGGTCAAATATGTCCAAAAAATCGAAAATTCGAACTTTCGAGTAAAAAGGCTCCCAAATTTTCAATATTACACTTTTTCATCATTTTTTAGGTATATCCTTCTCCTTAATATGTCAGTAAACGAATGACACTTATTAAACCTTTTTCAGATAAACAGAAAAAGAGTGACAACTGCAGCACTTTTCGATGTCGCGGAAAACAGGCGTCCGAAGACCCTTAATAACGCCACCATTTTGTTGGTCATCCCAAAAAAAAATTTTTTTCAACTTGACAGTTATAACAAACTAATGTTCAAATTTGAAAATGATGAGATTATTTTATCCCCTCTAAAAAAATTCCCGAAAAATACCTATTTTTCACGCTCCTAAAGGGATTTCTCGCCTTAAGGGGTTACCCCCACTTGCGATTTTAAAAAAATCGATTTTTTTTATTGCATTTTTTTTTAAGTATAAGTATCCGGACCCATACTTCTGTATGGGCCGGAAAAAAATGGCCGTTTTATAGCCAAAAAACGGCCGTTTTTTTTCGTTAAAATCGAACCATTAACTTTGACTGTCCGCCATTTTGTGAAAAATGAATATTTTTTAAAACCCTTCGATTAAAGACTAGTTTATACTTATATTTGACTAAATCCATCCGCATTTTTTTTCAGATGATCCACTTCGCCGCAATGTTGGTAACCGCAAACCGTGTATATAAAAACATTATTTCATTGACGGCCATTTGCCACTAAACAATGTAATATTTTTCAATAAAAAAATTACTGAAAGTTCTTCAAGATGTGTTCTTTAAGATGGTATATTGATCGATTTCAAAAGTTTTGTAGTTTTCTTTTAAAAAATTCATGAAAAAGGCCTTTTTTGCGCTACAAGTGGGGGTAACGCCTTAAGGAATGTCTAAAAAAATATTCTAAACAAATAGAATCATAATAGGCGTCGAAACAACAAGAAAAATTATACTCAAATAGATTCCAGTCAAATCAAATATCACTTCTGCAACTTTACAAAATTCGGATCCTGCCCTGAAAGGATTTCGTTGAGAACGAAACGTTTCCGGAAAAAGTGGCCGAAACGGCATCGTTTCACAAGTCGCGATCTGTCAACAAATCGGCACAAAATCTCTGACATCGATTTCCCTCGGAATGCGAGCTCGTTATCGATTTCGGGACCAAACGAACCAATTATTGCAGCAGTCGAAGAAGAAGAATAAAAAGAAGGGCAACCAAAGAAAATGGCAGTGTCTGAAACGAGCAGACGTCTCGTGGGTTGTTCGAGTCGAAGAAATGGTTCGCGCGCAGCAGGGGGGCATCGAAGACTGCGCGTTCTCGTTCAACCGGACTTTTGCTCGTCTCTCCGGATGTCTTTGTCCCGAAGGCGAAGAAGCTGCGAAGCGCTCTTACGCTCTCGCCCGTGACTATCGCGTTGCCTCGTTGAGAGCAAAGAAAAATAGCTTTACGGATCAATGGAACGAGTCCCCGGGATCGTTGATGTGATGTTTTTCATATACGCGTACACGCCTCGACTGTACCTGTGCGCATTGGACTCGCGCGAAGGACGATGTGTGGAGAAAAAGTTGCGTGTGCGTTATTTTCCCGCGACACGAGCACGATCGAACTGCGACGCGTGTCAAGCACAATTCGCAACGCACAACGGCATTAGAGAGAACGAAAAATAACGTTTCCTTTGACACGAGGAGAAAGCGTTCGCCTCGGGAAAGGAGGGGAAAAAAATATCATGCAAATTATAAACTTGGACGTTGCTTCCTGACTATTTTATTTCGCGAAGTTTTCTCGGTATGTTCGAACGCTGTGATACGGACAAAGTGAACTGACGTTTGACGGCAATGTCGCCATGGAAATTGCTGACAAAAGGTCGTTGTCAAAGGAACGAATTGATTTTGTTATAGCGAGCCATGGAAATGGCTGACAAAAGGAGGAGTACCCCGCATATTGCTTCGTTTAAAAGGTTTCGCTGTGATCTAGTGGTTTATTTTTCAATAGCTTTCCAGTTCCTCGTGAATGAAAATTTGGGAGGGAAATGGAATGAGTACACTGAGAAAAATAATCAATTGAATAAAAAAACATGAATTGGTTGATTCAAATAAATGTCTGATTGCGGAGTGCCACCGATATATGAGATTGTTACAATACCGAAAAATATTGGGAAATGTTATTGATTCAAATAACATATTATTTTATTTGAAAATCTCTTCTGCTCTCTGAATATCTACATTATCCTCCGAATCAAATTATATTCTATTGAAATCATTCTATATACAATCCGTAGATGTATGGATGAAATAATTAAGCGGTTGGAACAACATTTTTTATTTTGTACAAAAATATAATCAATAGAACGAATTATTTCTTTACTACATCGAAACGAATATGCCTTGAGACGTAAGTTTTTCATTTTGTTTCAAATCTTAAAAAAAAAGTGAGCATTAGAATGATCATTTACGATAATAGTAGATGAGGATATCAGATATCCAATGGAATATCCATGGAGAGAACATCAGATATTCAACTGATAAAAACAGATACTACACTTTGATCTTAGCCACAGGCTAAGAAGCGATATTCTTTAGAGTTTCTCCGGCGTTTAAGGATGTATGGCAGCTACTGCAGAGTCGTTACAGAACTGATTATGCAATTTGCAAAAATCGCATTTAAAGACTAAATAAAATAATTGTAATATTCATTAAAGCTAAAAAGGAGATTTACCACAGCTCAAAGTAAAACATGCGGTACAGAAAGAAGAATTTTCAATTTTTAACTGCAAATTTAGTTGTTGATTTGATGTATGTTTTCCCTGACGTTGTCGTGGTTACGACATACGAGCTAAAGAAATACGAAAACGGTCCCATTTAACTCGCAATATCTCGCAAAATATATGGGCACATGTCGATTTTTTATTTTTACCGTATCATGCATATTACAGCGATACCGCACAAAAGTTTTTTTTACAAAAGAGTACTCCGGAAATACCTTTTTTGCCAATGTAAAGGGAATTTTGGACGTACAGTCCTATGTTCCCCGTGTTAAATGACCCAACTTTGAATTCGTTTATCTCAGCATTCACGTGGGCAAATTTTGTTTTTTTAATCTCAAAAAGTTCTCGATATTTTCCTTTACAATATCAGTGAGTTTCAATTCGAACAGTAGTAAATGACTTAGTTGCCATACATCCTTAAGTATATTTTCCGTTCGCGCTACGCTTACGAGAAACGAGCGCGCGTGCGGCTTCTAGCGGTTACTCCGAGAATTACGAGTTTCCTCACACCTATAATTTCGGTGGCGCTCGGCCATGATTTGGTTGAATTTTCTGAACCAAATGCGCAGGAAACAAATTTCATTTTCGCATAATTTTTTAACCAATTCAGACATTTGCTTAATACTTGTCAATCAAAAAAAATATTAATATTTTAACGAATAATGTACTTGAAAATCAATATCGGATATGGTGAAAGAATAAAATAACATATTACTCAATAGAAATTGTATCTGAATCAAACGAGCGAAATTCAATTTTTTTTGTGTACTCGAATCAACAATACTCATGTTATGAATTGAAACACTTTTTTTGTTCGTTGCAGAAAATGCATTCAAAACTATATAATTTGTTCGCGATAATTTTTTTAGATAGTTTCAAAAATATATTGTTCTCGGCTAACAATGTATCTTTTGAATGAAAAAAAAGTTTTAATTTCATCATGTTATTTTCGCAAATTTCAATAAAATTTCACAAATTTTATTTTCGCATAATTTTTTAACCAATTCAGACATTTGCTTAATACTTTTCAATCAAAATGAAATATTAATATTTTAACGAATAATGTACTTGAAAATCAATATCGGATATGGTGAAAAAATAAAGAAACATATTTACTCAATAGAAATTTTATCTGAATCAAACGAGCGAAATTCAATTTTTCTTGTGTACTCGAAGCAACAATACTCATGTTATGAATTGAAACGCTTTTTTTGTTCATTGCAGAAAATGCATTCAAAACTATATAATTTGTTCGCGATAATTTTTTAGATAGTTTTAATAATATATTGTTCTCGGCTAACAATATATCTTTTGAATGAAAAATTTGTGTTTAATTTTATCATGTTATTACAGTCAATAGCGTTTTGTTTGGACTAATAAATCCGATTATTTACACTAACAATTTTACAATTGAACAACGAAATTTCATTCAATAACATCAATGATATTGGATCAATGATTTTTTTTTCTCAGTGTAGGAAGGATTCAAGTTTCTAGGTTGCATGATTTTTTTGAAAGCATCGTTTTATTGTTTTATTAATGGAAAGGGCAGGACAACAACTCTGTTATTTATTCCTCTATTCTCAGACATCTCGCTCCTTGAATATCTCTATTGTAGAGCAGGTTTAATAAAAAACATCTCTATTGCAAAATATCTCATGTCTAAAACATTTCTCTGTCGAAACATCTCAATTCGTAAAGATCACAGTGCCACAATAATTCAGTTCTGAAATATTACTGCTCTTAAATATCTCCGTTCCACAATCTTTCGTTTCCGAAACTTCTTTATTCTCTAATATAATTCCAATGGCCAATATAATTCTTCAAAATCTCATGTGACATCTCTCTTCCGAAACATCTCTTTTCCAAGAGCCTCTCCGTTACACTTGTTTTATTCATGGCCAATATAATAAATTCAATATAACGAATGTTCGATTTTTTACTAAATCTATTGTGTCGAATTAATCAAATTTCGGTTTTCCAATGACCGTAGCTGGATACGTGAGCAGCAAAACCGTGATTATCGCACTTCCGGTCGACCGTCTTCATAAGACGACGTGCTTCATTGCCTCAAAGTGCTCGACGTTGCAATTTTATTACAAAAAAACTGTAATTGTAGCTGTAGCTCAAATTTGCCAAAGAGTGTATAAAAACTGTCGCTCAAATTTGTACAAAAAAGGGTCAAGTTTTTTTTCAACTTGACTGTTGTAATAAACTCATCTCCAAATTTGAAAATGATCAGATTATTTTATCCCCTCTAAAAAAGTGCTCAAAAATACCTGTTTTTCACGCTCCTAAAGGGATTTCTCGCCTTAACGTCTAACCGGTCAGAACATTGACATGTTCTGAAAAGTCGAGCCTGTTTTTAAGAACTGAAGAAAAGCTACTTTGCTTTTCACTTCATTAAAGATATTTATATTTGATTGTGATGAAACTAATACATCTGTTGTAATTCTATTCATCGTTAAAAGCATTCATTTCATTAATGATAATCGACGAGGATAACAACACTTAGCGTAAATACCGGGATTACGATAACTAATGATTTGAGCATAAAGAATAGCCAAATTATTATATGAGGCAAAAAAGTATTTTACGTATTTAAAAGTATTTTAGTATTTTATACTTTAAACAGTATAAGCAAAAAAGGTTTTTGAACGCCTTGTCGCCATGTTGGGAAATACCAATGTTCTGGCCGGGAAGACATTACCTGAATGTATTTCGCCAACAATCCGCCAGGTGGCTACAAGCGAAGCGCTTCGCGTAAGCAAGGCGTCATCGTACGAGGATAAAAGTTCGTCCTGTGAGTTGTACCACGTACAGAAGTGCTATGCTTACAATGACGTTGAAGTTTGCATCGTTGGAATGCAACGAAAATGATTTTTGTTTCGTTTCGAAAATTTCTTTTGCCAGATTAACGCTACCACAATCACGAAAACATTTTTTAGGATGCTTATTTACCAATTAACAACAAACCTGCAAAACATGATTGTGGATAACAATGAAAATAAAAAATCGATAAGAATTTTCGTTGCGTTCCAACGATGCAAACTTCAGCCCCATATGCTTACAGCGTGCATTTACGCTTATCATTTTGCGATACTTGCGAAACAACCCTTTGCACTCTAGGCCTTTTTCGCTCGGATAGTGATCTGTGTACGTTTTTCTGTCTCTTTGCCTATCAGGAAATGCGAGCTAGCGTATGTATACACTCATATACTACCTTAGCAAGTAGATAACCAACAAACAATATGTCGTCGAAATACTAAATTGAATACACTCCCGATTTTACCTCCTCAAGGATTCCAATCGATTTTAACTGGAACGCCTCAAACATATCGGCCTGTACGTGTGCTCTACCGTGCGAGATGAAAGTCCCTCGAGTTTAAAAAGTCAGGAGTCAAGACGTTACTCGTGGTGAGGTGGGGGAGGTGGCCGCGAACGCGAGTTATTGAGAGAACGTCGAGCCGAACGAAAAAAAAGGAAAAATAAAAAACACTTCGAGGGGTCTCTCCCGCAACTTTTTCGCCAATAATAAGCGATACGTGTGTGCCTGGCTTCGTTGTGTTTCTCTCGGTGGCCGAAAGAAACGCGCGAGTGTATTTGTACAGCTAATGGAGAGCGCATGCACGATATACACATACTGTGAACAAGACTAAACGTACTTTGTCCGTCTAGTGAATATGTATGCGCGAGTATACTCGCGTCGAAGATTTGGGAATTGACAGCTCGAGCACCAGCAATCGTAGCCGGGAATGCGAAAAATGTGTGCGAGAATGGCATTCGATTTATTTTTCCTTCACTTTCTTTCAATTTCTTACTTGATTCGCCGCGAGAACAGCTGTACAATTCGCTATCTTATCGGGGGAAATACAAATGGTGTTATCGCGGTTTACCGCTTCATCCAACGGAGGCGCAGAGATCGAGAGAGGGAGGTGCCCCCTTTTAGTTCTTTCTCATTGCCGCTGCAAAAAGAAACGAAAGACCGGACATCCCGACCGTGATAGATCGCTGGAGAGGCGCCTCGAGTAAAAATTATGATACATTGAAGTTTGCATCGTTGGAACGCAACGGAAGTTCAGTTCCCCAATTTTTTGAGGCAAATTTTGGCTACGAAAAACATCGAAACGTTCTTCAGGATGCTTACCAGAAATCTAGGGCCAAAATTTGCAAAATAGCTCAAACTAGGGTTAAATAAGTAACTTAGAAAATTTCAATATATTATGTGAATAAAAGATGTACTTAGATGTACTTATTTTTATACGTTACGCTGCGAACAAAAAATACTTGGAACATTTTAGTACATCATGCTGAGGAAAAAAATACTTCGGAAATTACTTGGAAAATTTTAATATACTATGCTGTGGAACAAATTACTTAGAACATTCAAATGCCTTAAGCAGTGAAAAAAAATTACTTGGATTTTTTTTCACATTACGCTATGATAAAAAAATACTTAGAAAATTTCGGGTGATGAAGAAAATTACTTAGAAAATTCAAATGCCTTAAGCAGTGAAAAAAAATTACTTGGATTTTTTTTTCACATTACGCTGTGATAAAAAAATACTTAGAAAATTTCGGGTGATGAAGAAAATGAATAAAAAACAATGAAAAGAGGATTTTCGACACCGCTATTTACTTTTCATTGATTCGAGTTTAACGGGAATAAATTCGTTCGCAAGGGACAATAATAAAATCTTAAGAATAATAAATAACAATTGAAAACAGGCTCTCGAAGTTTGCATCATTGGAACGCAACAAAAATCATTTTTATGTTTCTTTCCTCCCTTTCGTCATGTCGAAAAATCGTTTTTTTCGTAAATTGAGATTGATTATCTCCAAATGAGAAAATTAAAAAATTGTCGAGACATTTTCGTAGCCAAGATTTACCAAAAAAATTTTGAGCACGTAAAAAATTATCATTTCCGTTGCGTTCCAATTATGAAAATTTCAACATCGTTCAAAATCCGCGTAATTCAGATCCGATTAACAATGCCCATTGATTCCAAAGTGGTCATCATATTTCCCGCGATGAAATTCACGTCCATCAGACGATTCCAAGTTTCCAGCCTCCGCAAAACTCCTGATTTTTCCTTACGTTCGGGAGACGTGGAGAAAAAGGAAATCGTGGGTTTGCAGGCGAAATAATTCAGCACCCAAAGCTCAAAAAATTCAAATACTCGCGTAATGACAAGGACGATTAGTACGAGCTACTTATTTTACCCTCGCTATATTTGCTATATTTCAAGATCCACTTTATATTTATGGGGGGGGGGGGATTATTCAGAGCACGTGTGTCTAAGCACATATGCGTTTTTTTTTGTTGCCAGGGATCGTAAGGGCATAATTTCAATGACGTTGCTTGGTATGGGAAGGTTTCGTGTGCCATAATTTTTCTATCCCCCTCTCTTCTTCCATGTGCTCCAAGGTTTAGAGCGGTTAGTCATTGCAATAACCGTCGAGAGCCTCCTTGCGAAGAGCGCGTACACACAGGCACGCACACAGAAACGTGCGTGTGCTGAGTCAGACCTCCAGTGGCTCGACTGTTGGTTGACGTCGAAAAAGGTATAATAGACCAAATGCGGGCTGTTCTTATCACACAGCGAGACTGATAAGAGCACCCTCTCTCTCTCTCTCTCTCTCCCCCTCTCATTCCCCGAATCGATCCGAGCATCGCGAGTCCCATTTTTTTGTCGCTTTTCTGTCCCTCATCGCGGCATTTTCGGACGATGAGTAATATGCGCAAAGATAAGAAATTTCAAAGAGAAAGAAATCAATTTCGCAACGCCGCTCGAGCTTGTAACTTCGCACTGTACGGTTCGCTGCGTTAGCTCAATATCGATCTTCAAATGGCTCACAGTAAGCCTCAAGCTTCGATACTACGATGTACATAATTCACATGGAACGAACAGAGCAACGAGAAAGCCACGTTTATTTCCTTTTTTTTTGCATTCACTCAACCTCTTTTCGCGATGTTTTCTACACGCCGTGTAGGGTTTTAGGCTCGGTGGATCACAAAAACCGTAGAAGCATCGAACTTTTGTATTGTTTTTTATTTATTTATTATTATTAAAGATTATTTAGAATTAGTTATTGGCGATGTTGATGTTTCCATGGTTGGAATGCAACGATATTATTTTGCTATCGTTTTTTTTTTTTTTTTTTTTTTTTAATTTTACTGACGCTCGGAAATATTTTTTGTAGGTTAAGGTGTCAGGTCACTGATAAGGATTCTGCAGGCCATTTGACCTTTTTTGATAGCCTGAATTTGTCAAAGAACACTTGCCAATCATCATTATTGTCCAGCGAATTATTCAGAATTGGATTATCTAGAATTCATCGTTGAGAAAAAAGTTTTCCTCGTCGTTTTTTCAGGAACAATTATAATCGATTTACGAAGGTAACGATAAACGATTTTGTTGGCACTATATGTAGAGAAAAAAAATGTAAAAGTATGACATGAGGTTTGCGTCGTTGGAACGCAACGGGTTTTTTTCCCCTCAATTCTTCGAATTTGCGAACCCAAACAAAAAATATGAGGTGATAAATAAAAATGAAAAGAAAGAATAAAAAATAATATTCGTTGCATTCCAACGATGCGAACTTCAACGCAATAAGTAAGTAATATAAAGTAAAATAAATAATGGTATGAAGTTGGCATGGTTGGAATGCAGCGATGTTTATTTTTATTTTTTATTTTCTTATTTTTATCATTATTCAATGACTTTTTTTGCACATTGAGGTAATAAATTTCTAATAATAATACGAAGAAACGTTTGCGCGTTTTTCGCAGCTTAAATGGACGAAAAAATTTAAGTAAACAAAAAGAATTCATTCTCGTTGCATTCCGACTTCTGCGAGCTTCATGGTATTGAAGTTTGCATCGTTGGAAGGCAACAAAAATTCATATTCATATTTTGAGTTTCTTGGTTTTTGTATAATGAAACCAATTTTTTTTGCAAATGCAATTGCAGACCTCCCAGTAGGCATCTTAAGGGGTCTTCTCACTTTAAACACTAAAAAGGGGCTATTTTCATAAATATTTTTGATAGGTTTATATTACAGATATTGATATAAAAGTTGTTACACTTAATAAATATACTTTCAAGATACATTAATTTTTTTATTTGTTCATTTAAGTCATTATTTATAGACGAGAATGGTAGTTAAAAAAATATCCTAAAAAATTGTCTGCGCTGTTGATGAAATCTCGGAGATGGATCATCCGAAACAAAAAAATGAAACGGTTTTAGATTCAGTAAAAACGTGTTTTTTCACCGTTTTTGGAAAAAAATAGTAAATATCAAAATTTAAAAAAATCCTTGGTATGCGCTAGTAAATATCAAAATTTTAAAAAATTCTTGATATGCGCTATAACTATAGTTGTAAAGAATATGTGGGTAACATTTCATGAGGATCGGTTCAGTAGTTTCGAAGATTTTATCAACAAGCCGTCGAAAAACTTTTTTTCGACTAAAACGCGTTTAAAGTTTGTTTGGGTTACATAAATACATTAAAAAGAACCTTTTTTATTTATTTCCAAAGTGTATTTATTAAGTGTAACAACTTTTATATCAATATCTATAATATAAAGCTATCAAAAAAATTCATGAAAATAGCCTTTTTCGTGTCTAAAGTGAGAAGACCCCTTAGAAAATGGTTGAGGGATTTTGGTAGCTAAAATCTGCTGAAAAAAATTCATTGCATTCCAACGATGCAAACTTCAACCTCATAGCTTCAACGTCATAATAAATAAACCATTACGTGAACCATAGAGAGCGTTTTATCAATGGCCATCTCTCTATCGATACGCTCGTGGGTGAACTGAGCACGCGAAAACGGTCCAGCGAAGTCGAGGGCTTGAATTTGTTTAGTCTGCAAGAGGCTAGTTTTCCGTCCAGCGAGAGCTCGATGCCAATACGTTTCGATGTATGTTGAACGGGTTTACACTCTACAAAGTAATATGGACAAATTTTTAAGCGACTCGCACGTCATTTCGGTCGCGTTCGAACTTCTCCGTTAAAAAAAAATCATATTCTGCTTTTTATAAAAAAAAAAAAAAAAAGATTTTCACTACGACCAAGGACGAGGTGGAAATATTCGCCTCGCTCAAATATCCAAATTAGGTTAGACGACCGAGCGAAATTGAATCACGGAAGGAAAATCGTCGTGCCACGTTAATCCAGACGGGATCCACGGGCGATCATTGCGCGCGTTCGTAACGAGGTAATTGCCGAGCACGTTAGCCGGAAAATACCTGTATATTTTTTTTCCTGCTCTCGCGCAATCACAAGAGTACATACCCTGAAGCTTTCTTCTCACGTGTAGCGCGAGGCCGGATTTTTTTTCGCCCTAAGCAAATTCGGTTGATTCGAGAAGTAACCTACTTGCGTACTTTGTTGGGGAGTCCCCAGATCCTACGACATCCCTATAAGGATTCCATAAGGAATTTAAGTGAATTCCGCGCTATTACTCCAATGACGTCGACAGACATTTCTTTATTTTTAATTCTCAATTGGAATTTGTTGGGTCCCAAGATACACCCCCATCTCTATAGGAATAGGGTATTTTACTCTATGTAAGAAAAATACTGAGAATGTACAAATAAGGTAGTTTTCGCAATAAGCAATCGAATAATGGTTTTAATTTATGAAAACACAAAATAAAATTTATAATTCATTTAAAAAAAAATACTTTTTCTATCTGTTCAACGAACATGCGAAACGGTAGACGCCATAATGGATTCCGACGTGACGTCATTGACACAGTAAACAAAAAAAGGTAGACGTATTACTCTCTAACCTGTGGAAGAAAGCGTCAACATTTATATATTCTCGTTTGTCATAGTTAATTGCAAATTTTCAAATAGTTATCTGTACTTCAAAAAAGAGCAAATGAGTTTTTTTTCGGACTATGGGTTTGAATGTCTTCTCGCAAGTTTTAACCAAGCCTTCCTCACATTTATACCAATTGGCATTTTAATCCACAACTTTGCCGGCGTTTTTACACCAGTATTCTTACATTTAGGAACAACACACCAATGATAGGAATTGTCACTCACTTTTAACCAAAAAAACATGTACGTATTGAAATGTAAAATTTAGAAGCGTTTTTATGGCACTTATCAATTTCATAAAATAGAAATAACAATTCTAGTAGTTTATTACCACCAAAGGATGAAATTGAGACACCTTTCAAAAAAGGGTGTAATACCCTATTTGTTCGGGACACCGCACATAGGGAGTCCTTTGGGATCCAATTGGATTCTGCCCTGTTCCCCGAGACAAACGCCGTTTGAGAATTCTTACCACGTTCGAATCGAAAATATGTAAAAAGTATATGTATGGTTGTTACGCATTATTGACTCACAAATTCCCTGAACATAATGAAGAAGGTAATTTTTTTTAACTCTTCGACTGCACACTTCCGCAACGGACCTCTCACTGCAAATGGGGTCAAACTGACCCCAGACGTTTTTCAGATAGTAGATAAAATAAATATTATAAATAAACATTATAGAATAAATACTTTTGAAGAAAATTTTCTTAAAAAAGAAATATTTTTTAAGAATAACAAAAACTAAGCGCCCAAACATTCGTTCAAAGTGGGAGATGCGTTGAAAAATTCGTACCTGCACGAAAAAGATCATAATTTGTTTTCCTTCAAAATATTAAAAAAGTCTTTTGAGGTTTTCAAAGAGGAAGGTTTGTAGATACGAAAAAAAATACAGTGTCGACCGTCTTTCCAAAAAGTATATTTATTCGGAGGTTTGCATTTGACAGATTCGGCAAATTAATTGTTGAAAACGTATATTTTCGCATTATCTTCACTTCAATGGCTTATTATTATTCACATTTACCGCAATTGACGTATAAGTACATTCGGTGCGCATTGCACATAGCCCTCCTGCATAACGAACACTTGCTTTTAGTTTCACGATCGGCATTCTAAATACGTAATTTACTATAGTAGCGGAAAATAAAAAACATCGATGATCATTTTCTATCGTAACTCACATGTAGTAATAAAACACCAAATTTCACAAAAAAATATTTTCTCTTTCACCGCACTACTGCATAACCGGGGTCGATTCGACCCCAGGTCGTTTTTCGACAGCTGTCCTCGGTACACGGGCAGGAAGTAGGATGGGGCCGAGTGTCCACCTCCGTTTTGCAATACAGGCAGTTGGGGTCAAAATGACCGAGTGTGCAGTCGAAGGGCTAACATCAAATAAATAAGAACTAAGAAGGTAAGAAATACTAAAATAAAATTCGAAAAAAATGTTCTTTATTACAAACAGAATTTTTTATGTCGGTGCCAATAAATAAAAAATAAATCTAAACACTTATGTTCAATATTAATTGTGTGGTTATGTATCGACGAATCGAATGCAAATGTATAGAGCTTTAGAGTAAAGAATTGTAGTTATTAGTTTTGTAAATTTTTAATGTTTGGGACTGACATGACTGTTTTTGTACATAATAATATTATATATTATTATTTATTTATATCTTCCATCATATAACGTTACCGCTTTTTACATGTCCATTCTTAATTCTAATACTTTTCTCTGTTAACTAATAATATAATATAATAATATAAGTATTAGAAATACACAAAAATATTAATTTTTATATTTTACAGTTTCTTTTTCAAGGCGGTTTCATTTTTCGTAATTCTTGCAAAAAGTGAATTCTGGAAAAAATTCCAGAGATTTTTAAAAACTCGCTGAGTTTTCCCGATTTTCCATACGGGTAACAGCCATGCAATGGTGTTGAACTTTGCATCGTTGGAACGCGACGAAACGTCCTCTTGGATTTTTCATTTCGTTATTTTTTAATATGAATTTTCAAAAATGATTCGGTGACCTTCGTAGCCTAAATGTCCTAAAAATATACATTTTCGTTGCTTTCTAACGATGCAAACTTCGCCACCATACAAGCCACGAGAAAAAAAACTCGGCGTGTTGAAACATAAACTGCACGCTTCGTGAGTGTGTACGTGAGTGGTGATATTATGTCGAAGTTCCGTAAAATAAACAACGAACGATAATTAAGGGGTTAGGCTACTATGAACATTTTGAAAAATCGATCGTCGCTTGAGGCAACACAAATTGAATAGGGTAGTCCAACATATAGTGCGGAAATCGCAGATTGAAGATAAACTTATGATTACAACGATAGAATTGCTAGTAAAACTTCAAACGGGTTTTTCTCGAAACTATCTGTTTCAAAACTGTGTACACGATTTCTCGACATCTAATAAACGGATTGACTTGAAATTTGATACACTTATTCAGTGTAATATCAGTTTCGTCTTAATGGACGTTTTCCTTCTTAATTTTTCGAAAAATTGAGGGAGAAAAAATACAGAACTGTTTTTGATGATTAAAACACGATAACAAAAGTAGCTCCGTCAAGTTTTAGCCAATATTATCTTTAAAAAAAAAACTATTTTTTTGTTTTGTTTATGACTTCTTTAATGTTAATTTTTTTACGAAAATTTGGTACATACAAATAGTCTAAACGATTTTACAATCATCTTAGTCCTTTAAAGTTAATTTTCTCAAATAACTCTGATTTTCAAGTCATCACAGTAGCCTAACCCTTTAAGGGGTTAGACCTAGTTAAAATTATGAAAAAATCGATTTTTTATTTCCGACGGATTCTTATAATATAACCTTTCAAAAATATTCTCTGAAAATTTCAAGTCGGTCCGTTGAAAATTGGGGGAGTTGTGAGCGTTTACAGGTAGGTCCGCTTACCGCTTTACCGTTACAGGTAAAAACTTTAAACGCGTTTTTCTCGGAATTACTTTTTCAGAATCGGTGACCAAAAAATCTCAAAAACAACTAAACCGATCTGCTCCAAATTTCACAGACATTTTTTGTATATCAAAAGGCGCCCTTAATCGAAGGATTTTTTTCAATGCATACTTTTTTTGATATCAAGGAAAATAGAGTGTTTTTCTGACCGAAATTTCGACGATCACTTTCGATCGGCGACCATTTTTTCAAAAATATTATTTTATTGAATCCTTCGATTAAAGAGTAGATAATACGGTACGAAAAGTAAATTCATTTGGTTTTTTGATTTCAGATTATTTGTTCCCGAGCAGAAGTGGTGAAAAGATACCCTTTAAAAATTAAAAACCTGCAGACTTTGCCCAAAAAAAAATTCACAAAAAAACCTCTTTTTCCAGCCGCGAACTAGGTGATAGAAGTCCAACCCGTTAACGCTGTTGGACTTCTATCTTTGGGGTTTTCTGAAAGGGAAAGTGTATGCCAATGATCCACAGACCATTCCAGAGCTCAAGGAAGCAATTGGACGCACCATTAAGGGGAGGTACCTGAGTAAACGGCGAGAAAAACAGGTAAATTTCGGGAATTTTTATCTCAAAAACTCATGTTTCGATTGGATCCGGGTTTTTTTTATTGAAAAATATATACATTGAGGTATATTTAGGAATTTTTTAAAATAAATTCGTTGACTGGTAGCGATTCAAACGCGATTATCTCGAAACATAGTTTTCAAAGTCGGTGCCTGATGTATTTCGAAAACGGCTTGTCCGATTTTGTCCAAATTTGGATAATATTCCAATATTCTTCGATAGTTTTTCTCGTTCGCCACGTAGGATTTTTTTGAAATTTTCATTTTTGACGGAATTGCGAACGTTTTAATTTAACATTCGTTTTTCGTTCGCAATTTCCGACGATTTTCGATTGCATACCCATTGCATAAAAAAGCAATGGTTCAATCAAATGAAAAACCTCTACGTGGCGAACGAGAAAAACTATCGAAGAATATTGTATCCAAATTTGGACAAAATCGGACAAGCCGTTTTCGAGATACATCTGGCACCGACTTTGAAAACTATGTTTCGAGATAATCGCGTTTGAGTCGCTTCCAGTCAGCGAATTTATTTTAAAAACTTCCTAAACATACCTCAATGTACATATTTATCAATTAAAAAACTCGGATCCAATTGAAATATGAGTTTTTGAGATAAAAATTCCCGAAGATTGCCTGTTTTTCTTGCCGTTTACTCAGGTACCTCCCCTTAATGAAGTTAGTCCGCAATTATCCCAAAATATTATTGAAAATTTCGTAAAAAAGTGAACGTTTGCAAACAGAGACGAGGCGGCCATTTATCGGATATTGTGTTCCACACATAGCCCCCATGTTTGTACCTTATATTAAAATAAAAATATTCGTACGTATCAAATAAATAATGCGTTTTATTAATAAATTTAAACGTCAGGTCATTTTGAGATACCCTGTACTTGTTTCAGTGATTTATACTTTTTTAAGATAAGATTTATACTTTTTCAAGAACCACTCATTTTGTACATCTATGTATTTTGTTTAGAAAATTCACCATACAGAATGCGATGGGAGCCACCAAGAATCGTATCGGACTCTGTTCGATAATGTGGGAATCCTTTAGGATTGACATTGGATTCCAATGGGGAATCCCGATTGGACTGCAACGAATTTAATTTCTTTCGGCCGATATCGCCTACAAAAGTCCTTCAACCATTTATTAAGATGTTTATTTAGCGATCTTCATTATAAATCTACGAAAAAAGATCGCTTACAATAATAAGAATATGGAAAATGAAATGGAAAACGGAACTTTCGTTGCGTTCCAACGATGCAAACTTCAACACCCTGTCACCGATTAGATATCCCTATCAGGAAGTAGAGACAAGTATGGGAATCCAATTGGATGCCCTGCAATATCTGCACGGGTAGCAGACGCGCGACAACTCGATGACAATCAACTGTCACTGTGATTGTGATCGAGATTAGTTTTTACTTTTTTTTTCTTCGTTTCCAGGATTTGTCGTTTATTTTTTTTTGCAAAATAATCTTCCCTGGGGATTGAGAGGAAGGTTTATTTTTTCTCATTGAGCTCGAATACAATTTCCGGGCGTGGTCACGACGAGAACGACCCACCGAAGGGACGCTGTCACTCTACTCACTCTACTCTCTCTCTCTCTTCGTCCCTCGTTCTCCAGCTTGTGAGTTCAACGGAATTCCGTATCGCGACCGACGTAGCCCTCATTAACGGCCACTCAACTTTGCGCCAATGAAAGCGAGTCGATTGTCCCCTCGCGCGCGAAAATCTCGCATCCGACGACGTTCCTTTTTTCTTAACGCAAATTCAATTTGCCCACAGCTGAAAATGATCGGGGATGCGATCTGCGGCGGTCGAGATCGAAGCTTGCTGTATTTTTGTGAAGTTTTGCGAATCCTCCGCAACGTTCACGTTTCCCGTATGATCGTACGAACGTACAAATAACGTGGGAGAGAAAAAGATGGAATAAAAGCTCGCAAGTTGCTTCATTATCATTTTGTTTCGCTCGCAAAGTTTGCGTTGTGAGAAAAGAATCCATTGGCAAAATTTGCTACCTCGTGTAGGAAGCTTCGCGAGCGAAATAAAACGATGGGGAAATAATGCGCAGGTTGCTAATTTCATGTACATGAAGTTTGCATCGTTGCTATCCAACGGTTGCATTTTTTTTTTCGATTTTGTAATTTCCTATTTTTTCTTGCTCAGTTCGGCTCTAGTTGCTAAAAAAATATGGTAAAATGAATAAAAAATATATACGGCCACCGGGGCCAACCAAACAAAATCGAAAAAAAAAATGAAACCGTTGGATAGCAACGATGCAAACTTCATGTACATGCTAATTTGTGAGGTTGAAGTTTGCATCGGTGGAGTGCAATAAAAATTTCTGATTCTGAATTCGTTTAATTCGTTGGGGCAGATCTTACCTGCGGAAATCCCTCGACCATTTTCAAAACATTTGGCAATGTGGAATATACACATATAAAAAAAATTCTATAATAATAAAAATAAGGAAAATGAAATATAAAAAAGAGTTTTACGTCCGATTCACTTCGAATTTGAACGGAGCAGAGTTTATAACATTTTCTATCGTATGACCGGATTATTTTTTTTGTACATTCATCCATTTGTTCATAACAAATTATTAACATTGTTTTTTATCGTCGAAAATCGAACTTTTTTCTACAGCTTGGCATTTTCGAAATTTTCAAAATTGAAAAAAACTAGTCGATGGTAAGAAAGTTTGATTATTGTACTAAAAGTC
Source organism: Ophion slaviceki (assembly GCA_944452715.1). NCBI lineage: Eukaryota > Metazoa > Arthropoda > Insecta > Hymenoptera > Ichneumonidae > Ophion > Ophion slaviceki. Next base: position 34,464,333 of record OX101787.1, on the reverse strand, counting down.
TATTTTTCCATTTTCTTATTCCAGATGACCCCGGCTGCCAGAACCACCTACACTTTTTGAAAATATTTTTCAATAAAAAAAAATGCAAGATTGTATTAACCCTTCGTCTGCACACATTTGCCATAAATCTCTGACTGCATGTGGGGTCGACCTGACCCCAGGGGTTTTTCAGACCGCTGTATTTCGGTAAATATTCATTTTTTTGTAGACTTTTTTGTAATCAATGATCCTTATTTTGTGGCCCATTTTTTTTTTTTTCAGAAAAAAACAAAAGTTAAGGGGCCAGTCCACCTTGAAAATTTCAAAAAATCGATTTTCTTTACTGCTTTTGAAAGTACATACATTCAGAAATACTGTGTCAACATTTTATGAAAATCCAACCTCCCTAAGTATTTTTTTTACCTGAACGACAAGACCTCATTTCGTCTACCTGAGCGTATAGCGTGCTCGGCCGATCATAGTATAAACTTCAAACGCGTTTTTCTCGAAACAACGTTTTCAAAATCTAGCTCCATCGTATCTCCAAAACTAATAAATCGATTCTCTTGAAATTTGAACCACATATTGTAAACATGATTCGCAACAAGACGACCCTCGATGGTTTTAAAATTTTGATTTTCACTCTTTTTTTTGCGAAAAACTGCGAAAAAACGCGTTTTCAAAAACTTTTTTCGTTTTTCATCTGCCATTTTTTCATTTTTTGATAAAACTTTACATCCGAGGGTCATTTTGTAGCTGGTGTCATACTGAATCTAACGGACTTTGATTTTTTTGTTTCAGCCAAGCCGTTGCCGAGTTGTGATGGAGCTACCTAGTTCACCTACTTTTGACGCGTTACGTTAAACTATAGTTTTTGTACTTAAAAATGAATTAAAATTAATTAAATTTAAAAAAAAATGTATTTCAAGACTTTATTTATCGAGCCCAACAACTTTTATATTCATATCTTTTATAAAATCCTCAAAAAAAGTCGCGAAAATAGCCTTTTTTCGTGGCTCCAAAGTGGGCTGGCCCCTTAGGTGCCTAAACATGCGTTCAAAGTGGGAGATGCGTAGAAAAATACGTACTTGCACGAAAAAGATCATATTTTTTCAAAATATAAAAAAAGGTCCTTTGAGGTTTTTAAAGAGGAAGGTTTGTAGATACGAAAAAAGACAGTGTCGGCCGTCTTTCCAAAACGTATATTTATTCGGAGGTTTGAATTTGAGACTTTTCGGGATAGTGAACAATGAAAGGAATCGACCCCTTCGGCAGATTAATTATTGAAAACGTATATTTTCCGCATTAATTTACTTCAATGACTTATTATTATTTACATTTACCGCAATCGACGCATAAGTACATTCGGTGCTCGTTGCACATAGTCCTCCTGCCTAACGGACACTTGCTTTCAGTTTTACGATTGGCATTCTAAATACATCATTTACTATAGCAGCGCAAAATACAAAATATCTATCAGCATTTTCTATCGTAACTCACTTACATGTAGTAATAAAACGCCAAATTTGACAAAAAAAAACTTTTTTCACTTTCATAGCACTACTGGGCCCGGGGTCGATTCGACCCCAGGCTCTTTTTCGACAGCTGTCCTGAGTGCACGGACAGGATGTATGATGGGGTCCGAGTGTCCACAAATAGAGCAGGAGTGGGGGAACATTCGAGCGCCGCACTGCGGCCGAATACATTACCCCATTTTGCGATATAGGCTATTGAAAAAAATGGACTCAAAATGATCCAGTGTCAAAGGGTTAATTCTGTGTAAAATCCGGATCTCCACATCCCATTACACTCATCGGAGAAAAAATTGATAATCGACCTGATTGAGAGTTATGTACCACATAATCTAAAGAATTTTAATTCATTTATATCATATTTCCAATTCATCCATATCATACGACAAATTCAGGCATTAAAAACGAGAAAAAAAACATCTTCACAAAAAAAAACTTTCTTCACGAGGGAGCAAAATGTGGCCATTTTTTTTCTCGCGCCCGGGACCGTGAGCCAACGTTTCAGATTCGATGATGTTTTATTCGCAGAACACCGAGAGAGCAGAGGGCAAAAGATAGAGAGATAGAGAGATAGAGAGATAGAGAGAAGAGAGAGAGAAGAGAGAGAGAGAGAGAGAGAGAGAGAGCTCGGTCGTTCGTCATACAGTGTAAGATTTAAAGTTAGAACATCGTCGTACGTGCGGTCGGCGAATCGAATTAAATGTCATCCCCAGTGCCAAGCAAGGTCGGAGAAAGTTTTTTCCTCTCTTTGTTTCTTTTCTTCTCGTTTTTTCGCTTTTTTATTTTTACCGTACATTTGTTTTCCCCTTTTTTCGATCCTCGTCGCGAGAGAGCGAGTGCAAAAGAGACGAGGGCAAACGACCGGTAGAGTCGGCCTTAAAAGCGAAGATGGGCCACGGTTGTGTGCGAGAACACCTCGTAGTTAAGTTTCGTCTCTCGTGGACGAGAGATACGAGAGGCCCGATCGGGCCAACGGAGATACAAAAAAAAATCGGGGAGTCATGTCCTCGTACGGAATTCGTGGAAATTTTTTGAGGCTCTCTAAGGTAAATCAATATCACCGATGCGATAGTAGCAATAATAATAATAACGGTAATGTAAATAGTAATAATAATTGCTACAATAATATGAAACGGAGAATAAAAAATATAGTCACAGGTTATTATTATTATTATAAGGCCGAAAAAGAATTTAAAAATAAAACAAAGTCCCAAGTTATTATTACTGTTATAATCATTATTGTTACTATTTTATAATATTATTATTGTAATTTATAAATAATAATAATATAATATTATTGTAATATTATAATAATTGGTCTATTATTGTTTATTATTATTTTATACAACGGTAATATAGAAAATCAATGAACAAACGAAAGAACTCGTTTTTGGCACTCGATCAACGCGAAATCACTTCAAAGTGGAAAACAATCCGAACGGTAGTAAAAAAAAGCTGGTAAGAAAATAAAGCGGATAAGATAGTGCGCGAACGTCAATAGTGTACACGATAATGGGAGGTGATTCACATATTCCAACAGGTCCTCAAGTATGAACCGCGCATTTTCGGCCGAAAATTAAAAATGACGCGATTCTCTTCAAGGCAACGGTGGAATGATACAAAAAATTACCGAGAACAGTTCGAACCCAATATATTACGAATAAAAAACGGAAATTGATGAACGCGAATGAGAACCCGAGTACTCCTGCTGGGGAATTACCATAATAATGAGAAAAAGAAGAGAAGGAATGAAGAATAGTGCGAAAAATAATGATGAAAATGAAATAAGAATAAGTGTCAAAAAATATGACACAAGGGTTTTGGGGCCGGATGATCAAAGCCTGGAGGAGTTTACCAATCGGTTCCTTGGCTGCGAGCGTGGGGATAAAAATACAATGAGTCTTCGAACGGAAGAAGAGCAAATAAAATTATTATTGGGCAATATCCGACTCATAATATTGTTGAAAAATATTTTTCCCAATGGGGAAATGATATAGACAGTTATAATTTTTACAATTAAATATAAATATATTGGAATTTTATCCAAGAAAGAATAGCCGATGGACTCGACAACAGCGACTGTTTCTGTCATTGGCACGATACGACCCACTATCGTTAAGGGGTCTTCTCACTTCAGACGCTAAAAAAGGCTATTTTCATGAATTTTTTTGATAGGTTTCTATTATAGATATTGATATAAAAGTTGTTACACTTAATAAATACACTTTCGAAATACATTTTAAAAAATGTCAATGTATTTATGTAACCCAAACAAACTTTAAACGCGTTTTTCTCGAAACTACTGAACCGATCCTTATGGAATGTTAACCACATATTCTTTACAACTATAGCTATAGCGCATATCAATGATTTTTTAAAATTTTCATATTTACTATTTTTTGGCCAAAAACTTAGGTATACTTTAATATACTATTAAAGTATAGCTAAAGTTTGATAATTGTAGAATAATTATTTCTTAGTTTAAAAAATCCCTCAATATTGCTTATTTTTTTCCTGTCTACATGTATATCCCGCCTTAAGAGTAACAACTTTTATATCAATATCTATAATATAAACCTATCAAAAAAAAATCATGAAAATAGCCTTTTTTAGCGTCTGAAGTGAGAAGACCCCTTAAAGCGTCGCCGGTCGCAATGCTGTGTACGTTTCAAACACCATTATGGATTTTGAAATACCCGCTGGTTGGTGCTTGACTGTGAGTGGTTGACTCGACAGGGCCAGTTACCGCGGTGCCGCCGCGTTTGACCTACAAGTTTCGTTAACGACCGAAAACAAACCGTTCGAGCTCAAAATTAACATATTTTTTCGGGTATTATTAACGGGTTACACCTGGCTCGTGGTCGGGACAAAGATCGCGTTGAAGTTCGCGTCGTGGAATGCAACGAGAATTCTTCTTTATTTGTACATTTTTTTTATTTTTTTTACTATCCAAACCCTTTTTTCCAAATTTTGGTTATGGGTCTAATAAGGATCTTTGAAAATGTTTCAGTGATTTTTGTAGCCTGATTGGCTACAAAAATCAGCAATGGGCTGAAAAACAATGAATACGAAAAAAAAAAATAAATAAATAAATAAATTCGTTGCCGTCTAGCGATGCAAACTTCAATGCCGCGAAAAAAGGACGAATTTTCATGAATTTCCTCTGGTAAAACGTATGCTGGTTTACAATGATTTTTCTTACATCAAAAGGTATGTTTTTCAGTACCTTTTTTCAGTACCTCAAAATTCATATTATATTACATTTTTATATTATATTATTACATTTAAATATGTAATATATATATATATATATATATATATATATATATATATATATATATATATATATATATATATATATATATATATATATATATATATTACATATTTAAATGTAATAATATAATATAAAAATGTAATATAATATGAATTTTGAGAAAAATATATATAAATGTGTGTGCGTGCGTGTGTGTGTATATTTGAGAATCAGTCGAAAACAAAATCGACATTTTCAAAAACTTCAACTAGGCGTAAGCCCTCAAACGAAGTAGATAAACCACTTGATTATGCGACACGAAATTTCCAACACTATAATCATGGTTTTATCAGTTTTTTAACTAAAAATCTCGAAACGATTTTAGTCCTTACAGTCCTACGACTAGTAGGACTGTAGGACTAGTTTTATCATTATTCGAAATCTTTGTTTTTGCAAATTAGGCTCGTAAAGTTCTAATAAGAATATGCAGAAACGTTATAGCGATTTTCACGCCCTAAATATGATGTTGAGTTTACATCGTTGGAATGCAATGATTTGTTTTATTTTGCAAACTTTCTTTGGCAGATTTGAGCTACGACAATCACGCAAACATTTTTTAGGATTCTTATTTAGCGCTCTGCAACAAGTCTGCAAAACGTTAATTTGGATAATAATAAAGTAAGAAATTGAAAAGAATTTTCGTTGCATTCCAACGATGCAAACGTCAACACCATTCCTAAATTGGCCAATAAAATGTGAGTAAGGAAAAAGAATAAATTCTCGTTGGAAGGCAACGAAAATCCTTTTTGATATTTATATTTTCCCGTTTGTATTATTTTACAAAATGTTTTTTTTTCATATTCACATTTTAGAATAATAAATTCTATGAAATGAAATCCTAGAAATAACGATGGAAAAAGACATTTCGTTGCATTCCAACGATGCAAACTTCAACACCATAACTTCAACGTCGATAACTAGTAAACTACGGGCTGTCATATATATATCAATGAATAAAGGTTCAACAGGTTGTGTGAAACTGATTCACAGTGAAAATAATCGTTTTTAATTTCCCAAATTTTCTTCGACATATTTGAGCTACGAAAATCACGCGACTGTTTTTTAATATTCTTATTCAGCGATTTGCGACAAATTTGCAAAGTATTGTTTTGGATAATAATGAAGATAATAAATTGAAAAGAATTTCCGTTGCATACCAACGATGCAAAGTTCAACGCCATTAATTTTCCGACGATCGGTGCATCATAAATTAATCTTTCGGTGGTATGAATTTTAATCGAATACAAGCCTTTCGATTTTAGTCTCGAAACTTTTTAACGCTGTGTTTGTCAATAGCGAGCAAGATAATGTTGAGAAAAGGCCAATATTTTCTCGATTCGCCTCAGTATCGGTAGAACTTTTTACCGCGCTGCGGAAAAAATAAACCCTTCAAGGTCATCTACGGTTCAACTTCAGGGGAAGTAAAAAAAAATTGCCGTAAAAATAAAAATCTCGAGACTGTGCGTAATTTCCGGTTTGCATCGCAGGTTCGATTTATCAAAACGATCGACTGGCGCGCGATTGATCGCTGATAGGAACATCGTATCTCTAATTAGAGTTCAAGTGTCAGATCTCGTTGATGGAGTGGAGGTGGGGGGGGGGGGGGGGCAATAACAACGCGAATGTGTGTGATCGAAGATAAAAACAGCTGTCACAGGTAGATCGATAAATCGATAATTAGAATGAGCCCACGAATTTTGAAAATAAAAATTGCGCATTGGACTTTCCTGCGAACGGTTTTTCTCATCACTCTTTAATAGATTATAATAATTGATAATTTTTATTATAAATTGTCATTATTACGAAATTCGGGTCATAATGAAAATAAAGAAATTTGAAAAATAGCTGTCCGCGTGTTACGAATTGACACTAGAATTAAGTTATAATTATTATTTTGAAAAATTCGATTATAATAGAAACAAAAATTTGTTTAAAAAATCGAAATTCTGAGAAAACTGCAGTCCGCTTGTTACGAAGTGACGTAAACATAATTCATAATAATTTGATTAAGATTACAATAATTGATGATTATTAAAAAAAATTAGATTCTAGTAAAAAATAAAGAAATTTAAAAAATTGACACAAAAATTAAGAAATTTAGAAATTCAAATTCGCAGTACGCGTGTTACGAAGTGACATAAGAAATCAATGGTAATTTTTTAGATAAGTGACTATGCCGAAAAACGTTTTAGCCATTTTCTAATTTATTGCGTCATAAATGATGATCATCAGTCGGTGGAAGTTGAAATTTTTAACTAACAAACTTTTTACGAGCGAAAAAACGTTAAAAATAATTTCGGGTTTTTGAAAAACCCAAACGAAAAATTAAAAACCCAGTCGAAATGTTCAAAAATGCCCTATTTTATTACGTGTTTCAGCGAACTTCAAAACCCCATAACTTTTTATGGGGGAGTGAATTTCACCTTCCCCCTACTGAATACCATCATTTATAACCCAATAAATGAGAAAACAGCACACAAAAATGTCAGGCACATTTTTCGGAAAAGTGACTTATCTAAAGAATTACCAAATTAGTTTTTAACAATTTGAACAATTTGATTACAATTATTTAGAAAATTAAGATATTCAAATTGAAGAAACATGAAAATCGAAAAGTTTGTGAAAATCACAGTCCGCGTGTACCGAAGTGACGTAAGGATAGTGGAAAGCTAGAGTAAGGCGCAGAAGAAGGTACCGCTTGTAACTCACGTAAATAAGCCCGGAATAATAGCGATCCTTGAGATTGTGAAGTACCGATGCCTCGTTCAAGCACGTGAGCTCTGCCATGTCCTCGACCTTGTCGAATTTCGGTGGATTCATCTTCTGTATATCGTCCTTTGCGACGAATACGCGCTTGCCGGTCTCGGCAATTTCAACCTCGACCTCATCGCCTCGCTCGCCCTTGATACCAGCCGCGACGAAGCCCTGAGTCTCGTGCGGCACCCAGACCAATTTTTTCTGGGTCCATTCGGCCTGTGTCGCCGGATCATTGAAATTATTACGATCGACGGATAGGTAACGCAATTCCGGATCGGACCGGTCTACCCTCGAATCAACGTCCGCCATCTTTCTTTAACACGCGCGCACCACAATGCTTCCGAAGTGCGCCGCCTTCAACGCTTTCTCTATCCCTTTCTCGTCGCTAGCTTACTCTCTCGCTCGGTTTCTCACTTTTTGCTTGGCAAAAGAAGAAAAAAAAACAATCAAGCGCTCAGTCCGTAAGGCCGCTCTGGTAAAAGTTTGCGCCCGATGCTTGGCTTCACTCTGTCTCGCTCTCTCGCACACGCTTCTCCGTTCGTGTATCGTCTTTTTCTCTCGGCCGCGCTCTCACTCTCAACGCCCCGTACGACAAAGCATACACACGCACACGCGCACAGAACACACACGCGAAACGTCTTCTGCACGGCTTCCCACGGAACGTTTTTTTTTCTTCTTCCTCTTCAACACTATCTCTCTCGCTCTCTTTATTCTCGCCGCGTATCACTCGTACGCGAATCCAGGCGCTACAATGCGATATCGCCGAACGAACGTCTTTTCTTCGCAGAACGTGCAACCGCGGAATTTACATGTGTAAACGTAAAACGGAGACAGGAGAAAAAAATGCGAAAATTTGTATCACGTGAAAATTGTGCAGTGGATTTTATTTAGTTTCGTATAGTTTCGTTGGATTTTTGTTCTTGCTTTCGCTGACTCTATATCGACTCTCTCTCTCTATCTCGCGACAGAGTCGACACACCGCGCGCTGGCCACACTACCTTCTGAAAGCTGGCTCCCGGCTGGCCGAGTCTACCCCATGGCTTCGAACGTTCTCTCTCCTCTACTCCAACCGCATACTCCTTCCCCCTCTCCTAGCCGCGTTCCCACCCAACCGACCAGTTACCGTGCGGACGGTTGCCGACGAGAGAGAACCGAACGGACGCACTTGCCGCGCCTCACTCGACCCCTGGCTCCATCTAGCGCCACGGCGAAACAACGCGAAGCTCCGGCGAGTACGCGCTAACCGGTGAGCCCCGACAGATGGCGGGACTGGTCCAATTTTCCGACAAAAACTTCGAGTACAGGATATTTACTAGGCTCGAAGCCTTCTTTATCTATCAACAAGAAAAAACTTCGAGACTGTCATGGCAGTCTGGTCGGGCGATTCTTGTAGAGATAAAACATTTGAGTTGAGTGCAGAGACCCTCGGAAAATTCATGATACTAGAAATGTTAATGCATGACAACTGTTTCTGTTCATCGAGCGTTCAAAGTGTTGCCCTACGGCCACCGATAAACACTTTGTCGCGTCTAAACTCAAGACATTTGGGTAATTTGCGAAATCAATTCGCAACGCACCGTGAACTCATCGATTATTGAGTAATTTTTCGATTTTTTTTCTGTATTCAGCGTGCTGTAGTCATTTCGCAATTTTTTGCTACGTGATCCACGAAGGGGTTAAGAAAAAGTTTCGCCAATCGTGAGAAAACCGGGATTTTCTGATACTAAATTGGTAAATGTTATCAGAGTACAAATATATACACGTATGTGATGGAAAATGATAATTCTTCGCAAATGTTTGACATTCTCTGTGAGGTGTGGGTGAGAGGTGGGGATTGGAAGGATTTTTGTCGGCACAAACCGTTTAGCTCATCACCGCCTTCGTTGATCAGTGTAGCTCGCGCGATATCGTCCGTACCGGTTCTCATCGTTCGCCTTAGATTGAGAGTAATTATTTCTTGCACGTTACGCTTTTTTAAATTAAAAAACAATACTAAAAGTTGAACCTCTTTTCAATGTATGATTTTTTTTTAATGACTTCTGAAAAATTATGATTTTTCTATTTGCTCAAATGCCTTTGGCGGCGCTTAACTACGAAAATCCGTCATCAATTTTTACATGTGCTCATTCAGATATCTATAACCTAAATTCGCAAAACAAGATTTTTGAAAATAATGAAATACAGGATATAAAAATATAAAAAAGAGGTTTCGTTATGAACGAAAATTTTTCAACGTAACGTATGAAAAAAATCGTCTGCATTTCGCTAGTTATTAAATACAAATTGGCGTTCAACATTCTTGTGCTATACAATTTTCGTGGATTTTTTTCGGAAGAAACTATAAATACGAAATGAAATTTTGTACACACGTAAAACTGTAAATAAACAAATTTTTTTTTACAAAACTGAAACTATGATCTGCAGAAAAAGCACTTAAAGTTTTAGAATTTAGGGTAAAAATAAAAGTTCAAAATTTGTATTTGTACCTAGACGATTTTACGAAAATTTACAAATTTTTACAAATTTTTACCGCGTGCTTTTTCGCGTTAAAAAAAATCGATCCAACAACGAAGTGAATCTCGCCTCACGCGTTATTTCTCCATAAAGAATGGTCTTTACTCTTTCGATCGAGCGCCGTCGTTGATCTAAAATTAGTATCATCCGTGTATATGGTCGTTAAAAGTCATATACGGTTGTCGCGTTTTCGAGGCGTTAAAAAGGTTCGAGAAAACGAGTTAAGGTAAAAACGTGTGTTTTGTCGCATTGAAGTGTGACCGGTGTTGATCCAGATGAACATACACAGAAAAAACGCCATATTTGGTTATTCGTACGAGAGAGAGAAAGCGAGCGAAGAGTACAACGAAATAAGTACATCAGAGGGCAGCAGCGACGTCCATGGGCGGCGGGGGGGGGGGGGGCTCAGCATTCGCGGCAGAAAAGTTTTTTGTGCTCTTAATGAATCATTGTAAAATCTCGATATGACGAAGGAGACGAACGATGCGACAAGAATCTAGGCGAAGTTCTCGATTCGTTATTTACAGACACATTTTATCGTGACAAAAAAGAAACTACGTAGAAAAATTGATTTCAGAACTACAGCACGGGATACGATGTCTACTTACGGTGCTCAACTGAACGTGGACGTGAACGAACACGCGAAAGATAAAAATGTACGTAAGTTTCGCGATGCGTCTGTTAATTGATCCGCGAATGAAATAATGAGAAAATTCGACGAAACGAGAGACGTTTTTTCAGGCGATTGTAGTCGATATGCGGAGCGATACGGTTACGAAACCTTCGGCCGCAATGAGAAGCGCAATGGCGAACGCGGCCGTGGGTGATGACGTTTTCGGCGAAGATCCCACCGTCAATGGTTCGATATTACGTTAAAAAGAAAAATTCGTCGTTTTTGCCAATGCATTCGTATTTGCCCGCCACCTAACCGAGATATTTTTTCACGCGTCGCGCATGCGCACAGCATTGGAACGCAAGGCTGCCAAAATGGTTGGGAAGGAAGCGGCGCTCTTTGTGACTTCCGGCACGATGGGAAATTTGATTGCAAGTAAGATTTTCACCTCAACAGCTTGCTGGGTGGTTCACTTTTTTCATTTGTAGATAATCGGGGGCATGCAAATTGCGAGTTACGTTTCGATGTACGTTTATTAGGGGGGGCACAATTTTTAGCTCTATTTTTTTCCCTCTTCTCACAATCCAATTATCTACTTTAAAGAAGAAAAAAATGTAGCGGAAGCTGCGAGTGATCAACAAATATTTAGAGGTGGCTCAAGCCACTCGAAAATTTAAATTTTCATTAAAAAATCGATTTTTTTCGTCTACTTGTCACCCATGAATTTTACGCTTTATAATTTTTATTACGACCTACCTATCTATACTACGCACGCTGCTACTATGCTGCCGGGTACTTATGTTATTTTGATCGTAGATTTGACATAACATAAAAGTATTCCAGCTGCAATTCCGAATACCTGTTACCTTCGATATAGGTGGAATTTTGCACAGATCGTCTTTTTCATAATATATGTCACTGCTTAAATGGATTTTTGACGCAACGGAATAGTTTCCGAAGTATCGAATGTTAAAAACTGATAAATTAATGCGCTAATATGTCTATATCGATCATAGCGTGTTAGTGCTGTCGCTACTTTATTGACACGTTCCACAAATGATTTACGTCTTCACTATAAGATTACCATAATTTTGTTCGTATAGTCACTTTTCGTAAGATCTTGTAACAATTCATACTCAACAAATGTTAATGTTAACCATATAAATAGTACAAACTTGCACTGAGAAAAATGTCTATAGTATTTATAAAAAAACGCCCGTGGTAAAAGTGGGCACACTTGAATTCCCTATAGTTTATTGACACCGCAATCATAATATGGTTAACACAACTATAAGCGTCTATTAAACCATGCCGTTTTGGTAATGTGTTTGATTATCTAGTATCCCCGAAATAACTATTAACTACTGCGAAAGGCTTTACAATATCGATATAGTTAATTCAGTTGATATTTTTACAATAGTTAGTAGTTATTTCGGGGATAATAGATAGTCGAGCACGCCACCATAGTTGCGTGTTTAGATATACTTTTCGCTTATAGTTGTGTTGACCATATTATGATTGCGGTGACAATAAACTATAGGGAATTCGACTATACTCTCTTTCACCATGCGCGTTTTTTGTAAATACTATACACTTTTCTGTCGGTGCTTGTAGCATAAAAACAAAATAAAGCGTGAAGTGTTACATTGTCTAAATAATTTATTATAATAATTTGTAACAAACCCCAATTAGAAGATGTGTTATTATGTATTACTGTATTATGGCGTCGCTCGTCACAGAGTACAGTTACGATTGGTCCGCAATTTGCCTAACGAGCCTTACTGTGGGGGGACGCATTACGATGCGCAAAAAACAGCTACCATTTCGGTTTTACGAAGAAAACGACCTATAATTTTGTTTATGGACAAGAGCTGTAAAAAATTATCTTATAAGAACAAAGATTATCATTATTGGGTTAGAGGTGTGAGATAAATTAGAAAAATCTGTTTCTAACGAAAGAGGATTAATTGTGTTGAACATTTTGCGAAGCGTCAAATTTATGAGTGAGAAGAGTAAAAAAAGAATTGGTGAAGATGGGAAATTTCGAAGCTCTTGAGCGACCACGAAATATTCATTGGCCGGCTAGAGATTCGCGAGGTTAATTAAAAAATTACGGAACGTAAATTTCATAGACGAGAAATGGACGAAAAAAAGTCGTCTTTGTATTAAAATTTTGAATTTCGGGAGGGTTGAGCGATATCTGAATATTTTCGGGCCGCTCGCAGCTTCCGCGACAATTTTTTTTTTCTTTAAAGAAGATAATTGGATTGTGAGAAAAAGGAAAAAAAATAGAGCGCGAAATTGTGCGATCCACCCGAGTAGAAATTGTTCTACCCTGTCTGAGTTACGACCTAGTAACTGGCACGCCCAATTGAGCTCATACGAACTGACCAATGGTTGGCTCACTATGAGCTAGTAATATTGTGAATGTTTTGGTATCCAGCCCTTGTCTAGTCACTGCCTAGCTGATCTTGGCCACAAATGACAAAGTGAGGTTATGTGAGTACGTATAGTTCCATCGAGCGTATGGCTCATGGCTGACTAGCTAACTTTAGTTTTAGACGGCTTTGCAAAAGAAAACAATTCTCAAGTGGGTCATGCCATGACCTAGCCAACACTAGCTAACTGTGGCTATGCGCCCCTTGGCTAGTCACTGCCCAGCCGAGCTTGGTCACGAATGATAAAGTGTGGTTATGTAACTACGTGTAGTTCTATCGAGCGATTGGCTCATGGCTGGCTAAGCAACTTGAGTTACAGATGGCGTTGCGAATGCAAGCATTCTCATGGCGAGATACCTACTTGCAAGTGGGTATCTCGCCATGACCTAGCCAGCTATGCGGCTGTGCACCCCTTGGCTAGTCATTGCCCAGCCGATCTTAGTCACAAATGACAAAGTGTGGTTACGTGAATACGCGTAGTTCCATCGAGCGACTGACTTATGGTTGGTTAAGCAACTTGAGTTACAGATGATGTTGCAAATGAATCAAATCCTCAAGTCGGTATATCGCGATGACCTAGCTAACACTTCCCAACTGCGGCTGCACTAGCCGGAATAAATGATCGGACAAATACAATTTAAGGTTATGTAATTCTATGCGATTATCGCTCTCAATGCGAACGCAATTGAGTCATTGATCCGATAATGTTATTTACATTTGTTAATCCACCCATTTTTCAATAATCTGACATTGTGTAGTGTAATATATGTAGACGATAAGAAAATTCAGAAATTAAACAAGTAGAATCGGCTCCGTGGACGTTACAACTCATCACCCAGAGGTCCCGGGATCGAAACCACGTTATGGCACAAGCGTTTGTCTGAGATAATTTAAAATTGAACCATTAATATATTTACAGCGCAAATATCATAACCCTAATTAATGAACAACGAAGAATATCGTAAAAGGGCCCAATGATGTAAATAATGTGCAAAAAAAAATCACGAAAATATAAATATATAGCCCCAAATATTTGTTATCTAATCGCCACTTAATTTTTTGTTCCCAGTCGCTAGCTGAAAAAACTAGTTCATGGCTACGTCAGAAATATAATACAGCCGTGGGATATTTCTTTCTATCTAGTCACCATCTAATTTTTTGTACTCAGTCACTAGAGGGCCAAAGCGTTACAAGGCTGGGTAGTCAATCGCTAAGACGGCTAGCTAATGGCGATTCGAAACATTACTTTACTAGCTAGTGGCTAGGCGGTGATGGGTTACGTTTTCCACTCGGGCAATCTGTAGGATTGCGCGCTAGAGGACCCTGACTCAGAGAGAGAGAGAGAGAGAGAGAGAGAGAGAGAGAGAGAGAGAGAGAGGCTCGAAACTGAAAATTTGGAATCTCCCTAATTCCTTGTCTCTCCCCACAGTGATGGTTCATTGCGACGAGCGCGGTTGCGAGGTTTACTGCGGCGAGGATTATCACACGGTATTGCACGAGCAGGGTGGGGCTGCGCAAATCGCGGGTGTGACGATTTGCCCTCTGCCAAACAACGTGGACGGCTCATATAGCCTGGAAAAATTGCAGTCGAAATTTCGCAACGATCGTCTTCACGAGCCAACGTCGCGGCTCGTTATAGTGGAAAACACGTTCAACGGTGTATGCGCCGACCAAGGATGGCTCGATGAATTGGCGATGGTCGCGTCCAAGCGAAATCTCAAGTTGCACATGGATGGAGCGCGTTTGTGGAACGCCGCGACAGCTTCGGGGATTCCGGCCGAGAGGATAGTCGAGAAGTTCGATTCCGTGACGTTTTGCCTGAGCAAGGGCCTCGGGGCGCCCGTTGGATCGATGCTCTGCGGTAGCCGCGACTTCGTGGCCCGAGCGCGACGCGTGAGGAAAGTCCTGGGTGGTGGTATGCGCCAGGTTGGCGTCATCGCTGCCGCGGGAATCGTCGCCCTCGACGAGACCGTACCGCTCCTGGAAAAGGATCACGCGCGGGCACGCAAATTGGAGAATGTTTTTAGGAATGGCTATCGGAATATTTCCCTGTCGGTTGGCTGCGGCAATCTCACGACCAATATGATACTGCTCGACGTGCGGAACCTGCGCGATTACGATGCGAAAAGCTTTGTGAATATGTTGAGCACCTTGGGCGACGATGATCCGAACGAACCGAGGGTCATCGTCAGGGCTCTCGCTCTGACCGATAGGAAAGTCAGATTCGTCATGCACCGGGACATCACGGACGAAATGGTGGATGCTGCCATCTCGAAAATCAAATATGTTCTACGTTTCGATCTAGACGAAACAAAGAAAATGTAAAAACAGAAAAAAAAGCAAGAATACAGTAGAACCTCGATTATCCGAATTTTCAGTTATCCGAACGCTTCGGCGCCTCATCCGAACTCAATGATGGTCTTTTTTCGCAGTTGAGGTATTTCCCTAAGGTAACCCCCGTTTTTCTCTAATAAAGCTGTTTACCAACACTTCGAGATATTTTCAAGATAAATTATTGCCTATATGAAACTTGATACATCAGATCGTATATACAGTTGCATGCAAGTGTCCGGCCAAAGATAATTTTATGATCAAGTAACGTTTAAAGGATGCAAAATGTAACCACAAATATATCATTGTAACGTTCTCTTATTATTCAATCAAAATATGTAATTCAACATTTGCTCGTAATGATTAACAATTATTTGTAAGAAAACTAACACGTTTTGCTGCTTCATAAATGTCCGGCCAAATTCCAAGAAGATATAATTTGCTTCGCTTTATTTACGTTATCAGTCGCGAAATCATGAAAACATTGAGAGCTTCGTTTCTTTTGCATTGTACGATCAGTAACACTCCGTCAAGATGTCGACACGAACGTCTTTAGATATACGTAAAGTGGTTATCAAGTTGCGCAACAAAGGGAAAGTTTCACGTGAAATAGCTAAAATTTTGGCGATTGGAAAATCGAAGGTTAACGATATAATAAATAAATTCAAGACTACAGGTACTCTAGAAGATAAATACTGTTCTGGGAGACCTAGGAAAACAACTAATCGGGTCGATAACGTGATCAAAAGAAAGGCTGTCGCAGACGTAAAAAGGAATGCTGCAATCATCGCACGTGAATTACGCGAAGAAAATTTGGCTGACATTAGCCAAAGTACTGTTTCACGTAGACCGACAGAAGTGGGACTTTTCGGACGTGTTGGAGTTAGAAAGCCGCTCATCAGTAAAAAAATAAGAAGGCCAGATTAGAATTCGCGAAAAAATACCAGAGCTGGACTGTTGAAGATTGGAAAAAAGTGCTGTTCTCAGACAAAACCAAAATTAATTTGTTTGGAAATGACGGGAGAAGGTGCGTTCGACGACCAAGAGGAACTAGAAATGATTCGCGATATCAAACACCAACTGTGAAACACGGTGGAGGTAGCATTATGCTATGGGGTGCATTCTCTTGGAAAGACGTCGGTCCAATCTTTAAAATTGAAGGCACTATGAACTCTGCTATGTATAGAGTTATTATATCAAAAGACATGCTGCCTTATGCTCGTCAGAATATGCCACGAGGATGGATTTTTCAGCAAAATAATGATCCAAAATATCGATCACAGCTCCTTCAGCAGGTTTTTAGCAAGAAAAATATTCGACTTTTAGAGTGGCCGAGTCAATCTCCGGAGTTGAATCCCATAGAAAATTTATGGCAAGAGTTAAAACTAAGAGTAGGAACTGAACATTGTGCCAATAAAGCTGCTTTGTGGGGAAAAGTTCAAGAGTCGAAAAATATCTCAAGATAGAATCATCAAACTTATTGAATCGATGCCTCACCGATGTGCTGCCGTGATAGCTTTGAAGGGCATGGCTACAAAGTATTGATGAAAATCTTTCATGTATTACCGTTTTCAATTTTTTTTCTTGAGTTATTATATTTTTTCTTTGTATATAGTGCGTAATTCGTACTTGGCCGGATAGTTATGAAAAAGCGAAAATTGTTATTTTGGTTATAAATAATTATCAATAGTTGTATATCATTTTTCAGTAACACGTTTCGATTACATAATAAAAGAACTTTACGATGATATGATTGTTTCCATTTTGCATCCTTTAAAAGTGACTCCATCATAAAATTATCTTTGGCCGGACACTTTTGCATGCAACTGTACATTATATGTACAGGGTGGGACAGAATGCAATCGGTAGTTTCAAAAAATCACTGAAGGGCCCCTAGTCGCGGGAACAATACCGTTCTCAGTAGTCACCATGCCTTGGTCAGGTGAGCACCGGGGCTTTGTTGTGGAGACGTTCTTTAAAAACGGGAAAAGCGATGTGGCTCCGCAGAGGGCTTTTCGAATTCGGTTTGGGTTAAATCGTAATGGCAGTGTTCCTGATCCTGCGCCCCAAAATGGAAGAGTATGGCAAGGAACACGATACAGAAGCCTTCTGGTTTCAACAAGATGGAGCCACGGCCCATAGTGCCTATCGTTCACGCGAAATTTTGCAACAGCTCTTTCCCGGTCGCCTGATCTCTTTACGGGGGGATGGCCCCCTCGCTCCCCCGATTTGACCCCGTGTGACTTTTTTCTGTGGGGATACGTCAAAGCTGAGGTATACAAACTTCGACCTCGAACCCTTGAAGCTCTGAAGGAGGCGATGGAGGACGTCATCGCTGGAATTCCGCAAGATATGCTGGGAAGAGTGGCCGAAAACTTCTTTGAAATGCTCAATATGTGTATTGCTCGCCAAGGTCGCCACTTAGACGATATCATTTTTCAAAACATCATGAAATAAGAAACGGTATCATGTGTACTTTTGAGCAATAAAAACCTTTTTGTATATTTTGAAGCGTTTTTTTTTCAATTCACTCTTCAAATCAGGGACTGCATTCTGCCCCACCCTGTATATACTAGAAATCGCCCTGGAATGGTTTGAAACCCAACCAGAAAATAGTCCCACACATCTTCTGTTCTTGAAACGAATTCGAGACTTAGCGCGCCAAGAAACGGGCGACTACTACAGTCCGACCTCCGAATAAGAAACCCGACAATAAGAAACTTTCCCCAGTTTCTCACTCGAGCGCTTCCCCCACTCCGACTCGAACTCCGAGCTCGAGAATTTTGTGCGCGGAACCTGTTCTTTCAGACCTCGTTCGCGGGTGTTCCCTGAGTGTAAAACCCCATTGGTGTGGCTGTGCTTGCCATCTGGAAATGTTGAAAATCAGTTTTTTCGGATCATCTCCGAAACGGGCGATGCGCCGATAAAAATGTTCATAACTATTTCCATACAGGATATATTTTTTAAAGGATGAATTTTTTTCGAGTCACGGCGCGTCAAGGAGTTTCGGGACAATTGACAAAATATTACCATTTGATTTTAATTTATACAGTAAATTTGTTGTCCTTTACTGAATGTACCCTTCAAATTTTTAATCGATCGTCTACAGCGTTTCTATGAAATGTATAATTGAAAAAACACCCTTCAACATAGGGAGATGCCTACGCTGATCGCTGAATGGCAGTTTTACGCATGAAAAAGTGTGAAAAAATGATTAAAATGTTATGTCACAGTCACATCACTCAGTACATTATGACAATTTTGTCATCAGTGTCATAATGTACTCTTTATGCTATCTGATCATAGGCATCTCTCCGGATTAAAAAGCGTTTTTTCAATTGTAAATACTAGAGAAACGGTATAGACGATTGATTAAGAATTTGGAGAGTGGATTCAGCATATGACAAAGAATTAACTGTATGAATTTGAAGCAAATTATAACATTTCGTCATTTGTCCCGAAACGTCTTAAGACGAAATGACACCACATCGCGGTCGGTATGGTAGAACAATTATAGATACCCAAAAATCTCTGAAACGGCTCTTCAGATCCCGTCGACACTTTGCCAAACGACGTCAAATAGATAGACGAACAGCTGTCTGCCCCTCAAATTTTCTGAATTCCTCAAATTCAGAAAGTTGGGCTGCTGTGAAAATGTCGAAACTCTCGTTGGTCGCTTGAGGCAACTCAAATTGGAGAAGGTCCCATAAATGGCGCAGGTACCGCAAATTGAAGGTAAACTTATGGTTACAATGATAGATTTGCTAATAAAACTTTAAACGTGTTTTTCTCGAAACTATGCTTTTCAAAACGGTGTACAGTTTCTCGACATCAAATGAACGAATTGACTTGACATTTGGTATACTTATCCAGTGTAATAGTAGTTTAGTCTTGACCGACGTTTTTCTTTTCTACATTTTGTTTTCATTAGTTATTAACAATAATTCAATTTTTCCTCTAAAAATAAAAAAGAAATTACAAATACTTTGTTGTGACTGGATCACAACAAAAAAATCACGGTCATGCCTTAGCAGATATTGTCTATTGTTTATAAGTTCTTTAATGACTGATATTTGAAAAATGTAATTTGGTACACTACTTCGTTAATGTACATACAAATAAATATCCAAACAATTTGTCAATTTTACTTATCCGTTCGAAATTAATTTTTTAAATGACTCAGATTTTTGGGTCGTCACAGTAATCTATACCCTTAAGGGCTTACGTGGGTTCGAACATTTCAAAAAATCCATTCTATCAAGGGGAAGTACCTGAGTAATCGGCGAGAAAAACAGGTAAACTTCGGGAATTTTCATCTCAAAAGCTTGTTTCGATTGGATCCCGGTTTTTTTTATTGGAAAATATGTACATTGAGCTATGTTTAGGAATTTAAAAAAAATTAATTCGTTGACTGGAAGCGATTCAAACGCGATTATCTCGAAACATAGTTTTCAAAGTCGGTGCCAGATGTATCTCGAAAATGGCTTGTCCGATTTTGTCCAAATTTGGATACAATATTCTTCGATAGTTTGTCTCGTTCGCTCGAGAAAAACTATCGGAGAATATTGTATCCGAATTTGGACAAAATCGGACGTGCCGTTTCCGAGATACATCTGGCACCGACTTTGAAAACTATGTTTCGAGATAATCGCGTTTGAATCGCTTCCAGTCAACGAATTAATTTTTAAAAATTCCTAAACATACCTCAATGTACATATTTTCCAATAAAAAAACCGGATAAAGCGGGATAAAAAAATACGTAGTGTAAATGTACCAAAAATTGAACTATTTTGCATACAACTCTGCCAAAAATTGAAATTTCAATTTTTTTTTTAATTCTCCGTTCAATCACGGCCTATACTTATCTATTAACAGAAAAAAAGGGTTTTAAATTTCAGGTAAAGCTATCATGAGTTATCGTGACCACCACGAGGACACTTTGTTTTAAGGGGTCTCCGGAAACCAGGCCCCACCGGCTGAATTTTCCAAATCTTCGGATGAAATTTTTTTTAAATATTGTTGAAATGTTGCTCTTTTATGTGCTCAACATTTCGAATAAAATAATTTACATTTATTTTGTTCTTAATAGAGAAAATATGCATTTTTTGGCTTCGAAACCCACGTAGCTCCTCAAAGTTTTCGAAAATATCTCGTCCCTGGTTCATCCTTCGCTAAAAACAGTGATTGTCAAACTTGCAGAGCACAAAATTCCCCTCCCGATTCCACGGAATCCACATTCGCCATATTCTCGAAAAGAAGACTAACGCAAACGAAACAGCGGCGTTTCCCAAGCGCGTCTCCGGCAACGTAATTCGTAAGTAAATGTCGTAACAAAATTTCGGAACTAGTCTCGGAACTCTTGACCGAAGGGTGACCGCCATTCCGGGTCAGTGTGACTCAAAATGGCGGGCCCTCCGTGTCTCAACGTAAAGATCACGAGATCGTCTCCTCAGCAGAAGACTTCCTCTGACCTTGCGAGTGCCGCGCGTTCCTGCGGCGAAAGGATAATTCGAGCAGGATCCGTTGTAAATCTTTATTACCTTCGATCCGCCCGATCTTTCAACAGACTTCGTTCGAAGAAAAAAAAGCGTCGAATCGAAATTGGAATTGTCGAGAGGGTTCATTCGGGCGAGTTTGTCATCGCGTTTCTCTCAGCAGACTCGTCTCGACTTCTCGTTGAGATCACGACGAGGATCGAGCGGGGATTTAGCTCTGGAAGGCATCATTGACGGGTTCCTCTTCGTCCTCGTCATCGTCGCCTTCGCTCTCGAAGGTGTTATCGGGTAGATCGTAGAGTCGTATCATGGGCTTGTTCGGGTCCTTCATGATGAGATACTTGCCGTCCTTCTGCTTGAGACAGATATCGATGATGCAGCGCAGTATACCCCAGGCGTTGTCCATGTTGAGATTGATCTGGGTCGCGAATTCGTTAGGCTTGTACTGTTGGGTACCGAGTATAACGTGTTTGCTCGAGTCCCGCACGAGGGCACGCGAGACGTAGCCGAACTTGAGTTGATCGGAGCCCGCGAGTAACGCCTGAACGGTCCACTTTGCGAGTTTGCAGGCGTTGTTGCGAAGCTCGTTGGCGAGCACAGCGCCGCGTTGAGTGTCGAGCTTTTGTCGCCACTCGACGCCGTTCGCGAGCTTCGAGTCCCACTCGTTGAGGGCCTTTATGGTGAGAAATTGAGTCTCGTTGTTGGGCCCTTGCATGACGGCGTCGTGCTCGCAACGGCAGACCAACACGACACCGTTGTTCAAGTCCCACTTGCGATAACGATAAGCCACGCTCGCCACGTCGCTCTCCTCCTCCTCCGAGATGAAGGGATTGCCCTCCTCGAATTTGTATCGCGGCTCGTTCGACTTGAGCACTTGTTGGGAAAAATTGTGATTTATGAAGGTCGCCTCGAGGGCCAAATTTCTCGGCGAGTTCAATGAATTTCCGTCGTCCTGGGGTGGCTCGACGCTCGTCTCGTTCACCGTCAACAGATCGAACTCGGTGTTGTCGCGCTTGTCGAAGAAAAGCTTGTCGCCGATCTTCTCGATCACGATGTCCCACGAATAATTGCTCCTCGTCGAGCACATTATCGTCGCGAGTATCGCGTCGGTCGCGTAAACGTTGCCCTCGGTCTTCGAGAGTTTACGAATTACCGGATCGTCGGTGGTCGTTACCGTGTGGAATATACGATCGATACGCTGCAACGGTTTCTCGTTCTTCACGTTCACGCGATCGTACGTTTTGTCGTAATACTCGAGCGAGCCCGCGCACAATATGTCCTCACCGTCCTTCACGGCGGGCAACGAGAGCTTCGCCAAGCGTGGAAAATCCATTTCCTCGATAGTCACCCAATCCGGGCGCACCGTGACCGAAGCGTCGCGTATCTTTATCGGCGGCTGGTTCTTGTGATTTCGAAGACCCTGCTGGCGACCCCAACGCTTCGTTTGGCCCTTGCGCTCGCGCTCGCGCAACTTCAACTTTCCCAACTGCTGCATCTGGTTCATACCGCCACGTTGGCCACCTCGGCCTCTCATGTTTCTCTGATTCTTGCCGAACCGACCGCGCTGATAGGGCGGCTTTTGCACCCTCGTCGTGTCGACCAGATGGAACGTCGACTCATCCTCGTCGTGGTAATAGGCGTATTGACTTCCCGAGCCAAACTGAGACGCGTACTTGTCTGAAAGCATCAATTGGAGCACGTTCTTGAAGACGTTCGTCATTGGGTGGTCAGAGAGTATAGACGCTCGGGTTTGTAGCGGAGCGGTCGATACAGCATCAGTGTGTACGGTTTTGTATTGAGGGACGCAGCGAATTGTCGTTGCAGCAGTTAAAAAGCAATTATCAGAATGCCAACGAAATTGAGGCGAGAAATCCCTTTAGAATTATCAAAAAATCGATTTTATAAAACTTATTTCGAAAGTATGATACCCAAAGAATATACTGACCAAAGGAAAACTCGAAATATTGAATATTTGCGGAGTTATCGCATATAGTCTAGAGCGCGGGGACAGCATGCGGTCAGGTATCGAGTAAACTTTAAACGCGATTATCTCGAAAGTACTTTTTCAAAAACTGCTCGTGTTGTAGCTAAAAAGTTATCGACCGATTTGGATGAAATTTTGGGAGTTTACTCTCAGTAATATTATCGGAAGGATATACCTGAAGTTTGAAAGGTAGCGTGAAAATAAATAATTTTTTTGGGGTCAAATATGTCGAAAAAATGGTCGAAAATTCGAACTTTGGAGTAAAAAGGCTCCCAAATTTTCAATTTTGCACTTTTTCATCATTTTTTAGGTATATCCTTCCCCTTAATATGTCAGTAAACGAATGACACTTATTAAATCTCTTTCAGATCAACAGAAAAAGAGTGACAACTGCAGCACTTTTCGATGTCGCGGAAAACAGGCGTTCGAGGACCCTTAATAACACCGCCATTTTGTTGGTCATCCCAAAAAAAAAAATTTTTTAACTTGACAGTTATAATAAACTCATGTCCAAATTTGAAAATGATCACATTATTTTATCCCCTCTAAAAAAATTCCCGAAAAATACCTATTTTTCACGCTCCTGAAGGGATTTCTCGGCTTAAGGTCGTATTTCTAGTGTGTTTGGTGAAAAAGTTTTTTTTTCTTCGTATTCTTATAGTTTGGGGTCTTATGAGGGTATCTTGAACGCCCCTGGTATAGCTGATTAAGGTAGTTCTAGCGCCAGGCTTTAATCTTGGTTTTCATAATTTTTTTTGAGCTTCACTAAATATATTGATAATCGTCTCTGTAATATTTCAGGGTCGTTTATCGAACTAATTACAGAGAAAAGAAATTTTAAAATTGCGTATTTTCGTGAAGGAATTCCGAGACGACATACAAAAACCCAATTTCCGGTCGCTAAAAAAGTGTATATAATAGTGGTAATCCGTCAATTCTTAAAAATCACCAGATTTACATACTTGACACTTGTAGTAATCCAGTGCTCTCAGAGAAATTACGCTTAATGACCTAATTTTTATGTAATATCAAGTTTAATTTGAACTTCCGATATTGGATTTATTACCACTTGCTACGATTAAGAGACATGACAGCAAGGCAACAGCTGACTGTAGTCCTAACCTCATCTCACTCATTCGAATTTCCACACATATTTCATTTTTAACCGATATATTTCGCTGACACAAATCTGCCACGCTTTTTACCAGTCGTGGCCCGAATACAATGCTTTATATTTCCCGCACCTGACATTGTTTTCACAAATCGACGTTGAAAAGCATGGAGGTTAAACTCGCCTGGTTGAGTAAAAAGAGACGGAGACAGAGCCAATATTGCCAAATACCAAACCTAGAAATACTGTGCGAATCGTTGCAGTAACTATTTATTAATTTTTCTAATCAAATGTCAACATTCATTAAACAGTTCGCACATGGAAAATTTTATTACAAATTTTTGTTGTTGCATATGTTAAAAATATAAATTGTACAAGTCTCAAGTATGATCAGTGGTATGACTAGTGTGAAGCGATAGGACTACCTTAAAGGCAAATTGTTGACGTCAGTGAACATCCACTGTATAACTGCACGGGATAACACGTTCTTTGCATTTTTCTCAGAAACTACTGGGAAACTCTTCTCATTTTTCTCAGAAAGTACTGGGCCGATAGACTTGCAATTTCGCACACATGTAGAGTACATGTTGGGCTATCGTTCGGCCCTCCATCTTTTTCATTGCTTTATAATTACTATTTTTCTGGGCCGCAAGAAGTAAGAATTTTATTTAAAAAATCAGAGTACTCTTTTTCAAACGCTGTCATGTCGTACATTTTTCCTAACATTTTTTTTAGACGCCTGAACGATAACCACATTCATAAAGAGTGGAATTTTTTTTCAATCGATTGTTTCAGATGACAAGGATGGCTGCAATCACTATGCCTGGCGATGAAAAAGTTTCGCACCACAACCTGCGCAAAATCAAATATCATGTACAATTTCGAATAATATGCTTTGACAAAAATGAAAAAGTCACTTTAAACGTGTTTAAATGTGACTGTAAAATACTAATACTGGAGATATAACCGTTTCTCTACATTTAATTCCCAAAAATCACTTTGAAAATGGGTATTCACACTAGAATAGAGCCCTAAACTCTTTGAACAGTTCGACTTGGAATTGTTAGTTTGTATCAGGGTATCGACGAAGAAAATGCATCTTTTATCCCTCAATATTGATAGGTATTCAAAAACTTCTTGGCAAATCTGGGCTTTAGAACTTGAGCTTGGAAAATAGCGCTCGCTAATTTTGTTCTCCATGTAAGTTATGAAGAAAACTTGTGTTTGTTATTCATACTTGAATAACGCGTGAACACGTTCGATGATCATACGTGAATAATGTGACGATAAAATTTTTTTTTACAACACCTTCGTTACATATTAAAGTTAAGACCCTATGCCACAAAACTATGCATTGGAAGAATCATATTTTCATTGCATAGTTTTATAGCCTAGGCTCTTAACTTTATCATGTAACAAAGTTTTTGTAAAAACATTTTAATTGTCTGAGGTTGGACTCTGGTTGCAAAGGCTCACTTGTTGCACTATGGCAAACCGCCCGCCGCGATTTACTCTTCTTCTCTTTTGCACTTTTCTCGGAAACAATGTTTAAAAACGGTGTACATTGTATCTCAAAATCTATTCATCCGGTTCACGTCAAAATCGGACAGAGCATAGTTTGTAACATTTTTTATCTCATGATGGGATGAATTTTCAAAATATATTCATCTATCAGTTAATAACCAATAATTAAAGTTAGTTTTGGTCAAAAAACCAATTTTTCTTTACAAGTTGCTGTTTGTAAATATTGTGGCATCTTCTAAATTGAATTATTAACAGACCAACTATGTGGAAAAAAATCATTATCCTTCACGATTTGTGGACAAAATGCTCGACCCGCCGAGCGATTGGAAATTTACGATGGAAGTTTGCATTGTTGAAATTCAACGAAAATACTTTACTTTTGGCTTTCCTCATTTTCATTATCATCCAAAATCTTTCCGTACATATTTAGACTGAAGATCTCTAACAAGTATCCTGGAAAAACGTTCAAGTGATTATGGAGATCTAAATGGACAACAAAAAATTGGGCTACGAAACATTCATTGCGTCCAATGATGCAAACTTCAATATCATAGAAAATTGATCTAACGCGACGTTCAAATATTCGATATTTGAGACGCGCCGAACGAGCGAAATGCTACGTATCGAGGTTTTTGGAGGTTATGTGAGCGCGGCTAAGCGAGCGACAGAATTTTGACACTTACTGGTGAACTTCTTGTCCTGGAACGCGGCTCCGGTCCAATCCGAAATCTGTTGAGGAATTCAACGCGAAAAGTGTGAAATTCTTGACAGAGCGAGAGAGAAGAAACGTTTGCATGGCAATGAACGGAAATTGTGTAGTCGCGATAAAGGCGTCACTTACCTTTCCGAGGCGGTCACCCTTCGAGAATGGCTGATACGGTATATCCTTGAATTGATCCGGCAACTCGTAAGGTCCCCAACCATCTGGATTATTCTGTATCGCCGGCTCTTGGAAATGCACCGGTTCCTCCTGCGGAGCCTCGTCCACCGTTTCGTTCGCCATTGTTACTGAACGAAGAAATTATCGCACCATGCCCTCGAGAAACAGTATTGCTCTGCGTAGACGGTGCGAACGAGTTACACGGCGCGTCGCACCGGATGTGCTCGACAAACGGAAGAGACGTCGACGCCATCTTTCGTTTCGTCCGCCATCTTTGTTCTAGTAATTCGCGATTTTCACGTCCTAGAGGTGGCGCAGAGATATTTCGATGTGGCCGGTCGACGTATAGCCCGAAACGGAAACAATTATTTCGTTCTTGATTCCCTGCGAGTTGTCTATTGGATTTACCTCCATGGTAGATTGCAAAGATGCTACTGCAGTGAATAATCAGTTCTCCGCTTTTTTTAGCTCTGGCAGCTCGGGATTACATTTTTTAAGGTTATGAGAGTCACTCGCAGGTTTCGAGAAGTGATTCTATTTTTCAGAGCATACTCTTTGCAGGGGACGTCTGTAATTATATTTATACATTGTATATAACAGAAATAAGTTTTAATATTGCTCGGTTTGTTATTTATAACGATACAAAGTGGAAAAATAAGCATTTCGGGGAGCGAGTACAATGTCGTCTCGATGGTCATTTTCAGAGCCAACAATCACTTTTTTAGAAAGACTTTATCTTTAGGTGGCTTATGGCATAACAATTGACTTTTATTATCCGCGTTACACCTTTAAACACGGCGGAATCTAGA
Source organism: Ophion slaviceki (assembly GCA_944452715.1). Classification (NCBI taxonomy): domain Eukaryota; kingdom Metazoa; phylum Arthropoda; class Insecta; order Hymenoptera; family Ichneumonidae; genus Ophion; species Ophion slaviceki. Next base: position 34,437,050 of record OX101787.1, on the reverse strand, counting down.
GTCGTATTTCGTTTTTTAAATGTTGCCCGATGTATTTGATGAAGTTCACTATACTAGCTATACTTGCGGCCTAAGTGAAAATTACAACGTCGGTCAATCGGATGACGATTTTACACACTTTGAGGTGGTACGGGTATGTACTTTCTAGATCGCTTTATCGTTATGGGAAAAGAAATTACATGAAAGTGTACAGTCAATTGTGGGTTAAAAAAAATATCTAGTTTTACCGCCAAAATATATATTTTTTATCGTCATTTAGCCGGAGTAACATTCCCGGTCAAAACCAACACATCGGACATTATTGGACAAAAACACTCTCGCAGCTTTCCCCTGACACGGGCAACTTTTCGTTCGCCCGTTTGCCAGACTGGAGCGCGATCGTCGCGCCGCCCGCGTTCAACCGGCAGAAACGACGCAAGACGCCAAAACATCAAAATCAAAACGCTTCGGGCTTTTGTAGTTACCGAATAAAATTATTCGTTTATCGGAAGGCGGGACCGAATTTTCGATATTCTTAAATGAAGATGCTCAGCGATTGTGAGCTTTTCGTTCAACTATGTGAAAATTCTAATATCCCGGCGCCGCCGGAAGTTCTCGAGAGAATTAAAATTGGCAGGTTAGTTTTGCGTTTCTGCAGTAAAATAACTTTTGCAAACACGCTTTGAGTTCTCCGTAGTCCCTTCATAAGTTCTAAATACGCTTCACTTTCTCTATACGTTAATTATTATTTCTTTCGTCCAATTTATGTACATTCCATACAAAAAGGTAAAGACGAATGGACGTCATTCAGATCGGTTTTAAAGCAAAGCTAATATTTCACAGATCGTAAAGCCTAGAAACGAATTATTGTATCCACATGTAAAGTCATATCTAATCATATTATGATTTATTCGATGTAAAAATTGGCACATTTTCATAGTGAAATTTTCTTTTGACTAGCTACTGCGCACGTACTGCCTTAACGGGTCTCCATAAGCTTGAGGCCCAAAAAAAGGTTGGTTTTCAATATTTTTTTCTGATGAAAGTATCGGCGTGACGAGGTTGGGATTTAACACACAATTAATACATACTTTTGTCAAAAATAGGTAGTCCGAGGAAGCTATGCCTCATGAAGGCAATAACAAAAAGTAGGGTGTATGGAATAGAGACGTCGAGGTGGAAAAGGAAGGAATGAATATAAAAATTATAGGGCAAATATGTTAAAATGGCAATGGGTAAAAATGAGAATATGCCTAGCTACGTATGGAGAATAGAGGCGGAAATAAGAGGCATAGGAATAGAAACATCGAAAGGAGCAACAAACTACCTATGTGAGATAATGAAAATTCCAGAAGATGGGTGGTCGAAAAAGTATCTGAGTCAAAAAGCCAAAGGGATATTTCAATATCCCTTTGGCTTTTTGTCTCAGATACTTTTTCGACCACTATTCATACAAACCCATCCAAATGGTGACTAGAAATAAAGCTATGAAGGAGGTAGGAGTGGGACAGTATTGGGCGTTAATCAATTAAATTTTTAATCAGTTCATTAATTCAATAAAAAAGTAATTGCATTTAACATTAATTGCAATTACACTATTAATTTCATTTTGCTATTAATTTATTTCGATTAATCTATGTTAATGGCAACTCGCAATTAAAACAATTGCAATTAACTTTTTAAATTGTTCTAAGAAAAAATCGAAACTAACTATTAACTTATTTAACTTTACAGATATCAGGTAAAGAATATTGAGATATTATTATTGATTATTATATATGTTATTGATGATTAATATCAGTCTTTTATTTGCTACTCATATATGTATTTCAGTAACTTACACATTTGGTCTGATGCCCTTCCACGCCCTATACAATAATCAGTTTTAATTGTTAGTTTTTAATCAAGTACATCAAAAATATTGATAATTGATTAGTTTCTAATTGTGGAAAGGCACGATTAACAATTGGTTAATTGTTAATTGGGATTACAGCAGTTAACAATTAAATAATGGTTAATTGTGAGATTTCACAATTGCAATTAATTAATTGTTGATCGTTATAGTCGTGATTAACATTTAATTAATTGTTAATCTTTATCTACCCTAGCAATCAAATTTTGCCCAGCACTGGAGCGGGGGCAATATGGCAAAGGATAAGAGACACAGATATGGAAAGAGTCAGAAAAATAATCAGTCAGGAAAATTCAACAAGAGTCAAACAAAATTGAGAATTGGCGGTATTGTAGGGAGTAGAAAAATCGAAAGCAACGTATAGAAATGGAACAGTACAGCGAAGAAAAGGGCATAGAAGGAAGAACTAAGAAAACATGGGCCAGGTTGAGATTCGGTAATATAGAAAAAGGAGGCCATGGGATACACGGATACCCTACGCCAGTGTTGTAGGAAGGAAGAAGAAAATTTGATACATACTTGAATGCGGGAAAATAAAAGAAAAAATGAATAAGGAAATGGTAGATGGTTTGGAAAAGTGGCAAAGAGGCTACAAGGGGGGGCACTGAAAGGAAAAACTAATAAAGAAAGGAAAGGGAAACCGATCAAAGAATTGTGAGAGTATGTGAACGCCTTTGAATGCATGGTAAGAAAGGAAGCACAAAGGAGAAAAAGGACGAAAAACAAATATTAATAAACAAAAAATAAGGAACTGTGTAAAAAGGTATCAACGCACAGAGGGGAGAACTGTGTAAAAACCTGAAAGGGTATACTTGGAAATCAAGAATTAACTAACCAAGTATGTAGTCTCGCCAAGGTTGAGTTTTTGTTTAATAGATGGATATTGATATACAGTGAAGTTATGATTATTTAAAGAAAGGGCTGCTGTTGCTGCATGGTCAATGGGTGTAGGTGGTTCTCGCAACTAGGGTCATCTGAAAAGATAAATGTAATTTTAGTATAATAATGAAAATATAGTATAATAATAAAAGAAAATTGTAAGTTGTAGACAAAAAGTTCAATTTTCTACAAAAAAAAACAAACCTTAATCATTTTTTATTAATAAACGAATAAACATATGAAGAAATACTCTGGTCATACGATAAAAATGTTATAAACCATGCTCTGTCCGAATTTCACAAAACGTAGTTTCGAGAAAACCGCAAAAGAAAAAATGGAAAATCGCTGCAGGTCGTGTTCCCATAGCACAGTGGGCAATGTATGATGTTCAAGTGTGCATACGTCGGAGTTGAACGAAAATAAATTCTTTCTCACTGGCAACATTTTTCTTGGCCGATTTAAGCTGTTTAACTCACTCAAATATTTCTACGAATTCTCATTAGAGATTCACGATCTTAATTTGCACAAAAGGCTCCAGCTAATGATAAAAATAAAGAATGACGTTTTTTATTCATTTCTAATTTCTTTATTTCTATGCTTATCCAAAGCCTTTGCAAATTGATGTTGTACACCTCTAATGAGAATACGTAAAAACGTTTGAGTAATTTTCAGAGCCAAAAAAATCGAATAATTAAAAACAATTGATTTTCGTTGCGTTCCAACGATGCAAACTCCAACATCTTAGTAAAGAAATAAAAAATCAACAATAAAAAGGCTCCGGATAATGATAAAATTTAAGATTGACGTTGAAGTTTGCATAGTTGGGATGCAACGGTTTTTTCTTCATTTTTCATTTCTTTATTTCTGTGCTTATCCAAAGCCTTTGCAAATTGAGGTCGTACACCTCTAATGAGAATACGTAAAAACGATTGGGTGATTTTCCAAGTAAAAAAAATCAAATGATTGAAAAAAATCGATTTTAGTTGCATTCCAACGATGGAAACTAATGCATCATGACGTTCGGACCCTTTACAAAATTCGTCACAACTCGGACCATCTTTTGAATTTGAACAAAATCCTTATTGCATATTAGAGTTAAAATCGAAATTTCAAGCCTATGCAGACCCCTTAAGACAAAGTAGAACCTCTATCATGTGACATATGATTGTGCTGTACCTGAAATTTCCGGTAGATTTAGCTGAAATTTTCAAACAAAGATTTCCCCAAGATGAATAATAATTGTATCGATAAAAAATCGTCAAGCTCTGCATCGGTAAACTCTACAGAGCCTGACGAAGGCGTTTTCTCACTTTAGACGCTAAAAAGGCTATTTTCATGAATTTTTGTTGATAGGTTTATATTGTAGACATTGATATAAAAGTTACACTTAATACACTTTCGAAATACATTTTTTTTTAATTGATTTATTTGAGCCACTATTTATAGACGAAAATGGTAGTTAAAAAAATGTCCTTAGAAAATTGTAGGTCTGCGCTGTCGATGAAATCTCGGAGATGGATCCATCCGAAACAAAAAAATTGAACGGTTTAAGATTCAGTATGTTAATGGCTATAGCGCATATCATACGATTTTTGGCATATGCAAAGATAACGAAATGGTGGACATTTTTTGAAAAAACAAAAAGAAACGTGCTTTTCACCGTTTTTGGCAACAAAAAAATAGTAAATATCAAAATTTAAAAATAATTCTCGATATGCGCTATAGCTATAGTTGTAAAGAATATGTGGTCAAAATTTCATAAGGATCGGTCCAGTAGTTTCGAACATTTGATCAACAAGCCGTCGAAAAACGTTGTTTCGAGAAAAACGCGTTTAAAGTTTTTAACGAGCAGATGAACGTGCTCAGGTAGTACAGTAAAGGTCACACAAAAATACAGTTAGACTCCTCCGGTCTTCATAAAATTTTAGTATGATACTTTTGGATATGTATGCTTTCGAAAAATGTAATAACAAAAGATCGATTTTTTGAAAATTGTAGAGTAAGAAGACGCCTTAATCGTTTTTCCTTAAGGCCTTAGGCCACAGTAACGGGTATAAAATCATGTGCAAATTTAACAATTTTTTTCGTATAAAAAGTGATTTACTCATAAAACTAATTACACATCTATTTAGTATGAATATCAAGCTGTTAGATTTATTTCTAATGTACAAAATGGCCGACTACTAATATTTTCTTTTGTTATCTTTTTTTAGGTGCTCCGCGGCGTGACATTTAGCATCCACACCTTTTACCTAGGACCAAAAACAAAAATTCTCGTCAATCTACATTAGAATACCGAGAGAAGTACGTACGGAATTTAAAAAATCTTGTTTTATTCAAAAGTTGTAGGTATTTGAACTTAAGAAATGAATTTTCAGTGAAAAATTTCGTTATAACTGCTCATAAACTGCTCACAGCATGAAAAGTTTTCGATTAAGCAGAAATTCCTTACGTACTTCTCTGCGAAATGCAATCAGGAACATAACTTTTAAGGCAGTAGTCTGGTCTAGAGCGAGATTTTTGACGTCATTTTTGGGTTGGAATAACTTTTAAACCGTTGAAGTTGTCTTGATGAAATTTTACTTATGTATTGATTGTTCCTTTGAGAATGTATCTACATTAAAAAAATATTATTTTAAATGTTTTCATGTAGTTTTTTATTTTTCTACAACATGGTCCGCCGAAAACCGCCTCAATCGGCGCCCACTGTGGGCGATGTTGTATGCATCTGAAAACAATATATATTCTCAATCTGTATGAGTATTCTGAGCACTGGTAGCAGAATTAGTACTTAAAAAAATTTGTTACAAAATGGCGGCCTGTTAAAGTTTGATTAACGATATTTCATACATTTTCGGGTACTCGACGAGTTATAAAATGTGTGCAAAATTATTGTTCGACTCAATTCTGTTACCAGTCCTCAGAAAGAGGCTACCGAAGGAATGTGCAAAATTTGAGCTCGATCGGTCAATTAGTTATCGAGATATCGTGGGCGCCGATTTGAAAACCATAGTTCTGAGATAAACGCGTTCAAAGTTTTCTCGGAACGAGCGAGCAGCTGCTTCCCGACCGCGCTACCTGAGCGCGCGGCTTGCTTATAATTTCTATTACTCTGCCAATTTTTGAAATATCATTAAACGGTTTTCACGAGCATATTAAGAAAGGTCTAAGGAACAATAAAATGAAGAAAAAAAACGATTTTGTCAAATTTCTAGACCAGATTACTGCCCTAAATTTGAAGTAAATCGAGTGAAAATTGTTGAAGTTATTTGTCACGCCAATTGGAAAAAATTCATACTAAACAGATGTGTAATTAATTTTATGAGTGAATCACTTTTTCAAACGAAAAAAAATGTTAAATTCGCCCATGATTTTATACCCGTTACTGTGGCCTAAGGCCTTAAAAAATCAACCATCTACGAGAAAACTGTTTCTAAAGTTTGTGAGTCACCGTCGTCCTTGTACATGCTCTCGCCACACCGACCGACCTCTAAATAATCAAGGTATCCTCCCTCCGTAGCGCGACGGGCGAGCTGAAGCTGTCGACGATGTCGATCGTCGTGCCGGTGTGCGGCATATTGGCGCGGGTACTGGCGTCCAGTTTGACCATAAGAAAGGTGGATCTGGGTGACTGTATGTTGCTGTCGAAGGGTCTGAGCAGCATACTGAACGCCTTGTGCGAGGGTTCCAACGTGACGTCCTTGAATCTCAAGGGTAACAACATAAACGGTCCCGCGGTTGGGCAGCTGAGCGAAATTTTTCTGCGCAACAACACGCTCAAGCGTTTGTCCCTCGAATGGAACAGTTTGGGCAGCGATCTCGGCGAGTTCGCAAAATTTTGCGACGCTCTCGCCACGAATCACAACATCGAGGAGTTGGATCTACGCTACAATCAGATATCGCCGCGGGCCGCCGAGACCCTGGCGAATGCATTGAGGACCAACAAGTCTCTGCGGCTGGTGGACCTGGCATGGAACGCTTTGGGTCTGCGGGGCGGTCAATTGTTGCTGGACGCGGTGCGCGAGAATCGCGGCTTGATCAGGCTCAATCTCCGAGGTAATTGCATACCGGACGAGGTGGTTTACGCGATAGAGGAGTACGTTCGCAGAAACGAGACAGCCGGCTTGGCGTCCCGAGCTAACCTGGACGAGAGTTCGTCGAAGCTCGCGCGACTGCACGAGGAGATGAAAAATTCGATGCAAAAGTTGCTGGTGATCGACGAGCCCTCGACGAAGGCTCGTTCGAGCGCCTCACCGCTCGGAGAATCTCGCGACGATCAAAGGCAACTGGACGACGAAGTCTCCGGCGCGAGGATAGTCGACGCCGATCGAGGCAGAGACGTCGAGGCGGCTGCGAATCGTTCCAGCGACTGTCAAACGGCCGAGCCGAACGGCAAAATCATCGAGCTCAATCAAATGTTGCGCGACCGCAGCGCCGCCATTGAACTACTGACGAGGGAAATGAAGGTGCGAAGCGCGGAGACGGAGACGGCGACGAGGCTCGTCGAGCAACTCGAGAACGAGATCAAGCTGCTGAAGGCCGAGCGGGAGAATTTCGCCGCGGAAAAATCACGGGAGATCGCGGAATTGCGGGAAATTCGCGATAAATCGGACGACCATTGGCAACGGGAGTACAAGAGATTGGAGGAGAGCCTCCGGGAAAGCGCTTGCCGCGAGAAAGAACTGGAGGCAAGAGCGCAGCGCTACGAGCGGGAAATGCGCAAACTAAACTCCGACGTGACGTGCCTCAGGGAGAAAAGCGTGTCGCAGACTCGCTCGTACGAGGACCTCATCGCGAAGAGTCGCGTCGAGCTGCACCGAGCCAGACGAGAAATCCGCGAGAGGGAGAATCGCCACAAGATCGAGACTGGCCTTCTCAAGACGAGCCTGAAGGAGACCACCGAGGGCCTCGAGGATTGTCAAGCGCAGCTGCAAAAGTGTCGCCTCGAACTGCGCGAGACTGGCGACAAATTGACGCACTTCAAAACGCGCCAGTCCGAACTTGAGAAACAAAATTCCCGGCTCCTCGGGATCGAGGAATGCTGCGAGAAGCTCAAAGATGAGAAAAAAATGATGGACGAGAAGACGATGGATTATCAGAGGAATATTGCAGCGCTGCAACGACAAGTCGCCAAACTGCAGGGCGAACTCATCGAACCCAATCGAAGACACGAACTGGCCAAGGACGAGCTGGAACAGGAGAGAGAAAAAACGAGCAGATTGAAGCTCGAATTGGCCGAGGAACGCGCCAGGCATCAAGAACAAAATTCACAGATACAGGCCCTCAACGCCCAAATAAATGCTCTCAACAATCAAATCAACGAGATGCAAAATAATCACGTCGAGACGATCAGGGAACTCGACAAGGAGAGGAAAAATCTCAAAGACGTTATCAGCAATAAAGAGCGGGATTTCAACGATTTGAGGTTAGAATCGATCTCTCATTGTTATGCGGCGAAACACGCTCGATCGGTAACAAAAACTGGAATCGAGCGTTTCGGTGGTTTTTTAGTTTGCCTGGAAGGGCTGAGGGTTTTCGGGTTCTTCGCCTCATTTCTACGTACGATGGAAGTTTTCCATTTGTGACGAAGTAACGATCCTTACGACAATAGCTGAATCCAAAGTTTCGGGAGGAGACGAAGCTTAAGGGGGTCGTGTAGTGTGAACGCCGTTTTTAATGCTCTTTTGGGGCATTTTTTTTTTGACAAACCATTAAAATAAAATAATTCATAAATTGTATATTATTTTTATTAAAATTTAAACAAACTTTGTGAATTTTTTGAAGTCATATATCATTTTTATTAAAATTTAAACAAACTTTGTGAATTTTTGAAGTCATTTTGATTCCGGCCATTCTGCTTATCTGAACGCAAAAAACCAAACGCAATTTTAATCGTGAGACTTAAGGCTCTATATGGAACTAAAATAAAGTTAGAATTCCAAAAAAATATTTTTTTTTTACGCTTTAGAAAAAAAATTCAATTTTTCGTTTTTTTGGGGTCTATATAGCTGATAAAAAGAAAACTAACGAAGCAATCATAATTATTTTAGTTAAACTTGTAGTTATATGTGTACTGAAGATGCTGTATAAATTTGAGCAGAATCAATCAAATAGTTTTTGAGATATCATGGCAGCAGTTTGGAAAAATCGTGTTTTGAGAAAAACGCGTTTGAAAGTTGTTGTATATAATGCATAATAAAAAAATGGTCTCACCATTAATCTGCTATGCCTGGACCATAGAGTACACCTTCCTCTTCTTCAAAGAAGTCATGCAAGGCCGTTTTCTCTTCTTTTGAACTGACACACTAGACGACCGCCTTAAGGATGCATTGCCCGAACATTCACTACCAAAAGTGAGTTTCGGAGAGAATTTTGAGTACTTTGCGATCAGATGATTTTTTTTTTTTATCAAGCACATTGAAGATGCTAAGAACATCAAATTCCGGTAATAATAATGCAAAAAAGTTATGTCAATTGTTGAAAAAAAAATTGTTCAACAAATGTCCGGTGAACTACTTTTTTTATATTATAAAATGAATTTGCAGATTTTTCTAAATAGGTATGAATTTTTTTAGAATTTTCTTTCTATTTACATTTTAATTTCTTCAATTTTAGAAAATGGATGAAGAGTCACAAACTTTTAATATGTTTCCCGAGCAATGTTTCATATTAAATCCAAGAAGTGTCCGGGGTATTGAACGAACAGTGTCATAGATACAGCCTCTGAAAAATTCCAAAAACGGTATTTCCGAAATAGAGAGAAAATTCTTCGAAAAATCAGATGAATTTAGAAAAATATCATAATTCATTTAATGTCATGAAAAATCAAGTTTACCGGAGATTTTTCGAACAAATTTTTGTTTAAACAATTTATTTATAAATTATTGGCATTCTCATTATTCAAAACCAATGTTCTTAGCATCTTCATACGGTTGATTTTTTCAGATTTTAATGTTATCGCAAAGTACTCAAAATTCTCACCGAAACTCACTTTTGGTAGGGCATGTACGGGCAATATATCCTTAAGGGGTTAGGCTACTGTGACGACCCAAAAATCGGGATTATGTAAAAATCCCAATTTTGAAGGAATAAGTAAGATTATTGAAAAATCGTTTGGACGTTTATTGGTATGTACATCAAGGAAGTTGTGTACCAAATTTCATAAAACAATATTAATAATTAAAAAAGTTATAAGCAATCTCGTGAAGGATCTTTGAACGTAGGGGCTCAATGGTGGACTTAAGTGGAAAAACGAGTCTTTTTTCTTAGAATAAATAATATTGGCTTATGTAAGACCCGACCGAGCTTTTTTGATGGTATTGAAGTCTGCATCGTTGGAATGCAACGAAAATGTACTTTTTCCGTATTGCCGTATTTTTTTTAACACATTTAGACTACGAAAGTCACGGAAATATTTTTGAGAATCCTTATGAAAAACGTATAGCCGAAAGCTGCAAAAAAGAGTCTACATAACAATGAAAATAAAGAAATAAAAAAAATCAAGAAGAATCTTCGTTGCGTTCCAGCGATCGAAACTTCAACACCATCCTTTTTGATATCATGTTTCAATCATCAAAAGAAAATTTTCGATTTTTTTTTCTTCTAGTTTCCGAGTAAAAGTGACATTATTACTAATGAGAAAAAAAATGTTAAAAGAAAAACGTCAGTCAAGACTAAACTACTATTACACTCAATGGGTGTACCAAATTTCAAGCCAGTCCGTTGATTAGATGTCGAGAAATCGTGTACACTGTTTTGAAAACATAGTTTCGAGAAAAACGCGTTTAAGGTCGTACGAGCGCGCGTTCTTGATTTCTATAGATTTTGTTCAAATTTCAACCATACATTGCTCATATCATTATGCGTGTTTGAGTGAAATTTTAGAACAATCGACTATTTAGATTTGGAGATAATGGATTTTGAAATTGCAACTTTTAACACTGCAGGGTCTGCATTGAAATTTAAACAGAAGAATTTTCCATAAAAAATATTTGTGCAACACAATTTTTCTTTGGAAGTAATTTTGAATTGAACAAAGTTTTTAATTAGTTATGAATTAAACAACACTTTTATTTTACTCGAACATGCATAATGATACGCACGATGTCTGGTTAAAATTTGAACAAAATTTATATAAATGAAGAGCGCGGGCTCGTTCTACCTTAAGAACCGCACTCCCGCATACTGGGATGTATTTTTACTTGATTATAGACGAAAATCAGTTAATTGTTAAATATTCGTGTTCGTGAAAAGAAAATCTTAAAACTTTAGTAGCATTTCTATCGTTGTAATCATGAGTTTACCTTCAATCTGCCATTCCTGCACCATATGTTAGACCATCCCTCTTTAATTTGAGTTGCCTCAAGCGACGAGTGTTCGTTATTTTCACAGTAACATAATCCCGTAAAACGCTCCACGCAGTGGAGCGAGGCGGATAGACCATTCCCTCATCACCTTTGCATTCCTCCCTCCAGCTTAAGCTGATGTAAAGGATGTTTTCCGTATGTCTCGCTTGCTCTTCCCTCACACCGCCTGCGGCTGGCCTTCCGGCACACGTATCCGTTTCACATAATCTTAGGGTGAAACGGAAAATAGTTGGAGCCTTGTAGAATCGTGGGGCGCAATATATAAAACGTATGCCGTTGAATAATACATCCTTGCCATACAATGACAATTCTTTTTTTCACTTTATTCATTTTCTCATTTTAATTATTATCGCAGATCTTTTCTTTGCAGCTTTGTGTTGTTGATCTCGAGCGAGGATCCTAAAAAGGGATGGTGAAATTTCGTTGGAATGCAACGAAAATCTTTTTAAAAAATGTACTTTGTTTCTATTGCTATCCAAAATAAGTTCTTGCAGATTTGGGTTTTAGATCTCTGTTGAGTATCTTTAAAAAAATGTGAAGTGATTTTCATAGCGCAAAACTCCCAAAAAATGAATTTTCCATTGCGTTTCAACGATGCAAACTTCAACGTCACGAAACATTTTCTCCAAAACAAAAATATTAACATTTTATTTTATTTCTACAATTCCATCACGAGTTATCAATTTTTAAAGTTTAACGTCGTGGATCTCTAATGAAGATAAGAAAAATCGTTTGGTTGATTTTAGTACCCTAACAAAATCAACGAAAAACATGTGAGCAATAGAAGAAAAATTAACTTTCCTTGCATTCCAACGATACGAACTCCGGCATCATAATTCTCAATGCAATTAATTCAGTTAAATTACTCAATTACAAGAAATCGCGTGACACTCTATTCACGCTAAATATTAATTGTGTATGATTTTCAGAACGGAAGAGGTGCAAAGAGCCAACCAACTGTACGCAGCGTTCAGCAAATACTACTTGGGCTCAATTGGCTCCAACGTGACATTATAGCGACTCCGACAGCTCGTATCATTAGCTCATTGAAACGATTTTTCAAAATCGTCCATTTGTAAATAACATTTTATATAAACATTCTGTTTTTTCTTCTTCTTTTCCAAACTTGTACATATTGATTGTCTGTGCGATAGCGAAGTTATACGCCGATCGTGTGTAGATACGGGCAAAGAATTTTCTTACCTGGAATCGTAAGAGCGACAAACGCGCAGGTTATTATTAGTAACCTGCGAGAGCGTGATAAGTCGTGAAACGTACTCACGCACTGGCGCGGCTTTCATAAATACAGAGTGCCATAACGAGGTATGATAAAAATTCTTAATCGCCCTATCCATTCTACCAGTATCTATACATATTTATGTACGTGGCATTCCAACGTAAATCGACCTAATTGAGACACTCGTTCGGTCTTTTTTCTCCCCCACTGTACAGTAGTATCCGGCTCTATAAAAAGTTAGATTACCCCCGGTCAATCTAAATTATACGCATGAATTTTTATTTCTCTTTAATGTCTTAAGGGGGATGGATATATTGTTCTGTGAAAAGTTCGTTTTTGAGATTTGAAGGATAATGTGAAATTTGAGGAAAAAAATAGCTCGCAAAAGACGTTTAGGTGAAGTACAATAACACATATGTTGGTTTGGTTGACTTGAGGGGAGATATACATCTAGATGGTCGAAAAAATCGATTTGGTAGAAGCTATGAACATTCCGTCGACCGTAGAAGACCTACACTATGGGCCTGGTATCGATGATTCCATGTGAGTTGACAAATTTCATGATTTATTCATTCCCAAATTTTCAAACGCGTTTTTCTCAAAACCACGTTTTTCAAATCGGTACCCAAAATTTCTCGAAAACCAATGAACTGATTGCCTTGAGGTTTTTTGTGGTTATTCTATACACCATCATCTAGTACTTGTCATAGGATTTTTTTTCCGTTACTTAGTTTTTGTTTTATAGGCAAAATAATAACTAATTTTTGGCCCCAAAATCACTATTTATGTTCAAACGTCCGCCATTTTGTCATAAATCGATATTTTCAAAATCGGCTATGACAAGTACTAGATTATAGTATCTAATTTAATCATCTTTTTGGTTTTTTTTTTCAGATGATTTTTGAAGAAACGCCAATGGTTACCGTATACGCAGATTTTTTTACGACGCTCCAAGGATCATACAATATCCTTGTATATTTTTGATATTTTTAAATAAAGAAAGTTAAACATATTTTTGAATGTATATACTTTTAGATAATTAAAACCCCAATGCGAAATTTCAAATAGTTTTTCTTCAAAAAATTCACAGAATGACCTTTTTTCCGGCTCCTAGGTGTATATCTCCCCTTAAAAAAAAACAAAACTGCCAAATTGCGATTTTTTTTCCGAGAAACAGTTGGTGATAAATAAACGCATGTTTAAAACACAAAAGTACATATATGGGGATCCTTTAAAAAAATCACTGAAAAATTGAGAAACAAACAAAAACATGGCCGCCGACAAAAGATGATTTTTTTTTCGGTTAGCGGTGGACACACTCCAGCTTAAACGGTCCATCCGAAATCGAAAAACCAAACGGGTAATTAAAGTTAACAATAAATACGGGTCGTTGACGATCGTCGATTTTTTAAATCATTCCTTTTAACAACGTGGCGACGAATTGAAACTTGAGCATACAAAATCTATGAAAAAAGTCGTCTCTTTCACGTAACTATCAAAAAATGAAGATCGACTTTTCAAAAGTGAGATCGTCAACGACCTTCGAATGTTTCAAATCGTATCTCGTGTAAATTTGGAATCAATCCATCAAGTGGTTCTGGAGATATCGTGTCCACCGACTGAAAACACTGTTTCGAGAAAAACGTGGATAAAGTTTGTTGTATGGTGCTGCTACCGCTCGCTCTGCCGACTGTTAGAAGCTGTAGCTCATTCAATTTTAGAAATTTTTCAATGAAATTTTCACGGGATATAACTGGAAGGTGGGTGAGAGTCGAAAATTCGATCGATCAATATTCAGAAGGGCCGAAATTTCGAATTCATTAATAACGAACGTTCCAATATAGATAGATCGATCTTATGACTGTCTGTAAAATAGTTAATAAAAATTATGAATACAAATATCTCGAAATTGATTTATAGCGAAAAGAAATATACGATTTGAGGGGTTAGGCCACAGTAACTGGTATAAAATCATGTGCGAATTTAACAATTTTTTTTCATATGAAAAAAAGATTCACTCATAAAATTAATTACACATCGATTTAGTATGAATATCAAGCTGTTAGAATTTTTTTTCAATGTGCAAAGTGGCCGACTACTAATTTTTTCTTTTGTTATCTTTTTTTAGGCGCTTCGCGGCGTGACATTTAGCATCCACAATTATTTACCTAGAGCAAAAAACAAAAATTTTCGTTAATCTACATTAGAATACCTAGAGAAGTACGTACAGAATTTAAAAAATATTGTTTTATTCAAAATTAGTAGGTATTTGAACTGAAGAAATGAATTTGCAGTGAAAAATTTCGTTATAGCTGCTCATAAACTGCTCATAAAGTGAAAAGTTTTCGATTAATCAGAAATTCCGTACGTACTTTTCTGCGAAATGCAATTAGGAACATTACTTTTAAAATTGAAGTACATCGAGTGAAAATTGTTGAATTATTTGTCACGTCAATTGGAAAAGAGCTGTTTCGAGAAGTTTCGAGTACTCGGCCATTTTGTACAAGGAAAAAAATACATAATTTCTAACAGCTTGATATTCATACTAAATAGATGTGTATTCAATTTTATGAGTGAATCACTTTTCCATACGAAAAAAGATTGTTAAATTCGCACATGATTTTATACCCGTTACTGTGGCCTAATCCCTTAACAAAATAATGAGCGATATAATATCGACTTTCCGGTATAAATACACCGAACAATTCGAGACGACAAATCATAGAATTGTAAATATTACGATGGTTTACAATTTCGAATTCATTAAGGCGAGGTATACATTTAGACAGGAAAAAAAATAAGCAATATTGAGGGATTTTTAAAACTAAGGAATAATTATTCTACAATTATCAAACTTTAGGTATACTTCAATAGTATATTCAAGTATGCAAACCAATTTTTTTTAATTAATTCAACATCAAAATGACGGAGCTGTGGCAGAGTGTTACCGCAAGGTCGCTGTGGGAGTTGCGAATCGGCGTGCAGTCTAGCTTCCCGTAGACTTTGATTTGCAAAAAAGGTCACACATTTTTTCAGTTAGAACATGTATAGTTTCTATGTGACGGTAATTAAAATGATGAGAATGCAAATTTAAGAAAATGGCACGCATTTACAAAAAAAATCAACATTTCACGCAACATTTCTGTACAATGTGGATTAAAAAAGTAGTTTTTTTTTCAATTTTTCAAAAACAATTCTCTTCAAGTAGAAGGTACCAATATTATCAGTATTTCGACCAAGTTTAAACTCAATCGGCTTAATAGTTTTTGAGTAATCCTGCACGCCAATTTCGATAATGCAGTTTTGAGAAAAACGCGTTTGAAGTTCACGCCCGCACTAAATCCGAGCGGTGACGCACAGCGTTGACGGGTTGTAACGTTCGAATTTCGCTTCGAAACTTTAGGAAAATATTTTACATATATAATTCTATCGTTTAAACAAAAAAAAAAAGAAATCGATTTTTTGATCGTTGTAAATGTACATCCCGCCTCAAAGCGAAGTGGCAAAAAGTCGATCGTCTAAAATAGTGATAGGCCGAAAAGGCGAACGGTCCTGATAGCGAAAACTTATGATCGAGCAATACGTTACCTGCGTCTCAGAGTGAAGCTGGCAGATGGTGCTGGTGGGCAGTCCGGTAAGGCAGTCATCCCATGTTCGCTATTTAGGCATTCGCTATTTTAGACCATCGATCATTTACGTATCTAAGATCTACACATTCGAAGTTTGTATTCTCGATATGTGGCTTTTAGCTATAGATGGTATTACCAATATTAGATACACACTTTTTGCTATTTCGGAGATATGAATGTTGTAGATTTTTCGAATCTGTATTTTTATGACTCAAACTGCAGACTATCTGAATACATGTTTCTCGAATAAATAATCCTTTGGTGTAATAGTTATTCGATTTCGTCATCGGTCGGAGGATAAAATTTCGAATAATTTAACCTTCGTTAATTTGAATTTAAAATTCTGTCATTTCGAAATCTTTGTCGTTTTATATTTGGCCATTAGAAGTTTTGGCCCCATCCGATTTTTTCTTTGAATCGTCATTAGAGTTATTAAATTGTAGACACGTCCATTGTTAAGGGGTTACCCCCACTTGCGATTTCGAAAAAATCGATTTTTTTTTATTGCATTTTTTTGAAGTATAAGTATCCGGGCCCATACTTCTGTATGGGCCCGGAATAGATGACTATGTAAGTTTACAAAAAAAAAAATTTTCTTCGTGTAAACTGAAATTGAAACTTTAAACGCGTTTTTCTCAAAATGGTATTTCTGAAGTCGGTGACCAAGATTACTCGAACACTAATAAACCGATCTTCTTGAAATTTTGCAGGCTTATTTAATACATAAAAATGTAGTCTTAAATCGTTCGATTTTTTTTTCGAAAAAAATGGCCGTTTTATAGCCAAAAAACGGCCGTTTCTTTTGTTAAAATCGAACCATTAACTTTGACTGTCCGCCATTTTGTGAAAAATGAATATTTTTCAAAATCCTTCGATTAAAGACTAGTTTATACTTATATTTGACTAAATCCATCCGCATTTTTTTTTCTTCAGATGATCCACTTCGCCGCAATGTTGGTCACCGCAAACCGTGTATATAAAAACATTATTTCATTGACGGCCATTTGCCACTAAACAATGTAATATTTTTCAATAAAAAAATTACTGAAAGTTCTTCAAGATGTGTTCTTTAAGATGGTAAATTGATCGATTAAAAAAGTTTTGTAGTTTTCTTAAAAATTCATGAAAAAGGCCTTTTTTTGCGCTACAAGTGGGGGTAACGCCTTAAGACGGAATGACACCTCATCGCGGTCGGTATGGTAGAACAATTATAGATACCCAAAAAGCTCTGAAACCGCTCTTCAGATCCCGTCGAAACTTCGCCAAACGACGTCAAATAGATAGACGAACAGCTGTCTGCCCCTCAAATTTTCTAAATTTGAGGGAAAAAAACGCATATTGGATTATGATAAGCCAATCTACGTTTTTTTCCGTCTTAAGAGGCTATACCAGTGAGACCGCTGAAAATTTGGGTGATTTTCGGGAATTTTTCGGACGCAAAGTACTCAATTAAATGTTTCGGAAAATTAAGAATAGATTTGGCTATATTTGACCTATATTACATAATTTTTTCATAGAAAAATATTGAGATCCAAGCGACTTATGCGCTGCCTTCGGAGGCGCCAAAAAAAAAGGTCCTCCACTGCTGACAGGATTCCGGCCGATTGAGTAGCTGAAACCGAAAAAGGAAAAAATGTCGTTAAACTGGAAGGTATTTCCTGTACAATGACGTAGGATTTTCGAAAAATATCAAAATCTAACAAAATGGCGTAGTTATGAAAAAAAGTATGTTTTCTTGTATGTAAAAAGGTCGTTTTTTTTCAATGCCAAATCGTCAATTTTCATCCAATCACAAATATCCTACGCCATTGTAGAGTAAATATATTCAAGAGTACTCAGTTCAAATTTCAAGTCAATCGGATAATTGCTCTTTGAGTTACAATGTCAGCAAATTTGAAAAATCTCTCGAGAAAAACGCGTTTAAAGATTTAACTATCGATTTTTGCAAGATAAAATGATATTGATATAAATGATAATGATATTCTTGAAAGTATAAACTGTCGAAAAAGGCAAAAAAAATTGATTTTTTGAAAGTGTCACACTGGTATAGCCTCTTAATTCATTAACTCATTGTCAAACTCTATATCCTGTCGGGCTGATTCGATCCCATTGGGCTCAATCGGTGATAATGATCCTTCACCATTATGTCATGACTCGGATGCACGAACGCGAGATAAATTTTTCACTCGGTGCAGCCGGGTTGATGTGGAATGCCTCGTACATGAATGTACCGCGTTACGTACGCACACGCTCACACACATTCGTCGACATGTCTCTCGTGATAACCATCATAGGTGTACAGTTGTATGTTTGAGCAATTGCAGCATTTTTCCGTCCAAGAAGGAAGACAATTATCCACGCTTGGCGATTCCTGCTAAACGATTTTCATCATTTTTCCTCGAATTCTTGCTTGCACCAGTCCGACTCGTGTACAATTACTGCCTTGATGAACTTCCTCTCTTCATCCTCGGTCATTATGTCTTTATTGTCAACTCTCCGTCTTCCAAACGAGCCATTCGTGCCTTAAAAAATGTCAAACTTATGTACATTGTAACACATGTTCGTTCTGTGCTTTACGGAAAGTTTCTCGAAAAACAATTGCCCAAACGACAATTTCCCGAATACAATTTTTCGATAACAATTGCCCGAATAAACAATTTCCTGAATGGACAATTTTCTCAAGTGAACGTTTCCCAAACAAACCCAAACAAACCTAATTTTAATTTAATGATTAATCGAATAATCTCATAATTTTATAATAGTTTAATTATTCAGTTATTATTAAATTAGTATCTTAACTAACATCTACACTTTTCTAATCGAAATTGTAATTGAACGTTTTATAAATGTTCTTTCAGTGAGTCAAACTGAAAAAAATCGCAAGATTTTTAATGCAAAATGATACAGCGAAATAAATCTTACGATTGACTATCGTAGAAAATGCGTTCCACGAAGTATTTGCCTCGATTACGGGGTCTTCTCACATTAGACGCTAAAAAAGGCTATTTTCATGAATTTTTTTATAAGTTTATATTATAGATATTGATATAAAAGTTGTTACACTTAATAAATACACTTTCAAAACACATTTTAAAAAAATGTATGTCTTTATGTAACCCAAACAAACTTTAAACGCGTTTTTCTCGAAACAACGTTTTTCGACGGCTTGATGATAAGATCTTTGAAACTACTGAACCGATCCTTATCAAATTTTAACCACATATTCTTTACAATTACAGCTATAGCGCACATCAAGGATTTTTACAAAAATTTATATTTACTATTTTTTTTCCAAAAACGGTGAAAAAAACGTTTTTTTTTGTTTTTGCGAAAAATGTCCGCCATTTTGTTATTTTTGCATATTTCAAAAATCGTATGATATGCGTTATAGACATTAACATACCGAATCTAAAACTGTTTGATTTTTTTGTTTCGCGTGATCCATCTCCAAAGATTTCATCAACAGCGCAGACCTACAATTTTTTAGGACATTTTTTTATCTACCCTTTTCGTCTATAAATAGTGACTTAAATAAATCAATAAAAATTTGTAATGTATTTCGAAAGTGTATTTATTAAGTGTAACAACTTTTATATCAATATCTATAATATAAACCTTAAAAAAAATCATGAAAATAGTCTTTTTTTCAGCGTCTAAAGTGAGAAGACCCCTTAATGATGCAATATTAATGCAAATATTAATTATTCAAAATTGAAGTTATTCAATTTATTTATGATTTGATCGTTCACCCTGAAGAAATTTGTCCATTCGGGATATTGTACATACGAAAAATCGTCTATTCGGGGAACTGTCCATTCGGGCTATTGTATTCGAGAAATTGGTCATTCGACAAACTGTGTACGAGAAATGATCCGTTCCATAAGTTGTGTTCGGGAAATTGTTCATTCGAGAAATAATTGTTTCGGGAAATTGTATAAGGGAAATTGTCATTCAGGCAATTGTTTTCGAAGAATTTTCCGCAAACGTCGTTCTGTTTTATTCAACGTTTTTGTAAATGATTTATTTGTAAATACAGAAGTAAGTTTAATGAATTGTACACGCGGTGTTTCGAACGATGATCTTATACTTTCTGTGGCTGGAGGATTCCTCCCTTGCAGGATTTCTGTGGCTCGTTAGTGAAAAACTGATCCAAGTACCATTAAGGTGCAGAGTCACGCCGACTGAGCGGCCATGAGCGTAGCCAGGGTGGGACACGGGTGAGCATGCCTCCCCAAAGAAAACATCGGTCCAACATAATTAAATTCAAATAATTCGATTAATTTTGTTTGTGTCACCCAAGCAAGCATAAAGTAATAATTTAATAGGCATGAACTCTTTTCTTCGTCGTCATTTCATAACTTGTGCAAAACGTAGCTATTTCATTACATAAATTAAACAGATATTCGAATATCACAATTAAGGAGGGAGATACCTTCAGGCGAGGAAAATGTTGGTGATTTTCATCATTTTTTAAGGGAAGATTTCTTCACCATTTTTGAGACTCGGGGGATGTTTTACTACTACTTTTTCCTGTTACATGGTATTTTTATTAATTTTCTTATTAATCTTAAAAAATAGCAGAGGTATGGCACGGTCTTCGAAATGGGTTGCGGCAGACGTTGCCAGACGGCGTAACACGTAGCGTCGGCGGGACTGATCTGAAAAAAAACCAACGTACATTTTTCTTTCATTAACACTTATGTGCAGAATATCAACCAAGAAAAAGTGAAAAATATTGAAAATCGATGAAATGGTACGGTTTGAAACAAAAAGATTGAATTTTCCGAAAAAAATGGTTACGGTTTGCAATTAAAAAAATCTTTTTTGTTTTAATTTTCAAAAACATTAAGGTTCATGTTTTAGACAATAAGGTCAGAAAGATTTATACCAAATTTTTCTAATTTTTATAATGTATATCCATTTTTACAGATTAATTTTTTTAACCCATGTCGACAGCAAAAAGTAGTATTTAAACATAGCCCAAGTATAAAAAATAAAGAAGAAAACTTTCCTTAAAAAAAATCATGAAAATCAACAATTTTTTTTCTGGCCTGAAGGTATCTACCTCCTTAAGTTAACTGTGGGCAAAATATATACATGAGATTTGCCGGCCGATACACAACTAGAAGAATACTAGAAGATCAACATGTACTACCAAGTAGTTGACGCATTTTTTAAATTGAATATGAGGAACAGAAAGGATTGTATCAATAATTAGAAAAAAAAATGTCAATAATTGATACGTCAGCCTCAGAAGCTTAAGGCGTTACCCCCAATTGTAGCGCAAAAAAGGCCTTTT
The DNA here is from genome assembly GCA_944452715.1 of Ophion slaviceki. Taxonomy (NCBI): domain Eukaryota; kingdom Metazoa; phylum Arthropoda; class Insecta; order Hymenoptera; family Ichneumonidae; genus Ophion; species Ophion slaviceki. Next base: position 34,415,749 of record OX101787.1, on the reverse strand, counting down.
TCATGATTTTTTTAAAGAAAACTACAAAACTTTTTTAATCGATCAATATACCATCTTAAAGAACACATCTTGAAGAACTTTCAGTAATTCTTTTATTGAAAAATATTACATTGTTTAGTGGCAAATGGCCGTCAACGAAATAATGTTTTTATATACACGGTTTGCGGTGACCAACATTGCGGCGAAGTGGATCATCTGAAAAAAAAAATGCGGATGGATTTAGTCAAATATAAGTATAAACTAGTCTTTAATCGAAGGATTTTAAAAAATATTCATTTTTCACAAAATGGCGGACAGTCAAAGTTAATGGTTCGATTTTAACGAAAAAAACGGCCGTTTTTTGGCTATAAAACGGCCATTTTTTGGCTATAAAACGGCCATTTTTTTCGAAAAAAAATCGAACGATTAAAGACTACATTTTTATGTATTAAATAAGCCTGCAAATTTTCAAGAAGATCGGTTCATTAGTGTTCGAGTAATCTTGGTCACCGACTTCAGAAAACGCCATTTTGAGAAAAACGCGTTTAAAGTTTCAATTTCAGTTTTCACGAAGAAATTTTTTTTTTTGTAAACTTACATAGAGTCATCTATTCCGGGCCCATACAGAAGTATGGGCCCGGATACTTATACTTCAAAAAAATGCAATAAAAAAATCGATTTTTTCAAAATCGCAAGTGGGCGTAACCCCTTAAGCGATGTTCGTAAAAAAACATACTTTCGTTTAAAAATAATGAAACAAGTGCTGACAATTTAAGAAAGCATATTAAAAAAGAGTATTACCCCAACTTATATAAACTTTTCCAAGCAGCAATAGTATTCCCATTAAGCTCCGCCGGCTGTGAGCAGAGTTTTTATGCCATGAGGCAGATAAAAACGTAGCTTAGAAGCACAATGCTTCAGTAACGATTCGCTTATATGTCACTGCTGAACATAGATAATGACACTTAAAAAAAAAAATTCCAACTTAAAAGTGTTGCGTCGATTTGCAGAAAAAAATAGAATGCTTATTCATTTAAGCACTTATTCAATTAAGTACTTACTGAAAGTAAAGTTTGAAGACTGGTAACTCGATGAAGGGGTTATATACAGTTGACATTTTCGAAAGATCGATTATTTTTTTTAATTTTGTAATGTACATATATTTAAGTACACACAGAAAATTTCTTGTCAATCCGGCGAACATTCTCGAAGTTACACGCACATTTTTAATGACGTGTCAGAGCGTTCGAAAGTGCTTTCGAAACTTTAAACGCGTTTTTCTCAAAACTGGGTTTTAAAGTCCGTGAGCAAGATTTCTCGGAAACAGCTGAACCGATCAGTCTCAAATTTTAACACATTCTTTTCAAGTATCTTTTTCAGTAATTAATCGAAGGTTTTCTCTCACCGATAAATATTTGCCATTTTATAAACAATTTAAGGCCTAAATTATTGTCAAAAATCAATTTTTTTTAGAAGCCGCCATTTTGTCAAAAATCATTATTTTACGTATTCCTTCGATTAATGCTAAGATAATCCATTGTATTAACGAAATATTTTTGGTTTTTAAATTTTAGATGATCCAGTCCAGAGATATCGTGCTCACCGCGAGACGCCTTTTTTTAGAGGTGCTCCCGGAGATTAGCTATAGCAGCTTTCAAAATAATTATTTTTACAAATAAAAAATGCCAAAATACAGTTAAACGTTACCATAATATGTGTACAAATTTTTACGTTCATAGATTTAAAGGTCTTCTCAAGAAAAATTCTTGAAAAATCGATCTTTTTCGACCTCCTGGCTGTATATAACCCCTTAAAGAATTATGAAAAATTAGTTGATTATTTTTTAAGGTATTGCAAGAGTATGATATTAACCCTTCGACTGCACACTGGATCGTTTTGACCACATTTTTTTTTTCAACTAAGGGGGTGTACACAAATTACGTAACGGCAAATTCCCCAATTTTCGACCCCGCCCCCTCCCCCCATGTAACAGGACCGTAACGCCGTAACGAAAGCTGTTGACTTGCCGCGGTAAAATTGCGCGCGAGTTTTGAATTAAAAACTTGAACATGCAGACATTTTGCTATTTCTGGTAGTTCCAAAATCGTGACGTAACACAAACCTTGCCCCCCTCCCCCCACGTACGTAGACTGCAACGCCTGGCCGGATCCCCCCCCCCCCCCCAATAGCGTTACGCAATTTGCGTACGCCCCCTGACTGTATCGCAAAACGGGGTAATTTATTGAGCCGCAGTGCGGCGCTCGAATGTTCCCCCATTCCTACTCTATAGGTGGACACTCGGCCCCCATCCTACATCCTGCGCGTGTACTGAGGACAGCTGTCGAAATAGGACCTGGGGTCGAATCGACCCCAGTTATGCAATAGTGCGGTAACAGTGAGAACATTTTTTTGGTGAAATTTGGTGTTTTATTACTACATGTAAGTGAGTTACGACAGAAATGCTCATAGATATTCTTTATTTTGCGATACTATAGTAAATTGCGTATTTCGAATGCCGATCATAAAACTAAAAGCAAGTGTCCGCTATGCGAGAGGGCTATGTGCAACGAGCACCGAATGTACTTATGCGATGATTGCGGTAAGTGTGAATAATAATAAGTCATTGAAGTAAAAAAAACATGCGGAAAATATACGTTTTCAACAATTAATCTCTCGAAGGGGTTGATTTTATCCATTTTTCATTATTCCGAAAATGCTCAAATTCAAACCTCCGAATAAATATACTTTTTAGAAAGACGGTCGACACTATTTTTTCGTATCTTTCTTCTTCAAAAACCTCGAAGGATTTTTTTATATTTAAAAAAAATAAAATACGATCTGTTCATGCAAATACGTATTTTTCAACGCATCTCTTACTTCGAACAAATGTTAGGGCACTTAATTTTTGTTTTTCTTAACAAATAAATGTTGGGCCATAAAATAAGGATCAAGACTACAAAAACATTTCTACAAAAAAATGCATATTTACCGAAATACAACGATCTGGAAAACGTGTGGGGTTCGATCGACCCCATATGCAGTCGGAGGTTCGTGGCGGAAGTGTGCAGTCGAAGGATTAATACTAACATGAACGTTATACTAATATTACAAAAGTAGTAGGAAAATACTAATATTTTACGTTCGTTACGTGATTTCCGAACATTATGTCAATCTTATTTTAAAAAAGATTATTAACGAAACGACTTTTTCGTCCGCCGCCCCCCCTTCCGAAAATGAATGCTGGCTACGCCAATGGTCATGAGTGCGAGAGAGATGGTGGATTTGCAGGTTCCCAGTATTCCCAGACGGCTGACATTTCGGAAAAAAAAAGAAAGACCTTCCGCTCTGTTGAACGACGAACAACGTCTTTCTCTTCGTTTGGCCGAAATGTGATCCGTGTAGGAGAAAATTTGACCGTAGGGGTGCTACCGACCGGACATGTGGACCATGTCCTTAAGGACTAAAGCCACTCCAGCTCTTCAAAATAAAGGCTAATTTTAAGATTTTTCAAACGAGTACAATGAAAGTAGTAAAAATTGAATGGGAAGACTTTAAATAGTGTTAAGCGGACAAAAATGTTTTTTTTTATTTGTCCAAAGACGCGGGTCCAAAAACGCAGACTACCTACCTCTCACGCAAAATATTCTTCCGCCGGATAGATTTCTCCTGTAGGTTTCAACCGAGAACGAAGAACCAAAAGAAATCGCATAAATACATACAAAAAGCTATGGAACTGCGTGCGAAAAATAGAAAATACCTTTTTTTTAAATGTAGTTCCGAGTTGAATGAAAACTTTCATTTTTTTGCAAAAAATCACACGAGTAAGTGTTTATAAAAGAAAGTTAATAACCAATCACAAATTCCGCACGCGATTTCATGAAGAATGCGTCTGAGAATACTTTAACCTTCAAAATTTCAGGTGAGTCAGTGTATATTTTGCTGAGTTAAGTTTCCGGCCGGTTTAAAAATCATGGCGTCGAAAAAACGTGTTTAAAGTTTGAACTAACATTTAGCATAAGACATTTTCGATTTATCTTTAATTTGCAGTGTCAGCACCGTACATTTGGCCTCCCAATTTGAAATTGTCCTCTTCCCTTACCTTTCTGAAAATTTGAAAATTCTCGAGTGGCTCTACCCGCAGAGAGTTCAGCAAAGCTCTAAACAAATGGTAGTCCGAAGGTCCAAGATGGATATACCTTGTACTATACGATGAATGCACCAAAAACATCTTAGCCAAGTTGCAACAATTATTGTTGAGCACTTCGAGGTCACAATTGAATTTTGATTACTTGACATTTTTATCCATTTTTCAATTATAAATAATTAAAGCTGTTTTTTCGTCGAAAACCAAAATTTTTTGTATACAAATGGTCATTTTACTTATTGTCAAAATTTCAAAACAGTACCTATACTGTCATATGAAAGTTTTATTATTATACTAGAAGTAAATTTGTTTATTTTTTATTCGAAATGACCCTAGTTCTCAGGAGCCCCTACACCGATTGGCCATGCAGCAACGGCGGCACTTTCTTTAAATAATAATAACGCCATTGTTTATCAATATTTTCAAACAAAAAAAATTATTCCAACTTGTCGAAACTTTGTATAAATTGTGTGTAAAATGCCGACCTCGTCATCTCAATATTCTCATCCGAAAAAAATATTGAAAACCGACCTATTTTTTTGAGCCCCAAGATGAACACTTCCTCAGCCTCGAGTCATCGACAGCATCAGCTTCCTATACAGCACATATTTGTTCACAAGTTTGAGACGCGTTTTTGCCTTTTCAGTAATCAGAAAGCCTCACGTGAAAAGAATATTCTCTATTTTCCTACACGACTGAAATTTCACAAACTCTAACGCTCACTGATCAAACCTTCAATTTTCCCAAAGTGCGAGCTGGGATGGTACTTTAAAAATCTATCTATTTTTCTATATATAAAAGGCAAAGTCCTGACTGTCTGACTGATTCATTATCGCCCAGCCTAAAACGGTGAAGGTAGAAACGCGCAATTTGGAGAGGGTGTTGATTTTATATTGGAGGCATCGTTTAAGAAGGGATTTCTCAAAATTCAACCCCTAAGGGGGTGAAATCGGGTGGCAAACTTTGTACGAGAAATAATATTTGTATAGTCAAATTGACTTGAAAGTCGGTATGGATGCTCTGTGACACAGTTAATAAAATACGTATTTCGGTATTTTTTAATTCAACCCTTAAGGGGAGAAAATGGGTGGCCAAGTTTGTTTGGAAATGTAAAAATATCCCGTCGGATTGACTTGAAATTTGGGTATTCGTGCTTCTTGACAAAATTAATGAAATACGTATTTCAGCGTTTTTAGAAATTCAACACCTAAAGGGGAAAAAGGGGTGGTGAAATTGGGATGAAAAATAAAAAAATCTGGCCAGAAGATTTACTTGAAACTTAATATTAATGCTCTTCATCGCAATCAATAAAAGCCGTATTTTAGCATTTTTCGAAATTCAACCCCTAAACGAAAGGGGGTGGCAAAGTTTGTACGAAAATAAACAAAAATGCGGTTCAAATTTACTTAAAACTTTGTATAGCTGCTCCTAGACACAATTAATGAAATTTCGGCGTTTTTGGAAATTTAATCCTTAAGGGGAAAAGGGTGTAGCAAAGTTTGTATGGTAAAAAAAAATATCTGGTCAGATTGACTTCAAACTTAGTATCAATGCTCTTTAATAGAATTCTACGTGTTCACGATATCACCGCGAAAACTAGCATGTTTTGGCTTCCGACACGAAAACTAGCAAGTTTCGGTTTTCCCCACGAAAATTGGCACCTTTCGATATTTAACGCGAAAACTCGCAGGTCCCGGCTTTCACCACCAAAAGAAGTAGATTTCGATATTCACCGCGAAAATTAACATGTTTCAGTAACACTGGAATTGTTTCCGACTTTTCTTCCATGCTTTTTTACGCCTTGCCTCTATTTTTTTACTTCAATTTTTTTGACCGCAATCGGAAATTTACGATTTTTTAGACCTCTCAAAAAAATGTAATTGGACTTCAATTAAAATTGCAAGTATTCGGGAAATATCCATTCAACCTTACGTCGATAGAATCCACGTTAAATATGATTTTGACCAAGAAGGACAAGAGATGAAAATCTTTGTAAAAACAAAAACATGGATGATGATCGAATGTTCCAATCAAAACAGACGTCAGATAAAAAAGTGCCTCTTGCACCAAGAAAAAAAAAGATTTACAGGCCATGCTCGACAGAGGTTTAATTCCAATCGAACATCAGCAAGATTTTTCAAACATATTCGACGATAACCATCTGTAAGATTGCAGTAAATTTGTTGAATGATATTTTCAATAACGTTATATTTTTATAGAAAATCACAATAAATATTTTATTATATTTACAATTTCGATATTATTTTTTTCATAAAAATTACTATCGATTTTAATTGATAATTATTATCAAAATGTTAATAAAAGCAACGGAGATAAAATTAAAATGTTATTACGCAAAAAATTGTCATATTAAAAAAATACTAATGGTTTATTTTTCCAGATTTTTACCTGAGCACGAAGAACTTTAAATTCTCACGAAAACTCTTTTTGGTTAGATTGTACGAGCGATGAGATCCTCAAGGTTTCAAACTTACTCCTTTTACACTGGTTTTTACAGTGAAAATCAAACAAGCTAGTTTTCCCGGTGACAGCCGTAACATGCTGGTTTTCGCGGTGAGTATGAAAACGTGCTAGTTTCCGTGGCGAAAGCATAATCATGCTAGTTTTCGTAAGAACTGTGAATCGTGCTACTTTTCGTAAGCAGCGTCGATACGTTACCATCCAATACATATCTTTTTCTAAAAACAATAATAACAACTGCCAATTCATACTGATGATCATACTACATTTTCCGACACTATTTTTCCCCCAAAATCTTCATTCAACTCCGCAACAAATTTCGCAAATCATCATCCAATTCCATTTGCAAATTCCAATATTTTTCCGCAGAGTAACTTGCAACGAAAAAAAAACAACGCGCACGACCATAATTCCAAAGATGTCTCGACGTGCCGCTAATTCAGCGATGCAGTGATAACGTCTCGTAGTAATATTCTCGTCTCTGTTGAGCTTGCGTTACACAATAATTTACGACTAGAGGAGACGGAATCTTACGAAATGTGAACGGTTCGACGAACGTGAAGCCATCGCAATTCATCGCACACTCGTTGGGCCGAGTAAATATTTAATTGGAAAAGATTGCCAGCCGGCATTCGCGTCAGCACGTGTCACTTTAGCACACAGTACGAACAAGAGAAGAAAAACGACAAAGAAAAAAAACTCACACACACACACACACACGATTAATAATAAAGTGTGCGTGAAAAGAACGCGAAAATTCCAGGTATGCGGGAGTATACACACATAAATATTAACAACGAAACGACGGCCCTTTTTCACAATAAATAGTTCTTTAATAATTTAACTTCGTATCCCTATACACTTTACATCGTTATTATTATATAAAATACATACTTGTGTGTGTGTTTTTTTTGTTTCATAATCTTTTATTGTATTCGCTTGTTTTTTCTTCGTATTCTCGAGACTTAGTAAGCACAGGAGTTGCGTAAGGTCAGTATATACCGATGAGATCGGTAACGAAGGGAGAGAGAGAGAAAGAGAACGGAAGAAAAAAAACGTACATTATCTTGCATACGTAACTGTCTCAGCAATTGCGAAATCGTTCGAGGAGCAGCAGAGGGTGTCGGGAGGGGGGGGGATAAACGGAGGAATATATCCATACTATACAAATGGCAGTTACGGCTTGATAAGCCTCTCCGAGTTATGCCGTTGGACTCGCGTCCTCATAACTCGCCCGATGCATCGCTTCGATTATAATAACGCTAAATACTAATGAAATTTCATCTCTAATATAGAGATAGTGTCGACTATTTTTCTTTTCGCAACGAAACGTTCGCTTGCGAGCGCACCTTAAGGGGCTTGCTCGTGCGATTTTTGTTTTTCCAGTCAAGGATATTTTCGTTCTCGGAGTGGAGTTGGCGCGCCACGAGTGTCCCACGACATTTCGAACATTTCGCGATATTCTCCGCTGCCACAATTGCCCAAATTGAAATGAAATATTGCAGGACGGTAGAGACGATTACGGAATTGCTTTTTTGTTCGTTTGCAGAGCGAGTTGGACTTTTATCGAACTCCAAAAAATATGCCTTTTCGAAGAGTTTGCATCGTAACGAAACATTTTTTTTTTGGCTTCCTTGACTACGCATTTTGATTGCTTTTAAGTTAATTTTTTCATTGTTATTTCGATTCGGTTGTTCATTTTGTTATCGCGATTTTCATTTTTTTCATTTTCTTTTTTTTTATTGTTATCGAGACGGGATATTGGATAACAATGGTGAAAATAAGCAACAAAATGAAGAAAAAAACAATACAAAATAAATTACAACGGAAACAAACCCGACAAATTGATTTTTACTATTAAAAATCACGTTTAGCAATTTAGCTCGTGGATCTCTGACAAAGAGCCCACGACAAAATTGATTTTCGCAGCGGAAGCCTGACCTTGACAACGCGCGTCAAGGTCACGGACATTGGAATTGATTTTCGAAATAGCAACCAAGGCGTGCAATTGGAAAGGAAAGGTATACGTATAACAATTATCATTGCCGTCCAACGATGCAAACTTCGACGCGCGATTTGCGCTCTGCCATATTGCAATGTATATTCGTCAGCCGAAAAATTAGCGCGCGTCGGAAAAAGTCTTACAAGTGGAAAATTGAATACGACGAGAAGGAGCCAATTTGTTGTTCCGCCAAGTTTTGCGCGGCACCCTTAAACGTAAATTCAGCGTCGCGACGCGCGACAAACGTCAAACTTTCGAGTTATCTTCGTAGCATTGTAAATACACGTTCTATGTACACGATCAACGTCTCAATTTGAGATGCGTCGCAGTCTAAAATAATCAAGCGAAATTATCGAAAAATTTCGAGATAACGGAGAGGTTTGTTTCTTTTTTTTTTCGTAATTTTCGTATCGTCCTCGTTGACTCGTCAGTTCTGGCATTATTTTTCTCTTTCTCTTTGCTGCGTTAGCGTCGGGATATTCGCCTAATGATTTTTTTATCTCTCCATTTCCAATGAGTGCAAACGTACGATTCGTGAAAATTTGCCTGGAGCGCATTTTTCGTGAGATTGAACGAAAAAAAAGGAGCGTAGGGGCGAGGGGGCGCACGAAACGCAGATGTGTATCGCGACAATTAAGGATTCATTGCCCGTACATTCCCTACGAAAAGTGAATTTCGGCGAGAATTTTGAGTACTTTGCGACGAGATTAAAATTTTTTTAAATCACCCACATTGGAGATGCTGGGAACATTAATTTCCGGTAATGATAATGCGAAAAAGTTACAAGTAAATTGTTGAAAGAAAGAAATTGTTCAACAAATGGCCGGTGAACGACTTTTTTTTAATATTATGAAATGAATTCGTAGAATTTTTTGAATGGGTATGAATTTTTTTCGAATTTTCTTTCTATTTTCATTTTAATTTTTTTTAATTTAGAAAAATGGATGATGAGGGACAAATTTCCAATGTGTTTACGGAGCAATGTTCCATATTAAATCCAAGAAGTGTCCGGGGTATTGAGCGAACAGCGTCTGAAAAATTCGAAAAACGTGATTTTCGAAATAGAGAAAATTCGTTAAAAAAATCATATGTATTCAGAAAAATATCACAATTCATTTAATGTCGCGAAAAATCAAGTTTACCGGAGATTTTTTCAACAAATTTTTGTTTAGACAGTTTATTTATAAGTTTTTGGCATTCTTATTATTCAAAACCAATGTTCCTAGCATCTTCAATACGGTTGATTTTTTTTCACATTTTAACGTTATCGCAAAGTGCTCAGAATTCTCGCCGAAACTCACATCTGGTACGGAATGTACGTGCAAAACATCCTTAAGTACAAATAGATCGAATAGTGTCGAAAATTTTCGCGAGCACTGCGAAAAGATGTTTTTTTTCTACTTAAAAAAAATCTGAACGACATGTCTTGTCGTTCGGCCCGATTTTCTCTCGCGACAAATTCCAAGGGTATGTATAAGGTACCCCGTCATTTTTTGATCATTTTTGCGTTACGGAGCTGTCAAAATGTTTCGATCCCGAAGAAAAATGTTGGCCGCGAAACGTCGCTCGCTCTTCACTACTGTGGCATCGCTTTTGAAAACGAAGATGAGCTACAGTGGGTGAAAAAAGTATTTGCACATCTCACACGAAAGTGTTGTTGCTCTGGCTTTATTTTTCGTTCGTGTTTTCCCAAGTTTTTTTGTTTTATTTTTTTATTAAGTTTTAATAAAATGCTTTATTGAGTTAATAAAGCATTTAATTTTTTCGAAGGATAATTTGAAGAAAAAAAAAAACGACGTGTACAAATACTTTTTTTTACCCACTCCATTTAGGCTTAAATGTTTCACACGTATCCGTAAAAATACTGAGAGAAAAACAATGTATACTCGATCTATACATTTTTTCGTTTGCCAAAGATCGACGACGACTGTGACATTTTTTTTCTCCAAGTTTCACGTACACGTTTTTTTTTCTTTCCTTCGTGGGATTTTTTTTTCTCTCAATCGAGCAGATTCTCGGATCCCCGAGATCGATCGCGATCAACGGAATTGAAGTTTGCATCGTTGGAATGCAACGAAAATTTTCCTCAATTTTTTCATTTATTTTTTAATATTGCCGTATAAACTCTTTTTATCCAAGTCAAGGCTACGGAAGCCTAATGAGGATCTTCAAAAATGTTCGTGATTTTTGTAGCCTGAATGGGGTGAAAAACAAGTGATTTCCATTGCATCCCAACGATGCAAACTTCAATACCATCGCGACCAAGTAGCTCGCGGTATTGTCGAAACGATATTTTATACACACATCTCTATCTTCGTCCACCAAGTATATTACGCTCGTGTTTTTCCTCCCTCATTCTCTCGTCTCAATTTATTTTCATTCCCATTGACTAACGCCCCCTCGCTTTCGCGATTAAAACTCGAAAATAATGAAAAATCGATGCGAATCAACGAGATTTCGTAATAAATTATGTAATACTAAAAATCAGGGGACATCTCGCGTATTTCCCATCCGTTTATCTTTGGTCGTACAATTAGGTTGTCTAAATGCAAAAAAAAACGAAGAAACGAGACGCTCTCATCTCGAGGTTTTTTTTAGAGGAAAGGAAATTCGACACTACGAATGGAAGTTCCCGAGAGACGATCGCGCGATCGTAGAAACGATCTTGGATTTCACACAGCGACGATTATTCCCCTCTCTCTCCCTCCGCGCGCGCGCGTGTCGTTTTTATTCGACCGATTTCAGCGTCCTCGGTGTTGCTTTTTTGCACCATTTTTTCGTTCCCTCGCAATTACGTAAAAATTTGTTCGAAAAAAAAAATGAAATACTGCATCGAAAATGGAATCTGCGGATCTCGACGTAGAGAATTGTAGGCGTGTCCGTTTACGAATAAAAATAAATACCATCAGCCCTTCTCCGCCGCTATAAATAATTTAAAACGCTGCTCCAGCTTTTTTTTAAATTCGTTTCCACGACGCTCAGACGAATTTTGCACAGTTGCGAAATTGTCGGGTGTCGGTGAATTTTTTCGGCAAACATTTCGAGAAGAGTCATTTTATCGAAACGTTATTATTTTGCTTCCGAGTGTCTCGAGAGGCCCGCGACTACCCGTAATATAAACGGGAACGGCGAATTTGTTTGGGTTCGTTTGTGTCGTTTGGGCCCGGCAGCCCAAACAAACACAAACAAACCCAAACAAATTCGACGTGCCCCTTCATATCACGAATAGTCGCAACGTTTTCGATCCGTCCGTTTATTCCGAAAAGTCCGTATCGAAAGAAACGTTCACCAAGTTTTGCGCACGACCAAAAAATTCGACACTCCATTCCGCAATAAGAAATCGAAACAATACGCGAAATTATCCACGATCTCGCCATCGGAAGGGCTCGCATTTGTTTTTTGCTCCAGCGTAAATCGCCGCGCGAAAGAGACGGAGCATCGAGAGCATTTACAAACTTCCGCGTCAGATGGGGTTGAAGTTTGCATCGTTGGAATGCAACGAAAATTCTTGCCAATTTCTCATTTTCATCACGATCCAAAATTACTTTTTGCCGTTTTGCCGCTAATCGCTGGATGAGAATCCTAAAAAATGTTTTCGACATTTTCGGGGCTTAGTTTGTGAAATAAAAAAAAAATCGTTTTCGTTGCATTCCAACGATGGAAACTTCAACGTCGTCGCATCAGCGAGACGACCTATTTTCATGGTATTGAATTTTTGCATCGTTGGAACCCAACGAAAATATTTGTTTGCGTACTGCTCAATTTTTCTTTCACCCAATATTTAGGCTCCAAACATCGCGTGCAGTATTTTCGAAGATCCTCAGCAGGAGTCCAATGCCTAAAACGGCGATAAAAGAGTTTCGATACTAATAAAAAAAAATATAGAAATGCAAAAAATGAAGGTCTTATATACGCGATTTCGTCGATTTTCGAAAGTACTTTTCTAGACGCGGTTAAAAAAAATCACGGATATATTGACAACATTTTTTTTACACATTTATGCACACGGTTGAGTATATGTAAAAAAAAAATCAGAAATATTAACAAACGGCGAAGATATAACATATTTCCACGATTCACTTTTTCGAACCTTGTGAAAGTTCCAACTCTTGAACAGAGATTCAGATCGCTTTGATATTTTTACAACATATTCTGAGTATCATCACCTATCGTGTAAACCACAGAAAAAAATGACACAAAAGAATATAAAAAATAAAATACCGACAGAAAATTGAGTAAACAAATTTTAAGTTTCGAATTTTGATTCTAATTTTTTTTATAATATTGTTGGTTCACACTAAAGACACACTCATTATGCTATTGTAAATATGTTCATTTTTTTAGACACTCACATCGAGAACTTTCACCATCAACGCGCGCGCAGTAAAAATACATTGCTCTATTACGTTATGTCACCGCCGTTTGTTAATATTTCCGATTTTTTCACATATGCTTAACCATGTGCGTAAATACTCTGCAAAAAAAATGTTTGTCAACGTATGCGTCATTTTGTTTCAACGCTTCGAGTGCACACCTCCGCCGCGAACCTGTAAGTGCATCATGGGTCATTTCAACCCAATGCGTTTTTCAAATCGTATTTCGGTATAGGCATTTTTTTTAGAGACGTTTTTTGTAATAAATTATCCATATTTTACGGCCCTAAATTTATTTTTAACGAAAACGAAACCATGCGTTGAAAAATACGAAATACGTACGGTCAAAACGACCGAGTGTGCACTCGAAGTGTCAACCGTGTGTAGAAAAAGAACCTTCGAAAATCGTCGAAATCGCGTATACGCGAAGATCCTCAAGGATTTTCGTCGCATTCCAACGGTTCAAACTTCAGCGCCACTTCCCCATCAGCTAACTCCCCTCACAGACTATACGGATACTCGGCGAGATAATTTTTCATCAACGGCGGCAGATAATCGACGTTCAATTTGTTGCTATTAACAGCGACTCTAGCGAGATGGGAAAGCGTCTGAACCTCCTTGACGAGTGGTTTGGTGAGATAAATTTGACTGTACAATTGTCCGCTGTAGTCGACCCACACTTCTTTCCTGTGCTCGTCGATTCTCTTGGAATAATCGACATAGTGCTGTAGCATCTTGATGGGGCATTCGAACATGGGCATAGCGAGGCTCATACGAGGCTCGGCATCGAGTCGAAACCGGCCGAGAAAATAATGGACCCTGACGGACGTAGGTCCCCGCGCCGTTTGCACGGAAACGGCAAACACGAATCTGCTATCGGAGCTATCCCGAACGAGCCAACTGCCGAGACTGGCGTTCTCCAGTAGGCTCTCGCTCTGTTGCCAGCTGAGTCCCTCGTGATACCAGCCGCTCGTTTGCAACAGTCTCTTGATCTCCTTGAGCCTCGTCGCCTCCTTGTCCATCGAGTAATTGTCGAAGCCCCAAGGCCACGGCGTAAGCCACGACAGTGGTGTCGTGGGTGGCGCCTCGTCTCGTCTCTCGTTGCTACTCTCGCGATTCGCCTCGTTGCTCGCCTCAGCGTCGAATTGCACGAGGCCGCCGCCGTTGAAGTTGTCGCGTCTACCGGCTACGATTATACCGCCGTTCTCATTGGCAGCGTGGACATTCGGTGTTCCGGTGGTTGCGGTAATGTTGACGGTGCAATGAGCCACGGTTGGTGGCAATTGCACGGTCGCGTTTACGCGAATCTCCATTGGACCGGAAGTCTCGTTGGTTGGGCTCTTCTTCGTGGCTTGGGGATTCTCGTTGCGTGGACGTTGGTGGTGATGATGATGATGATGATGATGATGGAGGTTGGGGCTCGGTGGCTCGTTCGTCTCGAGTCTGTCGCGATGATGTCTGTCGGCGCAGCAGCAGCTCGAGTGTCGTTTCTTCGTGTCGCTTGCGGAATTCGTCGACGCGTTGTTGCGGGCGTTGAGCTCGTTGCGCGACATCAATGGAGGATCGTTGCCGTGACGATGGTGATGATGATGATGATGATGCTTGGAGGTTGACGAAAGTCGTCGCGAGCCTGGCAATTCTTGGCAACCGCTTGGCGGCAGCAAGTCGTCCTCGTAGTACTCGTCCTCGTCGTCGCTGCATCCCGACGAGGCCTCGTCGCTTCTCGCGACGAGCTGCTGCTTCTTGACGAAGCAACCACCCCCACCGATCAACGAGACCTTCGGCCGTATCTCGATTCTCGGCGATTGCACGAGAATGTCCGTGTCTTTGGCGCGGATGAGGCAGCCACCCGACTGAATCCCGGGCGTGGTGATCGTCACGGTACCACCTGTCAGCTCGCAACTCGTGTCGATGTGACAGTTTCCCATGAAATTGTCGCTCGCACTCGTCCCTTTGCCGTCGATTGTCGCAACGGCGTTGCGCTGGTGTCGCTCGCTCGCTAGTGCCTTCAACCAATTCTCGGTTGACGGTGGCATCGCGACGGTGGACGATTGCTCGGAGGGGAATTTCTCGAGGATCGCGGGCTGCTGTATTATCGTTGGTCCGTTGATGATCGTCGGCGCGTTTATGAAGCAACCACCGCCGGTGTTGTAGTCACGCGGGACCAAGAGATAACCGCCACCGTAAAACGCCCCCTCGGTTGTTTTCATCGCGGTCGCGGCCTCGTCGCGGCGATTGTTCGCCACGACGAACGACGTTGCTCCTTGGACGACGGGATTGCAGCAGCCTGGAGCCGGAAAACGGTGTCGGCAGTTCGGGCACATTACCGACAGCATTCTCTCTTCATTGGCTGCGTCCAATCGGCATAATAACGAGGCCACCCGCCAATCGAATCTGCAATCGCAAACGAGGGAGGACTATTAGTCAGAGGACAAACACAGAGGCGAATACGATTGTGAAGTTCGCTCCAGGGCAATGGAAATTCGTTGGTATTTTTGTATTTACGCATTTTTATCATAAGCCAGAATCGTTTCTCATACGGTGAAAAAAAAAAAATTCGTTCATCAAACCAAAATTCAGTTGGTTTAACGCGGTCCTCTAGTTTCTCGGCTGTTTTTTTACGGCTTTTTCAATAATTTTTTACGAGCAAAGCATCGAAATAATCAATCTCATTGTTTTTGCATAATCTTTATTAACATTTAAATAAGCTTTACAAATTTTTTGAAGTCAAAATATATAATAGAATAAACGTTATGGTGGCCGACAGGAAGACATCAAGTAAAAGAGGTGCTTGACGGTGACCAAGATTGCGGCTGTTCTGCTTATCCGAAATCAAAAAACCAAACGGCATTTTAATCTTCGTATTTAAGACTAGCGATTGAACTAGAGTGAATTCTAAATTACAAAAATTGACTTTTTTATACACTTTTGAAAATTACATTCTATTTTTTACTCATTTTTTCTTAAGTTTTTCGCTCGTACAAAAAAAAAACTATCGAAGCAATCATGATAATCCTAGTTCAATCGCTGGCTTATAACATATTAAAGATGCTGTATAAATCTGAACAAGAATGTACATGAAGTTTGCATCGTTGCTATCCAACGGTTTCATTTTTTTTCTCGATTTTGTAATTTCCTATTTTTTCTTGGTCAGTTCGGCTCTAGTTGCTAAAAAAATATGGTAAAATGAATAAAAAATATTTACGGCCACCGGGACCAACCAAACAAAACCGAAAAAAAAAATGAAACCGTTGGATAGCAACGATGCAAACTTCATGTACATTGAACAAGATCGGTGCAGTAGTTTCTGAAATATCGTGGTCACCGTTTCGAAAAATGGTGTTTCGAGAAAAACGCGTTTGAAAGTATACCTGCTCCGTATACCTGCTTCCGTTCCAGGGCCGTAACTTGTGAAACACTTCGAATATCGAAAAATCCTTTGGCACACATTTTCTACACATGTTGTAGATGTGATTTATGAAAAAAAAAATCGATTTTTTCGACCCGAGAAACTAGAGGACCGCCTTAACAAAATGTATCTTTAAATACGTTCAACTTGATTTTTGTTTGGCATAACAAACGTTTTGTTAATCTAACCGATAGTTTTAGTGGTGTGAACTGTAGCTTATTTAGCATGTCTGAGCAACTGTTAAAACAACAAAATTTCGAGACAACAAAATACATTTTGCACATTCAACGATTTCTTTTTCTCAGTGTATAGTTGGACGGGGCCGGATTGAAATTCCGAGGTTTGAATGATCGGAACGCTCAAAACTCCGGAGAAATATTACCTCGAAAGAATTTTACACGAAAGACCAAAAGTCCGAAAATCTGAACGCCGTCAAAATAATTCGGCTATGGAAGTTTCAAGGGGCTATATCAGTGTGAACGCTGAAAATTTGGGTGATTTTCGGAACTTTTTTGGAATAAAAGTACTCAATTAAATGTTTCGGAAAATTAAGAATATATTTGGCTATATTTGACCTATATTGCATAATTTCTTTTCATCGAAAAATATTGAGATCCAAGCGACTCATGCGCTGCCTTCGGAGGCGCAAAAAAAAAGTTCCTTCACTGCTGACATGATTACGGCCGATTGAGTAGCTGAAACCGAAAAAGGAAAAAATGTCGTTAAACTGAAAGGTAATTCCTGTACAATGACGTAGGATTTTCGAAAAATATCGAAATCTAACAAAATGGCGTAGTTATGAAAAAACGTCTGTTTTCTTGCACATAAAATGGTCGTTTTTTTCAATGCCAAATCGTCAATTTTTATCCAATCAAAAATATCCAACGTCATTGTAGAGTAAACATATTCAGGAGTGCTTAGTTCAAATTTCAAGTCAATCGGATAATTGCTCTTTGAGTTACAATGTCAGCAAATTTGAATAATCTCATTTCGAGAAAAACGCGTTTAAAGATTTAACTATCGATTTTTGCGAGATAAAATGATATTGATATAAATTATATAAATGATAATGATAGTCTTGAAAGTACAAACTGTCGAAAAGGGCAAAAAAAATCGATTTTTTGAAAGCGTCACGCTGGTATAGTCTCTTAAAAGTTTCAACATTTTCAATAAATCGACGAATTATTTCATGCATTTTGTTTTATTAAGAAGTGATTTCACGTCAATTTTGTAATTTGTCTAGACAATGTTGTACGTTCTACATCATTAGCAGTCAACTGGGTAGACTTTCGCTGGCATGATCTTGACGAAACTTGTAATTTCGGAACATTGAAATTAGGAATTTCAAACCGCTGGAGCATTCAAGGTTCGGAATTTCAACCCGGCCCCCTTGTCAAGATCATGCCAGCGAATGTCTACACAGTTGACTGCAAATGATGTAGAACGTATAACATTGTCTAGACAAATTTCAAAATTGACGTAAAATCACTTCTTAAACAAAAAAAAATCTTGAAATAATTCGTCGATTTATTAAAAATTTGGAAACTTTTAAAACTTCCATAGCCGAATTATTTTGACGGTGTTCGAATTTTCGGAATTGTGGTCTTTCGTGTAAAATTCTTTCGGAGTTTTGAGCGTTCTGATTATTCAAAGTTCGGATTTTCAACCCGGTCCCGTCTTGAATTTCGGAACATCAAAATTCGGAATTTTAACCCGGCCCCATTTAGACTGGAGATCTCTAATTAGTATGCCGAAAAACGTTTCAATGATGTGGGAGGGCTAAATGTGAAAAAAACGTCGGCTACGAAAACTTTCGTTGCGTTCCAACGACGCAAACTTCAATATCACGAGGCGAAAGGAGGTGACGCTGGACCGTGCCACGTTCGAATGCAACGAAATTTCCTTGAATAAACTTTTTGTTTATTTCTTACTTTTTTATTGCTATACAGAATCTTTATTTTTTAGATTTAGCTGATAGATCCATAAATGAGGATTCCGAAAAAAACATGTGAGTTTCTTTGGTGGCCTGAGGATGCCGAAAGAAAGTTCAGCCGACTCGGAGAAAATTAATTTTCACTGCATTCCATCGACGCAAACTTCAACGTCGTAGCGTTTTGGTATTGACGCGAAATAACGTGTGATCGAATGGCAATGGGAAACATATTTTATTCGACGGCTTGGTTCAAACGATGAACCGAAACAAAAGGCGTAATTAGGGCTTTTCGAATCTGCGTTGTGACGTTAGACCTTTAAGGCATCGAAACAGCGCGACGATCCCAAAAACATAATTCTAATTTTCAGACAAGGTTTGTAAAAAAACAATCCTTTTTGCATTATCCAAAACGAGAAACCAAGTTTTTTTTCTCGTGAAATATAATTTTTTCCTCATATCTACGAGCGACTCTTGAATTCTTGGAAAATTTGGACAACAGATTGCAGACAAAAAGTGTATTGAGAATCGCCACTTTCGTTACACGTCTGTTATTGTGCGGATTTTCCCACAGTTGAAAAAAAGCCTCCGTGATCATGAGCGATTTACGTCGAGTGCCCTTTGGCTTAGGTATTCCTCGCAGGGGAATAATAGCGAAAGTCAAATCGTGAGAAGATAACCAACGTCAATTGTATACGAACTTTCTTAGTATTTGCCATATTCTACAATACACTTTCTAGAATAGCATTTTCTTTTTTGTTAGAATATTTCATAATATTCTAGAATATCTTTAATCTAAAATGATCAAAATGATATTTAAGAATATTTCCGCGGAAATTCTAGAATTTCTAGGATATTCTAGTCTAATATATCGAAAAATAATATTGTTAGAAATCTAAATATCTAAAAAAACAATCATCGAGAGAATATTTTGGAATATTCTAGATTTTCTGAAAATTTCTCGAATATACTAGATTTTTTAATTTCTAGAATAGTCTGCATTTTTTAAATTTCTAGAATATTTTAGATTTTTAGAATTTCTAGAATATCCTGGTTTTTAGCATTTCTAGAATATTTTGCTTTTAGAACTTCTAGAATATTCTGGATTTTTAGAATTTCTAGAATATCCTAGATTTTTAATTTCTAAATCATTCTAGAATGCCATTTCCTATTTATTCTTCCGATTGCTTCAGTTTCAAGTTTATGCTATTTTCTAGAATACACTTCGCAATATTCTAGAAAAATGCCATCATCGATACAAATCGATAAAGCTCATCCATTGAAATCTCTGTTAATCTTTCCGTTTGCCAAGTAGATAATACAGTCAAGTACACTTCAACGAAATAATGATTTATTCATGCACAACTGGAGTGCATAAGCGAGCAACAGAAGGATCAATCACGTAAGAATTGTATCCTATATCAAAGTGTTATCGTAATAGCCTTGGCGCGAAGAAAATAAAATTTAGCAAGAGAAAAAAAGGACGACGAGGAAAAGCGCCAACGATTCGTATTCCAATAATAGAAACTTGTCTTCTCGTATCGCTTCGTCACTGGTCGTCTTACAGAAGAACGATTTCGATGAATCGAGTGACCGATAAGATTCTCAGTCCGAGCCCTCCGGCCGTTCTTTCCCCCGCGATTGCTTCGAATTGTAATTGACCGCTACGAGATAAACACGAGTCATAATTAATCGAGCGGGCAATAGTTGGAATGGCAAGCCACGAGGGCAAAATATGCGAGTAATCTAGCGAATCTCGTTGCGTGGGTGGTATCATTGCTTGCAGTCGTATTTTCAACGATTCCGAAGCTTGTAACGATTTAGTTCCGAGACTTTTTTTGTTTGGGTTTGTTTTCGTTTTTTTTTTCATCTTCTTCGCTTCTGCACAGTAACTTAAGTGCTACTTTGGCACAGTTTACACCAGAGTACCATTCCGATGTGGATATGTGTGCGTGCGGGTTCAAGCCGAGTGGCTTTAAACCGGCAACGATTTCTACGAATTCGTGATGACGTTTTAGATTTTCAGAGTGCGTCAAAGGGGCGTCCCTGCGGTGGCGCGGAACATTGTGTGTTTATGAGGAACGTACGCGCGTTATCGTACGAAACAAGTTCGTCTCGAGCTATCCTATTTAATGATTTTCGATTGTGGTATTAGGCTAAGTTTATTGATTATGGCTGAGAAGTTAATTTTATTCGTTGACTTTTGATTGTGGTATTATGGTTAAGTTTATTGATTTTGGCTTTGAAATTAATTTAATTCACATTTTCGACTGTGATATTGGTATATTTATTGATTTTGACTGAAATTAATTTTATTCGTTGATCTTTTAATGTGATATTGTTAAGTTTATTCATTTTGGTTGTGAAATTCATTTTATCTAATCTCGTTGTATACCGTCGATCAATTGTTTAACACGCTGGAATTTACTTTTTGTAGATACGCCGATATTTATCGAGGACTTCGTTTTAAAAAAATGCATCGTGTGAAATGTGAAATTTGAATTCATTTTTATGGCACTTGTCGATTTCATAAAATGGAAATAAAAATTCGAGTAGTTTATCACCACCAAAGGATTAAATTGAGACACCATTTTAAAAAGGGCGCAATGCCCTATTATCCAGTGACTCTTTGGTCACCCAAAACTGCCACGACCTCACTCTAGACCCTCGGTCCTACCATCATTTCCCGACGAACCCTAATCACCACAATCGCACAACTTTCGCCCTAATCCAAACAACCGTACCTCCGCACAGTGGTTCCATTTCGTAAAAAGGTGGACATAGGGTCGTAAGTCGAAATTTCGATTTAATTTTTTTTCTACACAATAGGTCTCAGCTATCCTGATAACTTTTGTTCTATGAATAAAACCTGGAAGATGCGTAGTTTTTTTGAGAAAAAAAATAATCAATTATTTTTTACATGGAAAAAAACATATTTGTTTTTCTCAAATTGGATCAACTTGTCGCGTGTTTCGTTGGTACTATAGTACTATGTGGTAGTCCTAGTGATATTATACCCCAAAAAAAATTATACACGCGCGTTCACATGCGGCCGCGCAAAAAATTTGTGATAACAAAAAATGTCTGCTTGTTTGGCGAAGAGTTCTGTTTTCTCCATATCTATTCATTTTCGTATACTGCAGTACATTTGAATCGACTTTGTGAAGACCAAAGTGATGAAAAATTACGGTTTAATTATTTTTTTCTGCCATACTAAGGATTTTTGCTAAAGTATTTAGACTTGATGAGTTTTAGATGGTGTTGTTTGTTTAGACGTTTTTAGACATTTTTAGAGTTGATGAGTTTAGACTTTTTAGACTTGATGAGTCTAGACATTTTTAGACTTGATTATTTTAGCCTTTTTTTAGACATTTTTAGACTTGATGAGTTTAGACTTTTTCAGGAATTTTTAGACTTGATGAGTTTAGACTTTTTCAGACATTTTTAGACTTAATGAGTTTAGACTTTTTCAGACATTTTTAGTCTTGATGAGTTTAGACTTTTTTAGACATTTTTAGACTTGATGAGTTTTTAGATGATGTTGTTTGTTGATAACAGGGGCTGAGTACTCAATATTACTTATTCATTCAT
The DNA here is from genome assembly GCA_944452715.1 of Ophion slaviceki. Classification (NCBI taxonomy): domain Eukaryota; kingdom Metazoa; phylum Arthropoda; class Insecta; order Hymenoptera; family Ichneumonidae; genus Ophion; species Ophion slaviceki. The sequence goes on along the minus strand of OX101787.1, from coordinate 34,393,840 downwards.
GCATGTAACAATAAATTTGGAGGTGGCTTAGGGATTATCTACTTATGTAGATCATAACATGAAGCTTATAAAGGCCGCTCACTAAAAATGAGTCATTTATCGTGTTTTGAAAATAAAAGAATACGATTTACCCGTAATATTGTTATTTTGCAACGTAATTTTCGATCTTCACTCAAAATTAAATACGTACAGTGCCTTTTACCTTAGCAAACATTTTTAAAATGAGAGAAAAAAAACAATTAAAACGTAATTTTTCATTACTTTCATCTTCACAAAGTCAATATACAATCAAAATATACAGCAGTACACGAAAATCTACGAATAGCTATGGAGAAATAAGAACTCTTCGCCGAGCGAGCAAAACAATTTTTTTTTTCGAATGTCAAATTTGTCGCGCGTGTTATATTTTATTGTTTTAGTATAATATCACTAAGGGCTACCACATAGGATCATCAAAACACGCGGCAAGTTGATCGAATTTGATAAAAAAAATTAAGTATCTGTTTTTTTCATACAAAAAATGATTGATTTTTTGTTCTCAAAAACTACGCATCATACAGATCTTATTCATAAAATAACAGTTGTTAGGATAGTTGAGACCTATTCTGTAACAAAAAATCAGTTCGGAATTCCGACGTACGACCCTGTGTCCATCTTTTTCCGAAATACAACCGCTGCGCTCCGCAGCGCTCGAAGAACGTTAAAATTCTCCACCGAGTGAGCGTTTCACTGACAGCCACAAAATTGCACTATCTCGGGCTTTCAACGACGCCCGCGGCGCTTCGAGTGTTCCTTGCAACGTCCAAATACGATCGTACGAGGTGTAACTTTGTAACGTGCGAATTCGCGGGACTCGAGCATTTAACCCGCGGTCCGTTCGAGTATTGCGCACTCGAAGCTTTGAAATTCCGCGCGTAGAGTGAACTTTCTACCGAGTACACGTCGAGTGCGGAATTTCGTCAGGAATGCGAACGTTTCGAATGCCGTATCCGACGTTTAGCGTACGGCTCGATGAGAGCCTCAGACGAGGCCCGAGGTGTGAATTGTACAGAAACGTGAAATTCTAACGCTCGTTATAACCTCAAAAAAAAAAGAAAAAAATACTGTTGAATGAATTAATCCAACGATTACGGAGCTGCATGAAATTTTTTCGGCGCCTCGGAACAGTATTTGATCGATATAATTTTTCTTTCTTTTCGGTATACGGGACGTCGTTTCGGAAACGTGAGAGAATATTGATTGACGAAAAAAATACATACAGGGTATCTCAGACCCGGACCAGCAGTCGGGCACTTCGTATTAAGGGGTAAGGCCACAGTAGAATTTTCGAAAAATCGATTTTTTTTCTCTCGCTAAAACGGTGCTTTATCATCATAAGAATGAGTTACTATTCGATTTATAGCAAGAACATTTTTTTTCACCGACTTTGAGCGTATAACTTAAGCCCACCTCTGGCACGGCCATAGAGTACCTAAAACTTTAAACGCGTTTTTCTCCAAACAGCTTTTTTCCAATTGGCGTGACAAATAACTTCAACAATTTTCACGCGATTTGCTTCAAACTTAAAAATTATGTTCCTAATTGCATTTCGCAGAGAAGTACGAACGTAATTTCCGATCAATCGAAAACTTTTCATTTTATGAGCAGTTTTATACGAAATGTTTCACTGAAAATTCATTCAAATACCTACAATTCAATTCAAACACCTACAACTTTTGAATAAAACAATATTTTTCAAATTCCGTACGTACTTCTCTAGGTATTCTAATGTAGATTGACGAGAATTTTTGTTTTTTGTTCTAGGTAAAAAATTGTGGATGCTAAATGTCACGTCGCGGAGCACCAAAAAAAAAAAGATGAAAGAAAATTCTTAGTAGTCGGCCATTTTGTGCATCGGGATTTTTTTTGTTTCTAACAGCTTGATATTCATACTACATAGATGTGTAATTAATTTTATGAGTGAATCACTTTTTCATACGAAAAAAAAAATGTTAAATTCGCACATGATTTTATACCCGTTACTGTGGCCCCACCCCTTAAGGGATAACACCGCTCTAGGATTTAGGAAAAATCGTTTTTTTTGCTTAAAAAATACTTTGGGGCCATAAAAACAATGTGCAATTGGTCCTGTAGCGATTTTTTTTCAAGATTTGATTATCCATTTTTCCGCAGCGCCTCGGACAACTTTAAACGCGTTTTTCTCGAAACCACTTTTTTCAAACTGGGAGGCCGGATTACTCGAACACCTTTGCATGGATCGATTTGAAATGTTGATAATAGCTTCAAAATTAAATTCTCTATGGGAGTACGTAGCCGTTTTTTGATTAAATGTAAACTTTTTTTTATAAAAAATTTACTGCTTATTTTTTGGGCAAAAAATCGATTCATTTCTTTCCAAGTGCGCCATTTTTTTAAATTCATTAAAAAAATCCCTACGTAGTCCCATAGCTAATAATATATACAGATTATATTTTTTTTTGGTTTTTGTTCCAGGTCTTACACTTTACGAGACAACCGTCCGCCCGAGAAGCTATTTGTAAAAAACACGTTTTTCAAGACGGGCTCTGTCGCCGCCATTTTGTATGTAAATTATAATTAATTTTTTTCAATACTTTAACATGTGTTAAATAAACCCTCCCAAAAGAAATCCTATTCCTTTCATCATACTCCCAAAATAAATTGTCAAAGTTAGTCCTTATCTTCTGCCGCTAGAGTGGTGTTATCCCTTAAACTATATCGATATATATTTTGAGCCAATGTCAAAGTATAGGACCGGCTGACTAGTTAGACTGTAACTATTCCTTACAATGTCAATATGATTGTAGCATCGCTACCAAATAATAATAACAATAATAATAAAATAAAGAAGTAATAAGTAAGTACTAATAATAGCTTTGCGTATTGTTATTCAAGTGAATATTGAATTATTATTCAACTCTTCAATCATCCTCTAATAATATTAATAATATTAATAATAACGAATATAGATTTATTCAGGCTGGTATAGAGATTGTTTAGATTATTCAAATTTTATTCCTTTTATAGAAATAAAAAATAATAATACTGGTAGTAATTGGATTTTATATCATTTTTGTTAATAATATTGATGATATAAAAGATTTGAAATTTTGACATTTTACGTAAGCGTTTCAATCCAAAATTCTGACAATCTTCGATTGATCCGAACCTTTGCCTATCATCATATTCCGAAAACCTACTCTCTGTCTCTCTCCCCCCCTCGCCGTCTGTTTGTGTGTGTGTGTGCGTGTGCGTGTGTGTGTGACGACAAGTACAACATTAGAGTCGTTTTACAGCTATCAGCCATTACAATCTGTTTCGCGATAGATCACATCGGTGTAGCATACGAGGAAAAAAAAGAGTACGCGACATGTATACTTCGTTGACTAGTCTTTCCTTTTTTTCTAATGATCGTTTTACCGAGAAATCAACGCGTGCTTTCTCCGCCTCACACCAATTTCCTCAGAGTCCCCCCCCCCCCCCCCCCGAAGACCACTCACTCACTCACTCACTCACTCACTCACTCACTCACTCACTCACTCACTCACTCACTCACTCACTCACTCACTCACTCACTCACTCACTCACTCACTCACTCACTCACTCACTCACTCACTCACTCACTCACTCACTCACTCACTCACTCACTCACTCACTCACTCACTCACTCACTCACTCACTCACTCACTCACTCACTCACTCACTCACTCACTCACTCACTCACTCACTCACTCACTCACTCACTCACTCACTCACTCACTCACTCACTCTCTCTCTCTCTCTCTCTCTCTCTCTCTCTCTCTCTCTCTCTCTCTCTCTCTCTCTCTCTCTCTCTCTCTCTCTCTCTCTCTCTCTCTCTCTCTCTCTCTCTCTCTCTCTCTCTCTCTCTCTCTCTCTCTCTCTCTCTCTCTCTCTCTCTCTCTCTCTCTCTCTCTCCTCTCTCTCTCACGTCAGATTCGAGAAAACGATGAATTTAGCACGCACTAGATCGTCATATATATACTGGCTCGCTCAACAATGAAAAATTCCTGGAATTCCGCGTTGCCTCCCCCCCGGCGCGCCGCCCGACGCTTCTCCTTTACGTTGTCGGCCCCTCCACGCCGCATCGGTTCGAGAGTTCGTCCAACGCGCGGCGCAGGCCGACGATACGGAGAATCGCGCTCGCGGTGTGTGTCAAGTTTGTTCGAGTTGTCTCCCGTCGCGTGGTTTACGCGAGAAGCGTTGGCGATCAGCTGATTCGCAACTTCGAACTCTCGGCGATTCGCGTGGAGGGGGAACGGGGACTAGGGAGGGTGCGCAGCAGCGAGTCGGCGTTTCAAAAATAGGCGGGTATCGCACGCGGTACGTATTTGCGTTTTCTCGGAAGTGAACAATTTCACGGAGCATGTAACGTCAGGGTAAATTTGAGCCTGCGCTTTTCGACGTGTGACGTAATTCGCGAAGAATGGAAAATATTGCGAAAAGCTCGAGAAGTCGGTGCGCGATGATCTTCGGATGGAGATGATGTTGACGTTTACATCGTTGGGACGCAACGAAACTTAATTCTTTTTAATCGTCGAAGCTTTTTTTATTGCGAAAATCACTCAAATCTTTTTACACATTCTTATTGCAGATTTACGACTAAAATTTGCAAAAAAAGGAAGGCTTTGCATAAGCATAAAAATAAGGAATCGAAAAAGGGAAGAAAAAAATTGTTGCATTGCAACGATTCAAACTTCAACGGCAAAGTATTTGTTTTGAATGAAATTTTCATCTCGACGACGAATTTTGGCCGACATATTAAGTGGAAGTAAATGCGCGTCATTTCGAATGAGCGTTTTCATTGGATTTTGACTTTTCAGAAATGGTTCTTTCGGGATAGAAGAATCTTTTTTTTTACGAAATAATCGCAAAATCCAGATTCCGGATATGTTTTTTTTTGCAAAAAATAACGTCGAAAAACGACCTCGATTTTTTTCTTAACAAAAATAACCTCAAAAACGAACGTCTGAATTTTGTATTGCAATAATAACCGCAAAAGCCAACCTCCGTATTTTTGTTTACAAAAGTAACCGCAAAAACGAACCTTTGCATTTTTTGCAAGAATAACCTCAACAGCGAATTTGTTGTTTATAAGTATGACCTCAAAAACCAACCTCCGCAATTTTTCAAACAAAAGTAACCTTAGAAACAAACGTCGGCCATTGTTATACAAAATAAATCCAAAAAACCAACGATCACATATCTTTTTTACAAAAATAACCTATATAACTCAACCGCGGCATTTTTTTCCACCAATCTAACCCCGAACCTCAGCTCTCGTAGTTTTTTTTACACAAACAACTTCGAAACTCATTCACCGCTTTTTTCTACAAAAGTAACCTTAAAACCCACTCTCCGCATCTCCCAACTTCCCCACTTAAAAAAAAAACAACCTCAAAACCGAACCTCGCCATATTTTTTACACAATAATAACTTCGAAACTCAATCTTCGCAATTTTTTTCACACAATTTAGCCTCAAAAACGGACCTCAATGTTTGTTTACAAAAATAATCGCAAAAACTAAGCTCCCTATTTTTTGCAGCAATAACCTCAAAAACCCAACCTCCCCACTTTTTTCTTCAAAAAACAACATCAAAACCGAACCTTGAAAACCAGCCTCCGCATTTTTTTTAAACAAACGCAAAAACCCCTCTGCCCCACTTTTTTTTCAAAAAACAACCTCAAAACCGAACCTCGTCATATTTTTTTACACAACAATAACTTCGAAACTCAACCTTCGTAATTTGTTTTCACAAAATTAACCTAAAAACGGACCTCAATGTTTGTTTACAAAAATAACCGCAAAAACCAAGCTCTCCATTTTTTTTGGCAAAAATAACCTCAAAGGCGATTTCGCGCTATTTGTTGTTTGCAAATATGCGCTCAAAAACCAGCCTCTGCAATTTTTCAAACAAAAGTAACCTTAAAAACAAACGTCGGCTATTTATCCTAAAAATCAACGATCACATTTCTTTTTTTGCAAAAATAACTTATAAAACTCAACCGCGGCAGTTTTTTCCCACCAAACTAACCCCGAACCTCAACTCTCGTAATTTTTTCACACAAACAACTTCGAAACTCATTCGCCGCCTTTTTTTCACTAAAATAACCTTAAAATCCACCCTCCGCATTTTTTTTTGCAACAATAACCTCAAAAACCCAACTTCCCCACGTTTTTTTCGAAAAACAACCTCAAAACCGAACCTCGCAATATTTTTTTCACAAAAATAACTTCGAAACTCAAACTGCGCAATTTTTTTTACAAAAATAACCTCGAACCCGAACCTCCGCAATTTTTTTTTACTAACTTAACCCCTAAACTTAACATCCGCCATTTTTGTTTACTAAAATAACTCCGAAACTCATCCTCCGCTATTTTTTAAATAGAAGTAACCTCAAAAACTAGCCTCCCCATTTTTTTATCACAAGTGTTTGCATAAAGTTCACCACATTTCGAGTGCGTGTACAATAACAATAACAATGATTCTATCCTACATGATATATACATCTATATTTATAGCCGTAATATTTTTTAACACCTTTTCGAACTATCCTTTTTATTTGACGCGTCAGAAACCATCATTGGAATAAAAAAAATGAACGACTAAAAATGTCTGGCCCCAGCTCCAAACTCGCGCTTTAGAGCTCGCTTTTCGCGGGAATTTTTGTTTCACCACACTACCATTTGTTTCCCTGCTAACGAAAACAAAATATTCTTTTTTGTTTGCATTACCCTGTATATACGTATACTACGATATCACGTATATAACGACCGTTGCGTGCAAAGTAATTTTTTAATTGATCTCGCGCTCGAGCTAATTATTTCGCGATCTGAAACCTTGAACTCTCGCTCGGAGAGCAAATTCGTGCTCCGTGATGACAAAGTTCCCTAATCGCAGCTCCGAAGTCCACGTTCTCGGAAAAGAAAGGGAAAAATAAGAACACGAACGTTTGTGTACGCCTGTCATCGAGCTACGGCGAAAATTATCAGGCATCGATTTTCATTGGTCAAAGTTATCGTAAAGTCGAGTGTCTCGATTCATACGCGACAAATGTTTTTTTCCTCTTGAATTTCTCCTTTTTTCATTGTTTCGTCGCAAAGATCCACCACGAGACTCCACAAGTTCGCGTATCGTTCACGGGCAACATTCAAATATATATCCACACTGTACACCACGAATTCGTCGAATCGAATATATCACGGTCGATTATCGATTGACAGGTCTGACACCGAGCGTCTCTCGGGGTTCAACATAATCCGTCATTTCTCGCACTAATCCAATCAAATTTACCTTCCGCACTCTGTCAGTCATCAAATTCCAACGACCGATCGTGTCCGAGCCTTCAAACGATTTTCTCAGTTTTTTTCCACCACAATCGTGAAATCAACGCGTTATGTTCAAAATCAAAAGATAACAGCAATTGCCGAGATTAGCATGAGCGAAAAAAGCACAAGAGTACTAAGAGATCGGCACTGGCGTCGAAAAAAAAGTGCGATTTTTCTTTCGAGTTTCACGGGAGCTGTTGACGCGCTGCTGCTACACTGCTCGCGTTGTCTCTCGCGTGTGGCATGTGCGAGCCGCACTGCGAGTGTGCTCTGCTCTCACAGCTGCCTCGCGAGGGCGCGCGGCACAGGGACAGAGAGAGGCGCGCGCAAGCGCACACACGACACGAGAAAAGTCGTGTAAAACGCTAGCTCACTTACGACCGCTCCGTCTTTCTCTTTCTCTTTCGCGTACGCGTTTGTGTGCGTGTCCGTCCATCGCGTACGAGCAGCACACGCGACGAGCGTAGAGCGCGTGGCGCATGCGCAACACGGATTCTTTTCTCCGCGAGAGTACGCGAGACAGAGCTCCGGCGTTTCGCGAATGTACAAGAGAGATAGAAAGGGAGAGAGGCCCGCGACGTTCGGAGAGGCACGTGTGTCATCGTCGCTGTGGTCGTAGTCGTCGGTTGGGGATTCGTAGTATTCGCGGAGTAGCGCGAAGGAAGCCTTCCGCGAAAGCCTCGTCGAGATCTCTATCTGTCTCTGTCTCACTCTCTCTCTCTGTCTCTCTCTCTCTCTTGCCCACTCTCCATCCTCTCTGTCTGTCGCTGCTCTCTTTCTCTCCGTCCCTCTTTCTCCCGCGGATTGTGCCGAGTGTCGCAATGCCAGAAGGCCAAGCCCCCATTTACAACTCCGTCATGGACTTTTCTCTTGCTCGTAGTCTGTTCGTTGCGCGTTGCGCGCCGCTAGGGCGGCGCTCTCGTATTCTATGGGAACTTCCACGTAATCGCAAAAGCCTCTGTATCTTTGCGTATAGATGTTCTATGGATCAATACCGTTCTCAAATTGTCTCTACATATCAAAATGTTCAACATTCGTTTCCGTGGTAAAAAAAAGTGGTAAATAAATTATACAAAATTGACGTTAAATCGAGACGGATAAAAGTTGTTGAATTTTCAAGCCTGCTTAAATTGAAGAGTAGAATTAAGTCTTGTTGATTTGAGAAATAAAAATAACTTTTGAATTGAAAATCAAAGATAAAAGTCGTGTTAAATTGAAAAATGAAATCCAGACTTGTTAAATATAAGGAAAAAATCAGTCTTCTTGAAATTAAAGATAAATGAAGAAATGTTTTTCGCCCCAAAAGTAAATAAAAATATCAGTCTCGTTCACGATAATCGTAATGATTTTTCCAATTAAAATTGAATTGTCCCTACATATCAAAATATTCGGCATTGATTTCCTTCCTCGTTAACAAAAAAAAAGTGGACAATAAATTATAAAAAATCGACGTCAAGATTTTAAAAAAAGATACTAGTTTTAATTTAAAAATAAGAAGTCTTGTTAAACTGAAAAATAAATTTGAAAAAAAAAAAACATTTTTATTTCTCAAAAATAAAAACATTGGTCTCATTCACGATTATCGTAATGATTATTTGTCCAATTAAATCCGAATTTCAAATGATCGTCAAATATCAACTCTCGTTAAATTGCTTTTTTTCTCAATTGCAATATTCGTACGTTCGGAAATCGTCGTAAATACGATTTTTTATCCCTCAAAACGAAAAACAAAATCATATGCATCGTTGAAATGCAATGAAAATCAATTTATATAAATTCCTTAAATTTCTCTTGGCAGAGTCTGCCCGCAAAAATGCATCAAGCATTTTCAAAATCTAAATATGCAAAAGAAAAAGAGATTTCGTACAATAATCAAAATGAGTTAATAAAAATAAATAAGAAAAATGAATAAGAAAAATTAATTTAGAAAAAAAAGTTTTTTTCTTCTCAATAGTAAAAATAATCAAAATGAGTCAATAAGAATATTTTTAAAAAATCTTCATTGCATTCCAACGATGCAAAATTCAACGGTACAATTTCAAAATGGCGCCTCAACGATCTTTTCTCTCGTTAAAAAAAAATAGCCCAGTATAAAAAAGTCAATCTCCAAAGATGCCGCAATTATTAGCATGGACAATGATAAAAAAAATAACCGTAAACGAATCTTCATTTTCTTTTCCCTTTAAAAATGGCTGAAAAAAATTCCCGGACTTTATTCGCCATAATAATGATTGTCGTCACGAGGACAATTATTCTTCCGCGAAGTGGTCGTCGGTAGTTTTTCTTTGCCGCTCGAGTGCGCTTGTATTGATGAAGATCTATAGAGCGCGCGGTGCCAACGGCGAAGAGGAACGAAGAAGGTCTCGCCACGCGCAATTTTAGGAATCTCGCTCAAGCACGTATTTCGTTACGGGATTTCAGAGAAATTGTTATTACGCCGTAACGAGAAAGAAGGGAAAAAAAGGAAGCGAACAAAAAAAAATAGTTCGGAGAACAATTTGGCGATGTTATTCATACGCTCGTGGTGAATCGTTGTGACGTAAACTCAGCAGGTATTGGGCATTCCATACCGACTCGATCACGTACCAGTTTTTAGAAAACCGTTTTTCCGAGATATCCTCGCCGAACGCTCGAGGAATGCTCGCGCAGAATTTATTCCGAATTTTTGCGCCCATGATTTATGTACCGGAAAAAAAGCGAAGAAAAAACGGTGGGAAAAAAATAAGATCGCGGAATGTATATGTCGTTCGTGACCTTGTAACATTGTGAGGGCGGATCAATGACCTGGTCACTGACCCTCTTCCCCGAGACGTTTTTTTTTTCTTGAAAACATTGGACCTCGAAGACGTTGTTACGTTATTACGAACAATTATTTTTGTACTCGGGTGTGGGGAAAAAAAATCTTATCTGTTCGAGAAATATTATTAGATGAATATCGATATCAACATCCCTGGAGAATATTATGACGAATAGTTGATTATTTGTATATTGGGGTGAGTCGAAAAAACATCTTTTCGGATCCCTTCGAACAAACCGTTTTTACAAATCTCGTCATTTGGAAAAACGTTTTTTTTTTTTTAATTTTCGATAGCATTTTTGAAGAGAAAAAATCGTGTCAATGTGACACGATTTTTTTTTTCATATCTAATAAAATTGTTTTTATGCAAAGAACGATTTTTCGTTTCGATATAATAATATTAATGTGTATATGCAGGGTGTTAGGAAGGTCGATGCATAGTCTTAAGGCGGTGATAGGTCACCTCGTTAGGAGCATATCTAACCTAGGTTACTTTAGTCCAAAGTCTGAGGATTTCGAGTTATCATGGTGAGTATGATTTTTTGGAAAATTTTACAAAATTAGGTACTAACTCGTTTACCTTTTATGTTAATGCTATTTAAAAAAAATAGCATTAACATGAGAGGTATTTTTATTTTTTTGACAAGTTTTTAATTATTATATGACATGTTTATGTTAATGCTATTTTTTGAAAAATAGCATTAACTATTATGAAAAATAGCATTAACATGAGAGGTATTTTTCATTTTTTGACAAGTTTTTAATTATTCAACAGGTCCCATTCAATTAGTTGTGTGGATACAGATGATTGTATTGGTGTTTGTCGACTGAATACACATTAAGGCCTCGGCCACAGTAACGGGTATAAAATCATGTGCGAATTTAACAATTTTTTTCGTATGCAAAAGTGATTCACTCGTAAAATTAATTACACATCTATTTAGTATGAATATCAAGCTGTTAGAAAATATATCTTTTTTTTTTTCGATGTACAAAACTCGAAACTTCTCGAAACAGCTTTTTTTCCAATTGGCGTGACAAATAACTTCAACAATTTTCACTCGATTTACTTCAAATTCAAAAGGTATGTTCCTAATTGCATTTCGCAGAGAAGTACGTACGGAATTTCTGATTAATCGAAAACGTTTCATTTTATGAGCAGCCTATGAGCAGTTGTAACGAAATTTTTCACTGAAAATTCATTTCTTAAGTTCAAATACCTACAACTTTTGAATAAAACAATATTTTTTAAATTCCGTACGTACTTCTCTAGGTATTCTAATGTAGATTGACGAGAATTTTTGTTTTTTGTTCTGGGTAAAAAATTGTGGATGCTAAATGTCACGACGCGGAGCGCCTAAAAAAAGATAACAAAAGAAAATATTAGTAGTCGGCCATTGTGTACATCGAAAAAAAATGAAAAAAATTCTAACAGCTAAATATTCATACCTAATAGATGTGTAATTAATTTTATGAGTGAATCACTTTTTCATACGAAAAAAAATTGTTAAATTCGCACATGATTTTATACCCGTTATTGTGTCCTAAGGCCTTAAGGTAAGACGCAAGTAAGTTTTTAGTTGCCAATTATTGTCTGTTTGAACATTATGAACGACTTAGTACCTAACTTTGGGAAACGTTCCAAAAATCACACTTACCATGATAACTCGAAATTCTCAGACTTTGGACTGAGGTAACCTAGACTAGATATGTTACTAACGAGGTGACCTTTCATCCCATCAAGGCTTTGCATTGACCTTCCTAACACCTTGTATATGTATACAGGGTGTCCCGCTTATCTCTGCCACCCGAAATAATTCGGTAATTATCGACGTCACAAAAAGATGTTCCAGACAAAAGTTGTACGGTGTGAAGGGGGCCATCAAATGCGATCAATTTTTTTTATTTTGTTGGAGTCGCTGACGCACAGTGAAGGTCACCTCCACGTTTTAAAATGGAATGATACATTTTTGCTCAACCATCTTGTAGAGCACCTCAAGCCGCATAAAAAACATTAGGGGCTCAAAGGCATTCGAGGTCATTCAAGGTCAGTATCGATGATACAAATTTAAATATTTGTTATGTAACTTGAATCTGTTATATAATTGAAATATTTGTTATATAACTGAAATAACCTAACATGAATCTGTTATACAATTTAAATATTTGTTATTTAACTAAAAAATTTGCATCTTTTTTTTATTACGAGATTAGGTCAGTATCGATGATACAAATCTAAATATCTCAGATCACTACCAATTATTTGGTAGTAACCTCTTAATAAAAAAAGATTCAAGTTCCAAGTCAAGTTTCAAGATTCGAGTCAAAACTTGAATCTTTTTTTATTAAGAGGTTAGGTTTTTTATTAAGAGGTTAGGTCAGTATCAATGATACAAATCTGAATATCTCTAAATTTTTATAAATAAATCTATATTTTTATAGTATATTTTTTTTCGTCTTTTTATATATATTTTTATAGTATTTTTATAATCTAAATAAATCTCAATTTTTTATTAAGAGGTTAGGTCAGTATCGATGATACAAATCGACCTAATTACAAATCTAAATATCACAGTTCACCACCATATACTTGGTAGTGATCTGAGATCTTTAGATTTGTATCATCGATACTGACCTAACCTCTTAATAAAAAAAAGGTTCAAGTTTTTTTTCTCTCGAGCAAATGTAACGTTTTTTTTCTACAGCTTGTAATTTTCATCATTTTCAAAAAATGTCGGTTCATCCCAATAGCCTAACCTCTTAACAACAAAAGATTCAAGTTTTATGTTCTCGAGAAAATGTAATGTTTTTATCTACAGCTTGGAATTTTCATAATTTTGAAAATTTCAAGAAAATCTCCGGTCATACGAAACTTTGATCATTATACTCAAAGTCCAGTTTTTTCATTTTTCATTTCAGATGGCCCTAGTCGCCAGAACCACCTACAGTGATTCGCCATGCAGCAATGGCGGCACTTTCGTAAAAAAAATAATAACATCGCGGTTTATCAATACGTCCCAATAAAAAAAAACTCCACCTTGGCACCAATCGGTATCAACAGTGTATAAAATCCCGAGCGCGTCATCCCAATAGTCTCATCAGGAAAAAAAAAACTTGAAAATCAACCTGTCTTCCGGGTCCGAAGCTTCCGCAGACCCGTTAATCAAAAACCTCTGGTTCCGACCTCTCTTTTAAGGTAATTCTATCGCCAGGGTTCAATCCATAGGATTTTCATAATCCTTTTTTGAGCTTCACTAAATGTGTTAATAATCGTCTCTGTAAAATTTCAGGATCGGTTATCGACCTAATTACAGTGAAAAAAAAAGTCAAATTTGCGTGTTTCTGTGAAGGAATTCCGAGACGACATACAAAAATCCAATTTCCGGTCGCTACAAAAGTGTTTATAATAGTGAGAATCCGTCAGATTCTTAAAAATAAACTGATTTACATACTTAAGACGGAATGACACCTCATCGCGGTCGGTATGGTAGAACAATTATAGATTCCCAAAAATCTCTGAAACGGCTCTTCAGATCCCGTCGAAACTTTGCCAAACGACGTCAAGTAGATAGACGCATAGCTTCCAGCCCCTCAAATTTTCTAAATTTGAGGAAAAAAAACTAGATTGGCTTATGATAAGCCAATCTACATTTTTTTTCTCAAATTCAGAAAATTTGAGGGGCTGGAAGCTATGCGTCTATCTACTTGACGTCGTTTGGCAAAGTTTCGACGGGATCTGAAGAGCCGTTTCAGAGATTTTTGGGAATCTATAATTGTTCTACCATACCGACCGCGATGAGGTGTCATTCCGTCTTAACACTTGTAGTAATCCAATGCTCTGAGAAAAAATTACGCTTATTGACCTAATTTTTATGTAATATCAAGTTTAATTTGAACTTCCGGTATTGGATTTATTACCACTTGCTACGATTAAGAGACGTGACAGCAAGGCAACAGCTGACTGTAGTCCTAACCTCATCTCACTCATTCGAATTTCCACACATATTTCATTTTTAACCGACATATTTCGCCGATACAAATTTTCCACGCTTTTTACCAGTCGTGGCCCGAATACAATGCTTTATATTTCCCGCACCTGACATTGTTTTGACAAATCGACGTTGAAATACATGGAGGTTAAACTCGCCTGGTTGAGTAAAAAGTGACGGAGATAAAACCAATGTTGCCAAATATCAAACCTAGAAATACCGCGCGAATCGTTGGAATGACTATTTGTTCATTTTTCTAATTAAATGTCAACATTCATTAAACACGTGGAAATTTTTAGTTATTACAAATTAAACAATTACAAAATAAACACGTGGAAAATTTTAGTTATTAAAAATTATTTTTTTTGCATATGTTAAAAATATAAATTGTACCAGTCTCGAGTATCGGTTTTCGTTGAAAAAAATTCGGGATACACTTTCAACATTTCGCAATTCGTATGGATAATTAAAATTCGGAAAATGAGAAGTTGAATTGTTGTGAAAAATTGTTGAAAACTTTCGATTTTGGGCAAGTGAGCATTTTATTTCAAATTCGTCCGGGTCGAAATGACCCAGTGTGACAAGAACGGGTTAAAAGAGCAACGAGCCCTCGGATCAAGAAATGTTCATCCAACCGGTGATCCCACCGACTCGGAATGTCCCATATGGATAGAAGAACCCAAGTAACGCGAGAAAAGCCCAAATACACAAAGCCACAGTGAAGCAGGGAAAAAAAACAAGGAAGCTTAAAGCAAATACTACAGAGAATCAGTGGAGGAGAACAAATTTCGAAGCCACATTCGCGTCCGCTTCGCAGAACCTTTCGCGCGTTATTTGCCAAACAATACGATCCCTATCGGCCCAATCAAATCTCGTCATTCCTACGCAATTTAGACCAAATCCAGTTATGCATTAATACACACACACACACCCACATACATGAGCCTACGAATCAAGGGCGTCGTCAGCCAATAATCCAGGGAGAGAGAGAAGATAGAGGATGGGGACAACATGAATTGTACACTGCCAAATTATTTTTCAAATTTAAGGTAGTACCTCCACAGAAGAGTTGAATTAAGAAATGGTTGAAATTTGACATATATGTTATTTAATACATTATCCAAACATCTGTGCAATTTGAATAAGTTTGACCACCCCAAACCTGATATATTTACACTTAAAGTTGGCTTGGTTTACACGTAACAAATGCGTTATGATGGGCAAACAGAGCATCATTAATTCTACCGTCAAAACTAAAATTAAGAAATTGATAAAAAAACGAGGGTAAGCTAGAGTAAGATATCACGAGTAATGTGAAAAAAAATGAGAATGATTCACCATCTAGTTTCCAAGATATAACCATGAGAAGCCCTCACAATTTTGCTCGTATAGCAAATATCCTGCTCGGCCTGCAAGCGAACGAGTGCGTGGAGGGGGAACGGGTCAGCGATCTGGCAACAGTGTGCACGGCCAGGCGCTTAGTTTGAACATATGATTTTGGACCAAAACAAATGGCATTTGAATAAATTGGTGGAAAAAATATTAAAGCATACTTTTTATTGCAAACATATTGTCTCAATATATCTTTAAATATTAACAAAGTATTTTATTTGAACAAACATTATTTTGATTTTAGCTTGAATGTAACAAATAAATTTTAATTTTCAAATAATCTTCTCTTTCATAAAATATAATGTAATTGAACATATATTAATAGAACAATGTTTTTTTAAATAACATTTTCGTTTTTTTCTCTTTTTACCTAAACGTCGGAGCTTTGGTTCGTTTTTAAAAATAGAATAATCTTTTCCAAGATTTTTTTGTCTTTTGTGACACGAGGTTTTTTATCCATTTGGTTCGTCGACAGCAACTCAATGATACCATCTCTTCCACTTTTCGTGTATGTTGTTTGTAATTTAACAAGATCGATCCCCGCACTTGCTATTTTTTTAATCATTCCCGCAGAGATAACATCTTTGAGATCACTCAAGGCTCGTTCGAGTACTGCTGCCTTTTGTAGTCGAGCTTCGTGAATATAGCATTCTTTGAAAGATTTGCTATTTGCAATTAAATTCTTTTTTGGGATAGTAGACGCGAGTTTTTCCAGGATCTCGACATCGTATGATGCCTCGTGAAAACTTGCAGTGGGTTCAATGTGCAGTAGATCTGCAGCGAGAGTAGATAGCTTAAACATTCCGGGACCTTTTCTTTGAGGATGAAGCTTCCTTAGAGTGACGAGAGTGTCTGCGAATCCGGCGATAAGATTTTTGGCATCCTCTATCATCGAATTATTTTTGAAAGCTTGGAGTAAGCGTGGAGTGTCAAATTTTGCATTGTGCGCTATAAGAATGCACGGTTTCAGCACAGCTAGCCATTCTTTGAATTTACGAAGGACGTCTTCAATAGGAATCGACTGGACTTTCTTGTCATATAAAAACAATTCTCCAGCCACATTTCTCATGCCCGTGATAGCCGTTGTGCTCGATGTAATTGGCTGAGAAGGATTCGCATATTCGCAGAAAGCGTGTTCACCGCACTTGGCTGCAATCTGCAAAATGTCTGCAGATTTTTGAAGACCTGAAGTTTCCAAATCGAAGAAAACGAGATTCGAAGCGTCCAACAACGAAGAAGTATTCAGTACATTGTTGTTAAGAACGTCTTCATGACTTTCTAGATCATCGATATCAACTTCAAAGCCACAGTTAGGTTGATATTGAATTCCTTCTGTCTGTTCCGATTTTTTTCTCAACGCCTGTCTTTGATCAGCCAGTATATTCCTGCGAGTTTTTGTGCTAGGTAACTTAGCTTTTGACGTTCTTTGCAAATGTTTCAATTCGTTTTTCGCAACAAATGATGCAGTATTTTTCCCGGGTGAAATGTTGATTTTTTCTGCAACGGTAAGTAAGTAATTGTCACGGTCATTCTTACTACACACAGCGCTTGAGAAACGGAAATCGGCAGATTCGCTTTGACTGTAGCAACGATTTTTCGGAGCCTTGTGAGCCATGATACTGTTCAGACTTTCGTTGGCTTGACTCGAAACTGCGACCGAAAATTTGGATGCGTTGTTGGCGTATTTGGTGAATATTTCGTGCAGTTTTTTGTACAGCTCTGGATCTTTGAATATCACTTTTTGAGCGCTTGCATTATTCTCGGAACGGAGACACCAGCTTCCACATTTTGTGTGTCGATTGAACAAATGGTCCGGTATATTGCGAAGGCAGTTTGATAGCTCCACAGATTTGCCTTTATTTTGCGCTACTGCGTATCCGAAACATTTGTTGACATGAGAGATAGCCTCTTTTTTTTTTAACTCTTTACAAGTTTTTTGTAGCTCATACAATTCGGTAACGAAGTGTTTTCGAAGATGATTTTTATCAGCTAACTTAAAAACTCGTTGCGATTTTTCTCGACGTACGGCTGCGATAGTAGAACTATCTTCGTCGCCAATTAAAACACGAACATTGAGCCCTGCCTCTTTCAGAATAGTGCTCCGATTTACTATTTCAGCTCCAACATCAGGCTCCATCGCTTTCGCGCTTCCTTGGAAGTTCTTTCGACAATCGTGATCTTCTTTCGCTCGACCCGAATCACAGAGCTTACATTTTCTATTCCGAGTCGCAAAATCGAGGACTTTACCGCTGAAAAATCCTATTATTGCGCCATAGCCATTAAGACTGTCGTAACTCCTTCCATTGCCGCGTTTACTCCATCCCATATCGTAAGAAACGATGATGTTGATGATGTTGCCCAATGCCTTGTCGAATTTATCCGAGGACGCATTCGCCACCGTAAGATCATCGTTCAGGATTTGCGGAGAATTGGGATTCGTCGCAGGTCCAAGGTCATGCAGATGAGGATAAATTTCCTTGACTATTTCAGTCGGCCTGACGCAGAGAAATAGTCGTAGAACATAAAATAATCAAACTCATAGAATATCTGAGGGAATTGATGTTTTTATTAATATTTCATGAACAAAAAAAAAACAGATTTTTTCTTACGATTCGACTATATAATATTTAAAAAAATAGTTATAATACCTTAAAAAAATATTCCATTACTTTTTTATTAGCGCTTAGTCTTTAGTATAAATAGTTTTTATTGATATTTTAATGTATAGGTATAAACATACGATTCGTGATGTACAAATTATGAGGACATAGAATAACTAAGTCCAGAAATATATTTCTATATACAATTGCAGATAAATTTACAAATAAACGGCATAAGCCCTATAAAAATAAAGTTAGTCATATTTTTCAATTTTAATTTGCCTAACAGCAAAAAAGTGAAACCGACCAGAACAATTACTCTGTAAATAATTTATCGAAGTAAAAATTTGTGTCATTTTTAGTCGATGTAGCTTTCGCACTGCACCATTAGACGTTAAGTTATAAATGTAAGCACAGAAGCTACAAAATAAATTCAGTAGCAAATTGAAAGAAAGTAAAAATTTACAATACTTATGAGAATCTTCAGCGCAATAGAGATTTAAAACAAATTCTTACAGGGCCGCAGAGATTTGAAACAAAATCTTACAGCGCCGCAGAGATTTGAAAAAATTCTTACAGCGCTGCAGAAATTTGACAGAATTCTTACAGCACCGCACAGATTTGAAAAAATTCTTATAGCGCCGCAGAGATTTGAAAAAATTCTCACAGTGCCACAGAGATTTGAAACAAATTCTTACAGCGCTGCAGAGATTTGACAAAATTCTTACAGCACCGCAGAGATTTGAAAAAATTCTTATAGCGCCGCAGACATTTGAAAAAATTCTCACAGCGCACCAGAGATTTGAAACAAATTCTTACAGCGCTTCATAAAAAATCTTGTTATACACAGAGATTTTACGAGTTAATTTACTTCAATAGTGCAAAATGAAAGCTATAAAAAAGATATACTCGATTATCAAATCAGACCCTGACCAATTACGCTGAATACTCACATTTCCTGACATAACTTTTCGACATTTTCTATTACTAATCTACGCTCTTCCTCCGCAGCTCTTTTGCAGCTTTCCTTGGCACATTCCTCAATTACTGGGCCAATTTCTCGTTCGTACCGCTTGAACAAATTCTCCGATATTGGAGGGACGTTTAAACAAGCTAGAAGCTTGTTCAAAGCGGTGGGTCCGACACCTGAGTGAACAGCCCCTATTTAACACAGCAAAGAAATTGTCATTGCAGATTGAGAATTAGAAAAAATATATGGGATTCAATCATTAAATTAATTGGCTTACCAAGGACAGCTTTCGTGTTCACATCTGACAATTTTGAGAGGTCTTTTGCGGTATGCATTTTTCCTGTCAGAACGAGTGTATTCACGTTACAAGTGTCACAAGAAATCGTTAAACACGAATTGAGCCCAAGACGTGTTTCTTTCACAATTCTTTCCAATGATAGAACTTTTCGACATATACCGCATCGAAGGTTTTTTCCAAGCTCTTGCAGCTCAACGATACGTCTCCCATCGCACTGGATAACCTCTAAATTTTCCTCGTCAATTTCCTCATCGTGTTCGTATCGTGCTCTTAGGGAAGCCGCTACGGCTTTTATTTTCTTCGCAAGCACTTTTTTTTTAATGAATTGTCCCTTGTGTCGGGTTCGAGTGGACATTTTTTGAGAATTGCTCTTCTCCTAGGTCACAAATAATATTGTCTTCCACTACAGCGAAAATATGTACGTAGGCCACAGCTGATGCGCAACGTTGCCACGATCGTCGGTCTCACACACACACAGAAGACTGCATTGTCTGTATATACAAGCTATTGCGTGTATTGGGGCAAAGCCTGGACAGTCCCGGCAAAAAGTTTACTGGCAATGGTAGATCAAAAACAATATAAAATATATTTTACGGCAATAAATGATATCCATCGTATTATTTAATAGTACCGAGTCAATGTTGCGTAGTTTTTAATTTTATTCATTACTAATTAAACCAATTATCAATCTTTTAAACATGAACATGGTATGTAAACTTTTGGTTGAGATTATCGCAGAGGAACTACCTTAAATAGGATCTGTTTAAATCAAATAGGTTTTTCCCTTGTCTCACGGCATACTACGATCTTATTTGTTTCGAATATATTTTTTAAATTTGTTTCAGCTATTCTGCTGTCTAAATATTAAATACAGTCAAATTATACAGTTAAATACAGTTAAATACAGTCAAATGAATACAGATTCGATGCAAATAAATCTTTATTTGCTTACAATGCACACTGTAAATCTAAGTGTACTATATGCATAAAATAATTCATAAATTCAAAATGAAATGAAAGACTCAATTGAGAGTTTTACCACGATGATTTTGTGTCGTGAGTTGTCATTCGCTGGCCTTCCGAAATTATTTTTTTCGGAGAAAATATTTCACCTATATGGAATCGAACCTAGAGCCTATCTAGTCATAGCTACGCACGCTGCCTCTATGCTACCAAGTGCTTGTAATATCTTGGTCACAGATATGGCATAAAAGACCAAATGAATTCCTATAATTATTTGTTGTATCCCATAAAGCATATCAATTAGTTGATGCCATCGTGATGATTAGAGAATTTTTTTGCATAACACGCTATGGACTTTTCAAACATAACATATATATATATATATAATTTTCATAAAATTTGTATAATTTATATAATTTATATATTTTTCAGAAAAAAATATAATGAAAACATATATGTATATGTTTATGGCGAGGTACATTTGGAGACCGAGTGTACACATGAGATTACGAGTATACAAAGATCTACAATAGTAATTAAACATTAACAAACCTATTAATATTCATATGTACACTCAATAGACGCCGATATTTTCAAATTTAGAATTCGTTTGTGCAACGGTTGAAACTGGAACCTCGGAATTTACAGGATTATATATATATATATAATCCTCTCTCTCCACCCTTCCTACTCCCACTCCACTTTGATATGTGTTTTGCTCTAAAGACAGACCATTAGTTCAATCAAATAGAAAATTGGTTGACTCTACGAAAATTCCATTTAATTTAAATTGAAAAAAAATTACATAGATCCATTTAGTGGATTCAACTGAATTGTTTTTTGAACAGATGAAACCGAATAACAGATTTATTGGGATTAAATAAAATATTTAATTATTGGACGATATCGAATAGATTTTTATTTGAACAAATGAATATATTTAAAATCAATAATTCCAATAATGGAATGCAATAGGAAAACTTTGATTTTGCGAAAAGTCTAGTTAACCCTTAATGGTCACATCGGGTGAAATATACCCCGGCCGTTTTTCGACCTGGAATACCTTCCAGAAAATTCGGGAAAATGGGACATTTTTTTGCATATTTAAAATCACACTTTTTGAAAATAATCGGCATGGTCGTGTAGAAAAGAGTTGAAAGTACATTGCAGTATCTTTTTTCTTTATTTTTCAATAATTTATCACATTGCAAAATGATTGGGGTGAATTTCACTCACAATGACTTTTACGTAGTTTTTTCGAGGTGTGACTGGCAAGGGTTAATTCGAATTTAAAAAAATCAAATAGACACGGTTTGTTAATATCAATAGAATTTTTCTGTCAGTGTTGACATTTTAGACCCTTATATACATTTTTTCGAATCTATAGGAAGGGAGCCCCTCCCTGCCCCCCTTGGCGACGACTTTGCTACGTATGTGTATGTTCCTGCGTCATTGTTTGGGTTTATATTTAGGTATACACATGAAACGCAATCAATTGACAATTGAGTATTGAGTTGTATAAGATTTCGCAAAGCATTTTGAGAGGAGGGGGTCGACAAGAGACGTCGAGGTCAGTGTGCAGGGGGGGGGGGGTCGCGCAGCTGTGTGAGTCGAGGCGCAACGCGTCTTTTAGGAAGGCCAAGGCTGCGCCAGCAGCTGAAACGTGAAAAGGGGGAATAAACATTTCCGGGAACGGCTGATTGACGTTTCCAAATACGAGAATCAGTACATTTTCGATTTAGAGTTGTCACACATGATGCGTACACGTGCGATGTGCATATAGATACACATACGTAAGTATACAGGGTGTCCTGTTATAAATGGATAATCCTGCAACTGTCGATAGGTCAGATCATGTCCTACTACACGCTGGACATTCTGTTTAGTAAAAGTCCCACGGTTTTCGAGATAAAAATCATCTGCTTTTGGTTTTTCGCATGCCATTTCTATAAATCATCATTTTTTTTACCCGGTTTAAAAAACAATACTTTTGGTTATTTGTTTAATCTAAAAAGGTCTTTTTTAACCTTGAATGTTGAGGACGCTTTGTGAAAAAAAAGATCTTATGCAGAATTTTCATACAAACCAATTCGAACATCTGACTTTGACAGCTTGCGGTGTAAAAAAAAAGTACCACGCATATCGTGCCAATTACTTTTGAAAGTTGCTTAGGTATTGTCGATTCACATAATTTGTAGAAGTGGCATGCGAAAAAACAAAAGCAGATGTTAAAAAAATAACATAATGTTAACATAAATAATGTAAACTTAAAAAAATAACAAAAATAAAAAAATAACATAAAGTCTCTCTAAACATTAAACATAAAAATAACATAAATAAAATAATCTCGAAAACCGTGGGACTTTTACGTGAGAAATTGGTCGAGATATTCACGTTTACAGTGCAAGTAGCGAACAACAGCACAGTCGTTACTGACGTGCGGAACGTGCAAGCCGGATCGAGCGCGGGTGCGAATCCACCTTCGGCCGAGTGAATTAATTTTTCGGCTCAAAAATAATGAACTCGCTTTGCACATCGATAATACGATTCGATAATTTTCGTTTATTGTTTACGGCGTCTGGCCACCTTGGCCGATCGAAAAATGGGTATATTAAAAAAAAAATAATAAACTCGAAATTATGGGCCGGAATATTTTCTATTTTTTTACACAACGTCAGAAAGGGCTTTAAGAATAACGTTAATGAATTTCCGTTCAAAATATAAACAAATGGCGCCGTTGTGCACATTGCCGCGGAGGCGCTCCGCACGATACGCGCGGTCGTTGTCCCAGCTGTTACCCGGTCATGTCACATCCGAAAAAAAAGTCAGCTCATTCGTGAGTAGTGTCGCTACAATGTAGCGTAGCGGTTTTTTTTTCGACCATTAAAAAAATTATGGTGAGCCATAATTTCGGTGAAAAATACAAATTTTTTTCTTCGGCTCACCATAATTTTTTTAATGGCCGAAAAAAAACCGCTACGCTACATTGTAGCGACACTACTCACGAATGAGCTGACTTTTTTTTCGGATGTGACATAACCGGGTAACAGCTGGGACAACGACCGCGAGTAACGTGCGGAGGGCCTCCGCGGCAATGTGCATAACGGCGCCATTTTTTTATATTTTGAACGGAAATTCATTAACGTTATTCTTAAAGCCCTTTCTGACATTGTGTAAAAAAATAAAAATAATCCGCGCCATACTTTCGAGTTTATTATTATTTTTTTAATATACCCATTTTTCGATCGGCCAAGGTGGCGAGACGCCTTAAGGGGTTTTCTCACTTTAGACGCTGAAAAAGGGTATTTTCATGGATTTTTTTGATAGGTTCATATTATAGATATTGATATAAAAGTTGTTACACTCAATAAATACACTTTCGAAATAGATTAATTTTCGTCTATAAATAGATCACTATTTATAGACGAAAATGGTAGTTAAAAAATGTCCTAAAAAATTGTAGGTCTGCGCTGTTGATGAGATCTCAGAGATGGAACGTCCGAAACAAAAAAATCAAACGGTTTTAGATTCTGTATGTTAATGGCTATAGCGCATATCATACGATTTTTGATATATGCAAAAATAATAAAATGGCGGACATTTTTCGAAAAAAAAAAAAAAAAACAAAACAAAAACGTGCTTTTCACCGTTTTTGGAAAAAAATAGTGGATATCAAAATTTAAAAAAATCCTCGATATGCGGTATAGCTATAGTTGTAAAGAATATGTGGTTAACATTTCATAAGGATTGGTTCAGTAGTTTCGAAGATTTTATCAACAAGTCGTCGAAAAACGTTGTTTCTGGAAAAACGCGATTAAAGTTAGTTTGGTTTACATAAATACATAATACATTTTTCAAATGTATTTCGAAAGTGTATTTATTAAGTATAACAACTTTTATATCAATATCTATAATATAAACCTACCAAAAAATGCATGAAAATGGCCTTTTTTTAGCGTCTAAAGTGAGAAGACCCCTTTGAGCGCTGAGCGCTAATATCTCATTGTCAGACAATTTTCCCGCACATTAAAAAAAAAGAAAGCGTTTTGCTTCCAATGACACACTTGTACGCTCCCTAAGAGAATCCTACTAGTTTTGAATCACCCTGTACATATATATGGACATCTATCTGTCTTTCTAACTATATATATATATGGCATTCCATACCAATTCGATCTGGGTCTGACCCTCGACCCCTCAAATCTGGTTCCGGATTTTTCCTATCATTACTCTCACTCTATCAAGCAATTACAATTTTTTTCAGATTTTTCAAAATAAATTTGAGCGCGTCATGGATTTTTGAATTTTTTTTTTGAACACCTCGATGGCCGTAATCGAAAAATCTGAAAAAAATCCCAAAAATACAGTGTCAGATATAAAAAATGTTGGTGTAAAATTCCTAATGCCTGGGCTTTTGCTTCAACCCCTAATTAGGGTTTTTGTCAACCATGACAAAAAAAATCGAGAATTACAAAATACACTTTAGAAAAATCGGAGAAATTTTTTTAAAAATCTGGTATTATGCATACAAAATTTCGAGAAACAGTCTACAGTAAATTGACCTCTGCTTCTTATTTTTTTCATTTTATTTTGCTCGAAAAGCTAAAAAACGGGTTGAAGCAAAAGCCCAGACATTATGAATTTCCCACCAATTTTTTTTATATCTGACAGTGTATTTTTGGGAATTTTTTCAGATTTTTCGATTACGGCCATCGAGGTGTTCAAAAAAAAAATTTTCAAAAATTCATGACGCGCTCAAATTTATTTTGAAAAATCTGAAAAAATTGTAATTGCTTGATAGAGTGAGAGTAATGATAGGAAAAATCGGGAACCACATTTGAGGGGTCGAGGGTCAGACCCAGGTCGAATTGGTGTGGAATGCCCCGTATACATACAGGATGTCCCTCTTATCTCTGCCACCCGAAATAACTTGGTAATTATCGACGTCAAAAAAAAAATGTCCCAGAAAAAAGTTGTACGGTGTGAAGGGGGCCATCAAATGCGACCAATTTTTTTTTATTTTAGTATAGATGCTGATGCACAGTGAAGGTCACCTTCATTTTGTTAGATGGAATGGTACATTTGTTTTTCAACCATCTTGTGGAGCGCCTCAAGCTGCATGAAAAACATA
>OX101787.1:34022435-34368133 GCA_944452715.1 Ophion slaviceki | reverse complement strand
TTTTGCTTGAGACGGTGGGCAATGCAGTTAACTGTGTGATTATTCATCCAAAGCTGTTTCACGTGCCCATGTACGTGAGTTTAATTATTCCTGGATTTTTCTGACACACACGCACGCGTATGTATTTACTTTTTCCCCGCACAATGACACAACACAATTGGAGAGTTCGCTCGAAACGTTTGATATCTCTGATTGCTGGTATACGTATGCGCCGCATGTATAGCTCCTCGCTATATAAAGGATGTTCCCAGAACTGGTGGTCGGTAATATAATGAATCGATGTGGGACAAAATTCTGAGTCGAAAAGTCTTGAGGTGTTTTTTGATCGAATGCATCCCTGGCGAGTCATTTATGATTTAAGTTCCGCCAATCAGGGACGCGTGATGGTTATGAGTACGGTGGTGGGGCGGAGCCGGCGTGCGTAGTAACGTTCCGTGCAGTCGCTAGGGGTGGGGAGCTCGCCCGCGTGCGCTCAGCTCACCGCTGCTCTCTAAGTCATCGTGCGCGTGCTTAAGCTTCCCACCGTGCGGTCGCCAGGGGTGGGGCGCTCGCTCCGCCCATCGCCGCATTTTTGGCCATCGCGCGCCTCTTATTGGTCAAAATTCAATCATAAATAACTCGCCAGGGATTGATTCGATTAAAAAACACTTCGAGACTTTTTGACTCAGAATTTCATTTCGAATCTATCTCAACTATCATTGACGAGGACTTCCGCGATACCCTGTATATCGCTTTACGATTATTATTGCGATGCATTTCGCGGAATTGATATCCGCCCGTGTAATAACGCGAACGACGCAGAGGAATTCTGTACGGCAATTATCGGTGATTAATGCTTGGCTTACGGGAAATGAACTCGATTCATCGCATATTGGGAATCGAATAAACAGCATAGCTATCTACCCGTTCTTTGGAAATATGAATGAGGGTGCAAATACAAGAAAATTAATCAACAAGATATATATATCTTATATATCAATAAGATATACATATATACATATATACATATATACATACATACATACATATATATATATATATATACATATATATATAGGTATGGACAGAGAGCGACGCAAAAGAGTGATCGGTAAAATCACAGCTCTATTAATAATACTTCAAAGGTATTACGTGGATGCATTCGAAAACCCTCGCGAACTGTACATATCCAGTTCCGTTGTAACAGTTCGACGTCACTGCACACTGTGAATTCGACCGTAAGAACGGATCAAAGGATTTCCAATAAACAGGCTGTGATACGTACCGTTTTTTTTGTACGAGATTTTTGCAAAATTCATCCAGGGAATTGAGGGGTAAGACCAATCGGGCTATTCCGGGAAAAATCATTTTCCCCCAGTTTTCCATCACACTTTAGGGTCTTTTTTAAATCTTAGAACTATGTTGAACTTTGCATCGTTGGAGTGCAATGAAAAAGTAATTGTGTTCTAATGGATCGACGTTTTTTTTCGTAAATTTAAGCTACTAAAAAAACTTGAATCTTTTCCAGATTCTACTTAGAGATTCAACCAGCTAAATCGACAAAAAAGATGTCGGATGACAAAAAATAAAAAAAGTCGGTGCAAATTACGCCATTATTTAGGTCTATTTTAACTCCCAAATGTTCATGGTAAAAAACAATGTGGTGCAAAACTGTAGGGGCGTTTAAAAAACATTCTATCCGCTTTTCGAAAGTCCGATTCGACGTCACATTTATCAAAAAGAAAATTTCTTCACATAGTAACAAAAATTTCTACTAAATCAGCCAAAAAAATTGCATACACCCCGCGTGTTTTATTTTGAATTCGCGAACGATACGCAATTACCGGTGCCAGATTCGTCGCCTCTTCCGCTCGCTCGTTTATTAGATTGCGCATCAGTGTAACGGTAAAATCACGAACACGAGAAAGTCAACGAAGAAACGTCCCACGCGCAATAAAAAGCAAATGCTTGCATCCTCCGAACGTAATGCAATAATAATAAAAATAACAATGACAATAATAATAACAGGAAACTTGGAAAGGTTGAACAAAAACGGGACCAAGTTGCGCAAAATGCGATGGCGTATTGCCGCGATTCTCCGAATTCTATTATTACTTGCATTACCTACCGTCGATCTACAGGGTGTCCCCGTTTCGAATGAGACCCCGGCAAGACCTCGCCAAAATTAAATAGTATGAAAAAAAAATGCTTTCCGAGCGTGAAGCATTTACGACTTTGCAGTACGTACGATGGAGTCATTAAAAAAAGCAATTTATTTCCCTCTCTCAAGCAATCTCACGGTTTTAATATGATTTTGAAAAAGAAAAAAAATATGGTGTTTAAGTGTGCATCGTTGGAACGCAACGAAAGTTCAGTTTATCATCATAGGCGATCTTTTTCTACAGATTTATAATGTAGATCGCTGAATAAATATCTTAAAAAATAGTTGAAGGACTTTTGTAAGCGAAATCTGCAAACAAAAAAATTCGTTGCAGTCCAACGATGCAAACTTCAGCATCGTAAAAGAGCCCCTCCGAAGATGACCATCATCTCGTCACCAAGACTCCAAAGTAAACCCAAAAGTGTACAAATTTCGTTTAAACGAAATTTCAATATCCCGTTTCATATGGGACACTCGGTATACGTGGTAACCGCTTCGGCGCGGCGTTTTACTACTTAGCCAACGTTTTGGAATCGTTTTTTTTCCATGATAGCCGGAGCTAGATGGGATTTCTTCGGATCGATCGATTGCATTTCCAAGGAAAGGTCTATTCCCCCCCCCCCCCTCTTCTCTCTAGCCCACGGCTCTCCGCTATTTTTTCCTTTTACCGTATTGTTGGCGTATTACCATAACTCGCCCAACTTCCTTTCTACCGTCCATAACGCATCTAGAGACATTGAGAGAGTTCGATTGCAAAGTGACCACCTTTAATATCCTGATACGACCAATAGGGCTGAAGTTTGCATCGTTGGAACGCAACGAAAATTCTTATCGATTTTTTATTTTCATTGTTATCCAAAATCATGTTTTGCAGGTTTTTTTGTTAATTTGTAAATAAGCATCCTAAAAAATGTTTTCGTGATTGTCGTAGCGTTAATCTGGCAAAAGAAATTTTCGAAACGAAACAAAAATCATTTTCGTTGCATCCCAACGATGCAAACTTCAACGTCATATACGACCACCGGATTGCACCGTACGAGCTCGAGAAGTGCCTAGCTGAAGAAACAATATATACAGGGTGTCCCTCTTATCTCTGCCACCCGAAATAACTCGGTAATTATCGACGTCAAAAAAAAAATGTTCCAGACAAAAGTTGTACGGTGTGAAGAGGGCCATCAAATGCGACCAATTTTATTTATTTCGGTGGAGGCGCTGACGCACAGTGAAGGGCACCTCCACTTTTTTAAATGGAATGGTACATTCTTTTTTCAACCATCTTGTGGAGCACCTCAAACCGTATTAAAACATTAGGGGGTCAACATCGTGCAAGGTCATTCAAGGTCACTATCCATGATACAAATCTAAATATCTCGGATCACTACCAAATATTTGGTAGTGATGTTTAGATTTGTATTTCATTTTAATAGGTGACCTTGAATGACCGTGAACGACTTTGACCGCCTAATGTTTTTTATGCGGCTTGAGGTGCTCCACAAGATGGTTGAAAAAAATGTACCATTTCATTTAAGGGGCCAGTCCACTTTGAAAATTTCGAAAAATCGAGAGCAAGCAAGACTTGAAGAAATTGACGATGATGAGCAATCGGAAGGGAGTTTGTACGGTGCAGGAACTGCCGATTGAGTTTAGGTAAGAGTTTTTCATAGTATAAACTTCAAACGCGTTTTTCTCGAAACAACGTTTTCAAAATTTAGCTCCATCGTATCTCTAAAACTAATAAACCGATTCTCTTGGTGTACATGAAGTTTGCATCGTTGCTATCCAACGGTTTCATTTTTTTTTTCGATTTTTTTTGGTTGGTCCCGGTGGCCGTAAATATTTTTTATTCATTTTACCATATTTTTTTAGTAACTAGAGCCGAACTGACCAAGAAAAAATAGGAAATTACAAAATCGAAAAAAATGAAACCGTTGGATAGCAACGATGCAAACTTCATGTACATTTCTCTTGAGATTTGAACCACATATTGTAAACATGATTCGCAACAAGATGATCCTCGATGGTTTTAAAATTTTTATTTTTACTCTTTTTTTTGCGAAAAACTGCGAAAAAACGCGTTTTTTTTACTTTTTTCGTTTTTCATCTGCCATTTTTTATTTTTTGATAAAACTTTATATCCGAGGGTCATTCTGTAGCTGATGTCATACTGAATCTAATGGACTTTGATTTTTTGTTTCAGACAAGCCGTTGCCGAGTTGTGATGGAGCTACCTAGCCAACCTATTTTTTAGGCGTTACGTTAAACTATAGTTTTTGTACTTAAAAATGAATAAAAATGAATTAAACAATTTTTTAAAATGCTTTTGAAGACGATCTCTTGCATTCGAAGACTTTATTTATCAAGCCCAACAAGTTTAATACTAATATCTTTTATAAAATCCTCAAAAAAATCGCGAAAATAGCCTTTTTTCGTGGCTCTAAAGTGGACTGGCCCGTTAAAAAAGTGGAGGTGACCTTCACTGCGCGCCAGCGCCTCCAGAGAAATAAAAAAAAATTGGTCGCATTTGATGCCCCTTTTCACACCGTACAACTTTTTTCTGGAACATTTTTTTGTGACGTCGATAATCACCGAGTTATTTCGGGTGGCAGAGATAAGAGGGATATCCTGTATATATATATATAAAGTGGGGTTGAAGTTTGCATCGTTGGAATGCAACGGAAATTCTCTTCAATTTCTAATTTTCTATTATTATTCAAAATCTTGGCAGATTTGGTTCTAAATAGCTAAATAATAATCCTAACAAATATTCGCGTTACTTTCGTAGCTCAAATCTGCCGAAGGAAATTTGGCAAATTAAAAAATAATCATTCTCGTTGCATTCCAACGATGCAAGCGTCAACGTCATAATATGTAGACCCAAACGAGTCATAACAAAGCATACTTAATGGCAAGTAAATTTGGAATTTTGAACTTTACATAACCGAAATTATCATCCACAATAATGAGAATTTGAATTTAAATTGTCATTATCAATTTTTTAAAACTAATTAAAAATATTCCAACCTTACCTTACAACAATGTTACTTTGTTACGACTCGACGGAGTCCACATATAATTACTATTATAATATTATTCACTTAATCACATTATTTAATTATTATTGGCAACAATAAGAATTACTGATTGAAATATATAAAAATAATTAAATATGTATATTTGATTCAAATTTTAATTAATAATTCGCATTGCTGTAATACATTTTTTTATAAACTGAATTTAAAAGTTCCACATTTACTTTCCAGTAAATGTATACTTTGCAATGAAAGTATTTCTTTTTCAATGCGAAGTAAAAATACCCTCGAATAAAGAAACCACTACTATTCAAACTAACAAAAAAAATTAATTACAATTTCAATTAAATATACACATGTATAATACCTGTCAAACGTTTACGATCACTTTGGATATTAGTGAAATTTTTTTCACTTTGTATAATTTCGAAATTATATTGAAATAATAAAATTCATTTTATTTCCAATTTTACGAAGATTCTCTATAGCTCTATAAAATGAATTATATTATTCCAATAAAATTTTGCAGTTATCCAAAGTAATCGGAAATTTTCCATTTATCCAGAGCGATCGAAAACTTCTGACCGATACTGTATATGTAATTCAAAAATTTTAATCGTTAACTCATATCATTGTAAATGATAAATTCAGTTTAGTAAAAAAAACGCTCGTTTATAATAATAAGAATTATTAATAAAGATGTACATTGAATGAATAAAATAAAATAAACGAATGAAAAAAACAAGATGGTTCTTTATATTGTAAATAATACATTTTTTATAAACCCAATATTAAAAATCTCCATTTACTTTCCATAAAATTTATTTTTCCCGGCGGCAAAGCGTCCACCAGTTTATCGACACCCAAGAATGTGCATTAGCTCGGAAAAAAGTTCGAGACAACGCAAGGGGCAAAAGTACAAGAAATGGATCGGAGATGTTGAGATTCTCCGTTCGAAATAAAGGACCCGAGCCTTTTAGCGTAATCGTTCTCCCGTGATTTAGTGGCCGATCACAAACACATAAACCCACACGAGCGACGAAAAGTCTAAGAGTCTAAAATAATAAAAACAAAAAGATAAAAAGTGATATCCGTCTGTACCTTCACTCTCGACATACATCATTATTGATATCAATACACTCCGAAAGCAACACTGTCACTGCAAAGCTTTCTCGAAACGTGTAAAAAAAAAAGAATCCGAATGTTTCGTGTCGGAGTGTGCGAGCAGTGTCGTGACGAACCTAAGTCCATTTTTCAACCTTCTCGCGAACAGCGCTGTCATTGTTGGTTTTTTTTTCTCCTGTCGATCGCATAGTCCCAGTTATGTTCCAGAGAGCATTTGTGTCGAGGTTATTTTCTACAGCAGTACTCTTGCACGCCACAACATTAAGCTCGCGCTGACAAATGCACAAGGGCAATTTTTTTATGTCACAAAATACGTCTAGCACGAGGCCATCGGAATATCGAAGTGAGGTTGCAATTAGCACCGTTGGAACGCAACGAAAATGATCATTCTCCCATTTGCGGTGAAATTTCTTTTGGCAGATGTTAGCAACGAATATCCCTAAAAAATTTCCCTGATTTGCTTATTCAAAGATCTTTAATCAAAATATGCAACAAAAAGGATTTTTTGACATAATTCAGAGGGAATAAAAATATAAAAAAAAATTTTCGATGCAAACTTCAAGAGGGCCATATTACATATGTGGCCCTTAAGGGGTAACAGTGGTTTGAAAATTTAAAAAAATCCATTAATTTTTTTTTTTATTATCAATATGTCTAAATATGTTCAATATGTCTAAAATATTCTCCCAAAGTTTTAAGGGCGGGTAAAGTATTTAATTTTTTTTTTCATTTTTTAAATGAATGCATAATATATCAAGAATATTGTGTTAAAATTTCAAGTCGATCGGAGTAAAATTGACGAAGTTATGAGT
This sequence comes from Ophion slaviceki, assembly GCA_944452715.1. NCBI lineage: Eukaryota > Metazoa > Arthropoda > Insecta > Hymenoptera > Ichneumonidae > Ophion > Ophion slaviceki. Next base: position 34,361,027 of record OX101787.1, on the reverse strand, counting down.
ATTTGAGCGTCTATTGCTCCAAGCCAGGTTTTATACCTGGGCGGCAGCTGCGCGGCGCGCTATTGTATTTTTCGACCCCGAATAAATTTCTTGATAAACGGGCCTGTTCCGGTGTATATTAGTATACACATTAGTCTGTACATCAGTTGACCGCGACAGTAAAGAAGACACGACAGTAAAGAAGAAAGAGTTTTGCATAGACAAACGCAAAAAGATGCTCTCGATCATCTTGATGGAAGCCTTTTTCTCTACGGACCTGGCATCGACGACTTTGAGTGAGTATAAGAAAATTATCGAGTTTTATTTAGAATTTCTAAAAATTCAAAGATAATTGAAAAATCTGAAAAAATTCACACGTATTCAGAAAAACGAACGAATCACGAAAAAAATTGGGTTGCGGGGAAATTTGTTGACTAATTTTTTTTTCATCATTTTGTTAATAACATTTTGGAATTATTATTATGCAAAATTAATCTTTTGAGTACCTTTAATATGCATGAATTTTCTCAGATTTTTATGCAATCGAGAAGTGTTCTCAAACTTATGCGCAATGAGCGCTAAGCGACCAAACTCTTCTGCGTTTTTCAAACCGTTTTTCTGAGACTTGTCATATTTGAAGTCCGTGTGCACGATAACTCAAAATCTACTGGACCAATCGCTTTGAAATTTTGCACAGTACTTCTTCACATAATTCACCAGGTATTGTCAAGAGCTTTTTTGTTTTTTTTAAAATAATTACTAATTTTTCAACAACTAATTAGCCGATTTTTTTTATCGAAAATCGGGTTTTTGCTTCCAAGTGCTACGAAAAATCGAAAGAAAAAAATCCTCCCGTCATTACCTCGAGAAACATCTCCTTTAACAAATGCATTTTGATTTTTTTGTTTCAGATGATTCTGTTGCGAGTTATGGTGGACACCGCAAACCAACTTTTTTTCGAGGCGCCTCCGGGGTTTAATTTTCACTCGCTCAATTTTAAATATTTTGCAATGCAAATTTAGGAGAATGTTGTTCAAATGTTACTTTATTATATGTAAATTTTTCAATAAACGAACACTATTCGTTACGCCAAAAAAAATCTGAAAAACATGCCTTTTTTTCGCCGAATTAACTTTACCCCGCCCTTAAGTCAATTGGAGTAAAAGTCTTGGCGAGAGAGCCTTTGGAAATTCCCTCGTTGGGAAAGACCGGCCGGGAGCGACGCAGGTATATCGCATTTTTCTCAAAACACTATTTTTGCAGTCGGTGGACACGATTTCTCAAAAACTAATGCTTATTGAAGTTGAAAATATTGAAAATCTTATTGAAGTTGAAAATATTGAAAATCTTATTGAAGTTTTGCACCCTTCTTCAAAATAGCAGTGACTAGTGATTGAACGAACGTTTTTTTTTTTCGATCACAACTTATTTTACAAGGCTATACGTAGTGTAAATTATACCAAAAATTGAACTATTTGCATACAATTCTGCCAAAGATTCAAATTTAAATTTAAAAAAAAATCCTTCGTTCAATCACGAGCTATACTTATCTACTAGCAGAAAAAATTTGGTTTTTTAATTTCCGATAAAGCTATCATGAGTTATTCTGACCACTACGAGGACACTTTTTTTTAGAGGTTTCCGAAAACCAGGTGCCACGGCTGAATTTCCCAAATTTTTGGATGAAATTTTTTTTATATATCGATGAAATGTTGCGCTTTTATGAGCTTAACATTTTGAATAAAATAATTTATATATTATATTTTTTCAAAAATAGAGAAAATATGCTTTCTTTTGGCTTCGAAACCCACGTGACTTCTGAATTCTGACCACGTAGCCTTTATATTTGAACCAAAATGAGACTTTTCAAGAGCGGTAAAACGAGGGTGTTAAAGTACGTACAGGAAAACATATTATTTTGTTAGATTTAATTGAAACTTGGCATAAATATACTGCAACACGCATAATTAAACAAGTATTTCAGCAATTTCCCAAACACACACACACACACACGCACGCACGCATTCGGACATTTTTTATAAATATGATTTTTCAAAGTTTCAGCACATTTTGAAAAATATTTAGATGAACAGCTTTCAAAATGGCATACATATCGGTTTTTTTTCTTTTCTTTTTTTACGAATCGCTTCGGCTCCGCTTCCCTGCGCTAAATATCGTTTTTCGTCACTCTGGAAAAAGTGTTTCTTTTGGTCGAAATACGAAAACCACGTTGTCCAAATTAGGGACCACAGATATCGTAATATCGCCTTCAAGAGCATATATCGAGAGCGAGGTATTTCGCCGAAGAAAATGCGTTTAAATGTCAATAGCCGGTTATGTTTGCGTTCGATTTAAAAAAAATTGTGTACCATAGGTTTATTTACCCTCCGTGTTCGTATTTTACAGTAAAAGGCTGAATTCGATTTAGCAAAGTTCAGCAACGTTCTAAGCAAAGTTCAGCAAATTCTAAACGTAAAATGTGAGCGTGTACACTTCGAACGAGATTCGATGCGAAGCAAAGGGCGCTTGTTGAGTGGGTGCAGCACACGAAACTTCTTCTCTCTCTCTTTTTCTCTTTCTCTTGTCAAGAGATGGGGAAAGAAGGGAGAGAGAAAGAGCGATAAAGAACTGAGAGAGACAGACAGAGAAAGAGAAAGAGAGAGAGAGAGAGAGAGAGAGAGAGAGAGAGAAACAGTTTGGTCACGGGCACAAAAATCTCGTCGCTCTTTGGGTTTCTCTTTCGTCTTAAAAAGGACCGTGTCTGCTACCTGCATCCGCCTTCTCGGCAACAATTATCCGGAGAAACGTTGTGGAAAGGGAAGAAAAAGAATAAATGCTTCTCTCTCTCTCTCGCTCTTGCAGTCCAATCGACAAGGCTGTGTAGACGTTGCGAGAATATTTTCTCTCTCTTTCTCTTTCTCTCTCTCTCTCTCAGCTCGTAGGAATGCGAAGGAAGACCACACGAACGGAGAGGTGTTTTCTTTCACTGGGGGGTGAAGACCACGTCTCTCACTGCGACGAGGAAGCGGCCGCGAGTACTCTTGGAGACCGAGAGAGAGAAAGAGAGAAAGAGAGAGAGAGAGAGAGAGAGAGAGAGAGAGAGAGAGAGAGATGGGGTGGGGTGGGGGGGTTGCGTTGAAAATAGAGTGGGAGAATCCAGGGACTCACAATCGACTATAGTTGCCATTTTCCAGGACAGAGAGAAAGTCCTTTCTCGAGAACTCTCCATGTTTTCCTACGTCGCCTGCATACGCGCATATAAAGGGTGTCTCAAAATTACCTGACGTTTTAATTGCGCGCCATTTTTTTTGTCGCGAACATAGAGTACTATCTTTGGCAACTGGCATCAGGAAGTATTGAGGTTTGTCATGGAGAATCACACGATCGAGCAACGCATAGAAAATGCGAAACTTCACTAAAAAAAATGGTGACAATTTTGCAGAGACGGTTCGAAAGGTCCGCGCGTCGTGTTACCTCGCGCCGCGGCGATGTGAGTTCGCCACCAAGATCGTGCGATTTGACTTCTTTCTTTGGGTTTTTCTTAAATTAATGAAATTAGTCCGCAATTATGCCATAATATTAATGAAAATTTCGTCAAAAGAGCGAACGTTTGCAAACAGGGACGGGGTGGCCATTTATCGGATATTGTGTTCCACACATAACCTCTATGTTGGTACCTTATATTAAAATAAAGATACTCGTACGTTTTAAATAAATAATACGTTTTATTAATCAATTCAAATGTCAGGTCATTTTGGGTCACCCTGTATGTAAATATGATATACCGGGTGTCCCAGAACGGAATGCGTTCAGTAAAATGGGGGATTGGGGATGAAATTCTGAATCGATTGATATAAGCATGTGTGGATCTCAGATCAACCAGTGAATTATTATTAATTTTCAAAGGCGGGCGCACCTGATTGGCCCGCGTTTAAAAATGCATAATAATTCAGGGGTTGATCTGAGACCCACACATGCTTATATCAATCGACTCAGAATTTTATCCCCAACCCCCCATTTCAGGGAACACATTTAATTTTGGGACACCCTGTATATATATATATAATTCGTGCCAAATTTGAGGTCACTCGTGATTCAAATAGTATCGTATTTTTCTATTATTTTTTTTCAAATAGGTTGGAGCGGTCCAGTTGAGTTAAATGACGGTTTATGATTGTTTTTCCAATGAACCTCCAATGAAATATATAACAAAAAGGCAAAATTATACGTTTTCATATTTTTACCACGTAAATAAGAAAAACCTTTGTGTTACTACCAACTTGAAAAAGTATAACATTATCGATGATTATCATTTTAAAAACTGCGTCATCGAATGTTTTATACAACTCACAATGAAATTTTGAGTAATTTATAATTATGCCTATTTACATTTATATCACGAGATAATTTATTATTACCATCAATGAATATTAAGGGTTCCCGAAATACGGCAACTTCGCAGACATTGAGGTTGGCAGCAACGCTCTTCATTCGCCAGCCGAGACTCGTAATCTTCCATCAAACCTCGATGGTTCAATATTGCATATATATGGTTTACGATGAGCAAGATAGGGTTAAAAAAATGTGTACAAAGATTTAGTTTCCGTTAAACCGTTGCTGGGGTGGAATATATTGGGGAATATAAGGGGGAATACCCCGTACAGTGGAATCTAAGATAAACGAAAACAAATTGCATCAAACTAAAAAAAAGCCAATTTTATTCACGGAAAATCGAAGTTTTCCGGACCCAACATTAGAACGAGAATGAAAGAATTCATGCCCTTCAATTGCCGAAATGCACAGACATTCAGCTGTGTAAAAATGAAAGGCAAATAATTCATTTGTTCGCACAGATGCAAACGCGTCCCTTCAACTTCTCGATACACGTGTGCACACATTCGAACCTCGTCTCATTAGGGTTCTCGACATTCGAATCTCTGCAAGTAAAGCGCAAACGCAACGTTCTGTGCGGTTTAAATGTCTCGTGCGAGTGCCCCGCGTATAGTACAGTATCGTGTGTATACCGAATAGCAAAATATATGTTTTCGTCCGCATTGTCAAACGTAAACGCGAGGTCCTCGGGCAGCTTGAGCGCGTACAAGTTGCTGCTGTTTTCATTTGGCGCCTGGGCGAGTACAGCTATCGAAGGAGCTGGCGCTTGTTCCGATACAAATATGTGAATTACATATATACATGTGGTATTTTTGTACGGGGAATCGCACTCGGGATAGAATGAAATTGTCGAAGTTCACGTTGATTGGGCGCAATAATTTTAATGAGTTGTTATCGCAAGAAATTAATAATTGTGCGTAATATATGTGTATGTGTATATATATATACACACACACATATATTACGCACAGTTATTAATTTCTTGCGATAACAACTCATAACAGTATATATATATATATATATATGGAAAAATACAAAATAAAATAAATTTCCAAATACCGGGTGGCCCGAAAAGCGACGTCCAAAGGCAAGTCTAGGGGATATTCCGATATCTGTGGCCCATAATTCTGAGCACGCAGCCTTCATATTCGACCCAAAATAAGACTTTTTTTCAAGAGTGGTAAAAATCGGAATTCGACCCTTAAGGGGGTACAAGAGGGTTTTTAAAGTTTGTACGAGACAACATATTTTTTATCAGATTTGCTTGAAACTTGGCGTAAATATTCTGCAATACAAATAAATGAACACGTATTTAAGCATTTCCTAAAATCCGACCCTTAAAAGGATTAAACGGGGGTGTTAAAGTTTGTATGAGAGAAAATACTTTTTTTTGTCAGATTTACTTGAAACTTGGCATAAATACACTAAAATACGAATAATTAAACACGTTTTTCAGCAATTTCCAAAATTTAACCTTTAAGGGGGTTAAACGAGAGTGTTAACGTTTGTACGAGAAAACATATTTTTTGACCAGATTTACTTGAAACTTACCAAATTTTTCTTTATATATAAAACTATGTGTTTTCCTCGCTGTTCGGTGCGTGTAGACAGTCAAGTAGTACTTTTAACCCCTTAACTGTGTTCGTTTGCGTTTGTTTGAGTTGGCATAAATACACCCAACAAACCCAAACAAATACATGTTTGATTATTTGTATTGGAGTGTATGTGTATCGAGGTTCAAGGAAATCTGACCGAAAAATATGTTGTCACATATACACTTCAAAACCCCCGTTTCACCCCCTTAAGGGTCGAATTTCGATTTTTACCTCTCGAAAAAAGTCCTATTGCGGATCAAACATAAAGACTGCGCGGTCAGAATTGGGGGCCACAGATATCGTAATACTGCCCAAGTCTAGATGCCTCGTGTCAATACATATCTTAATCACCCCATCCACGATCTTTTTTTACTTTGCGAATAAAGAAACATTTTTAATTTTTTAATTTTCTGCGCGTATACTGTCCTTGCCATTTTTTTACTTGGGTTATCGTTATGAAATGCACTGTTAAGCAATGAATAAATTACCAGCTGGACAATAACCTGAATGTCTCAGATTTTGAGCAAACGTTAAAAATAATAGGTTCGTCTGGGTTCGTTTAGGAACAGTCACTAAAGTTTAAATGATAAAAAACATTTGTTGTCTTTATTTAAAAAACATTTGATTCTTGATGTTTTTTTTATTTAAAAAACCTTTGATTTTTTATTTTTTTTTAGTTTAAAAAACATTTGACTTTTCATGTTTTTTTTTATTAAAAAAACATTTGATTTTTGATGTTTTTTAATTTAAAAAAACATTTGTTTTCTAAAAATGTTTTTTGAAAGAAAAAAAAAACATTGTTTTTTATCATCTGAACCTTAGTGACTATATTTTATAAGGAGTACAACTTTGCAGTGACCGTTTTTTTTCAAAAGTTTAAGGCTTTATTATAAAAAAGTGGCTACATATTTTTTAATCAAAGTACTGCCCGTCGCTAGCTACGACTTCGGTCCATCTTTCAGGTAGCATTCGAATCCCGCGTTGATAAAAGTCTTGGTCCTTGGAGGCAATCCAGGAATCGACCCAATTTTTGACTTCTTCATAAGTACCGAAGTGCTGGTCAGCCAAATCGTGTGCCATTGACCGGAACAAGTGATAGTCGGAAGGGGCAATGTCTGGAGAGTACGGCGGGTGGGTTAAAACCTCCCATTTCAGCGTTTCCAAGTACTTTTTCACGACATTTGCAACATGGGGTCGGGCATTGTCATGCTGCAGTATCACCTTGTCATGTCTTTCGTTGAATTCTGGCCGTTTCTCTTTGAGTGCCTTACTCAAGCGCATCAACTGACGTCGGTAGAGTTCCCCTGTGATGGTTTCGGATGGTTTGAGCAGCTCATAGTACACAACGCCCAGCTGGTCCCACCAGATACACAGCATCACTTTGGATCCGTGAATATTCGGTTTGGGCGTCGATGACGGAATATGACCAGGCGGTCCCCATGATTTTCGGCGTTTAGGATTATCGTAGTGAACCCACTTTTCACCTCCAGTCACAATCCGGTGCAAAAATCCCTTCCTTTGTTGTCTTTGGAGCAGTTGTTCACAGGTGAAAAATCGGCGCTCGATGTCTCTCGGCTTCAACTCATGCGGGACCCAGTTTCCTTGCTTTTGGATCATACCCATATCCCCGAGACGTTTTGAAACTGCTTGCTGGGTTACTCCTAACGTCTCGGCGAGTTCCTCATGAGTTTGGCACGAATCCTGGTCCAGCAAGGTCTCCAATTCTGCGTCTTCAAAAACATTCTGCCTTCCGCCACCATGCTTGTTCTCGACCTTAAAATCTCCACTTTTGAAGCATTGAAACCACCGCCGACACGTTTTCTCACTAATAGAATCCTCCCCGTAAGCATCTACAAGCAAACGGTGGGCCTCAGCCGCAGATTTCTTGATGTTGAAGAAGTAAATCATAACCTCCCGCAAATGCTGAGAATTCGGTTCGTAGGTTGCCATGTTTGAGTGCCTATAATTTTATAATGCATACACGTATCCGTTAGCTTTTTTAAATTGTTTACATTGGCAGAGCCTCTAGTTTAAAATGCCACTTTTTTATTGAGATAGGGCCACTACTTCGGCCGCAGTGGCTCTCTAAGTAAAACGGTCACTGCAAAGTTGTACTCCTAATATATTTGATTATACTAGTCTGAACAACGCCCAATTGCTTCGAAAAACTTCGAAGAGAAAAGTACATACACGAGAGAGAAACGAAAGACAGACCTGCGCTACAGGAAAGCTCGGAAAAAAATAAGGTTTTAGACTATTGTGAAAATGACGAACACTCGTTCGTCGCTTGAGGCAACTCATATTAAAGAGGAAGGTCCAAAATATGTTGCAGGAATCGCAGCTTGAAGGTAAACTCATGCCAACAACGATAGAACTGCTCGGGAAACTTCAAATGCGTTTTTCTCGAAACTGTTTTTTATAACCGTGTGCACGAATTCTCGACATTTAATGAACGGATTTACTTAAAATTTGATACACTTATTCAGTGTAATAGTAGTTTAGTCTTGACCGACGATTTTCTTCTTAACATTTTTTTCCCATTAGTTATTAATAATAATGATGTCATTTTTCCTCGAAAAATCAATAAAAACAATACATACATTTTTTTGATAATTGAAACCCGATAACAAAAAAAAATCGGTCACGTCTTAGGTAATATTATCTATTTTACGAAAAACTTATTTTCTTTGTTTCAGATAAACCGGGTGACGAAAATCAAGTACACCGTTGAGCCCCTCACGTCGAAAGGTCCTTGACGCGATTGTTTATAACTGCTGTGATTATTAATATTTAAAAATGAAATTTGGTACACAACTTTGTTAATGCACATAAAAAAATATGTCCAAACGATTTTTCAATCTTCCTACTTATTCCTTCAAAAATAATGTACCCAAATAACCCCGATTTTCGGGTCGTCACAGTAGCCTAACCCCTTAATGTATATACATTTTTTCTGTATATATGTATTGCGAAAAAGTGCCCGATTGCCTAATTTCTTCTTTGAAATTAACCCCTTTAGGACTCACTTTTAAGTCTTAAGGATGTCAATTTTAAAAGGTGACACAAGTAATTTTCAGGTATTTTGCCAATCTTGCTTCAAGATCACGGTTTTTCGTGTCTTAGATAAAAGAACACTGAAAAAGCCTGTTCACGAGTCAATAAATATAATTTCCAGATGAACAAATCGCATGATATTCAACACGTAAACAATCACGATGTCTAGTAAAACTTGGTAACCTGAAATAGCTCGCGCCTTCATTTAAATTAGACCTACAGGGCTTACTTCGCGTGAGAATTTATTTTTATTCCATAATTTAATACGTGTTGCTATGTCAACGACGAAAATATGTTCATTTTTTGCATCGCCCTAACATATATATATATATATATACGTTTTTTTAAAATGTAAATTCACCTTGGAGATCTCGTCAGTCTTCGAGTTTTTCACCCGAAATGTAGAATTTTTTCGTCACTCGGATCTATCGCACTTCGCCACTGATCGTTATCACTGAATTTTTCTATTCCGATGCACTGAATTTTTGTCCTGAGACTTTTTTTTCAGCAGTTATTATTATTATTATTATTTATTCGTTAGAGTTTGTACGTTTTTTTGCACACACGCGCCTCGTCGATGAATACTTCGAATCATTGACAGGGTATCTTGAAATTGTGAGTATCTCAATTTTTATCTCTTTACTTCACACGATTGACCGTATCTGGAGGGAACCAGAACTTTCCCTCAAATTCCGACTGGTATCGCGACGTGTGATCTGCGAGTGTTTTCTTTGTCGCTCGTTCGCGAGAAGCAAGCGCGCCGTGGAACGTTTCCAGCAAGACTGACGGCGAAGCGGCGTGCCACGAGTGAATGAATCTATAATTGTACGACAGGGGAGGCCTACGCGTGGGAGCGAAAGAGACGGAGCGAGCGAGAAGGTGGGCCGGAGAGGGGGAAACGCGCGAGCGAGATGCGCGCACCGAAGGAGTGGGGGGGATAGACCGCGAGCGCGACGGGACGCAGGAGTGGGGGCACGGTGAGCGAGAGCGATGGACGGAACGGCGGCGAGGAGTAGGGGGCCGCCACTACGCGACGGTAGTACGCCGCGGGAGTCCGCGGAGTAAGGGGCTCGGCGGAGGGGTGGGGGAGATCGTGGAAGCGACGCGCGCGCCGCTCGACAGAGTTCGACGATATCACCTAGGTGTGTCTGTATGGGCAAAAGTACGATATCCAAGGCGCCAAGATTTGACGGTGAATTTAGGGTTATCAAGTAAATATATGAAGAGTGGTAAAAGTTAATATTTCGCTTATTTTTAGTCAAAATTGGAATTTTTCGTTATCGAAAATGACAATTTTTTCGATTTTGCAAATTTCAAGGAACAACAGCCAAGGTAAACTTGGAAATATATAGTTTCAACAGTGTCCTTAGAAGCCAAAAATGTATTTTAAATACAACTACCATGTTTTCCTCGCTTATGGGTGCGACTAGACAGAAAGTAAAGTAGTACTTTTGATCGCTAGGAGTCCGAAGAGGGATTAAAAGTACACGGTTTATCCCTCTTCGCACTTGTGAGGTTCTTCTAAGTTTATTTAAAATATATCGTTTAGTGAATTGGTGTAGTAATTATATGGAACAATTCTTATTCTTATAAATAAGCAAAGAATATAAATAAATAAATAAATTTATAATATATAAAAAAATATAATAAATAAATAAAATATAAAGAATATAAATAAATAAACATTATAATCTCGGAATTTATGTTGAAAATCATACAAATATTACGTTTAGTGCCCTTGGGGGGGGCTCTACCCCTTGACCCCGACTAAACGAATACTTTTTGAAGCTCGCCTGGTCAATTTCCATTATTTGTGATAAAATAAAGATATTGTACCCATGAGCCAACAACAATCGTTGAATTTCGGCGTATTTCCAATTACCGCTAAACCGCTCATAATTCCTTAAGGTAGAACGAGCGCGCGCTCTTAATTTCTACAGATTTTGTTCAAATTTTAACCAGACATTGTTCATATCGTTGTGCATGTTTAAGTGAAACTTCAGAACAGTCGACTATTTAGATTCGGAGATAATGGGTTTTAAAATCGCACCTTTCAACACTGCAGGGTCTGCATTGAAATTTAGACAGAATAATTTTCGGTAAAAAATATTTGTCCCCTATAACAAGAAGACATACGGCAAAACCGCATCGTTCCACGTATCCAATGACGTGAGTTTGCGCGGCATATTTAAAATAATACTGCAACACAAATTTTTATTTGGAAGTAATTGTTAATCGAACAAAGTTTTTAATTAGTTATGAATTAACCACCACTTTTATTTGTTAATGAAGATAACATAAACAATATGAAATATTAATATTTATAACGCAAATATATTTTTTTATAAGAGTTTTTAACTGTGGGAACTCGAAAATTTTTTTTGTTCTCGACGTATAGAACAATTCTGTTCTGCGGTATTGCCATATGTCTTTTTATTGTAAGGGACAAATATTTTTTACGGAGAATTATTCTATCTTTACTAAACGTTTTTGGCGAAACTGAATAGTAAAGGTAATCCAAAGTTTTTTTACTCTTTTCCTAACTAGTTTGCTATCTAAACATATTTTTTTTTCAAAATTTATAAACATAATAGAATGGTACGACGAATGATGTGACGTGAATTGTAAAACCCATTATCTCCCAATCTAAATAGTCGACTGTTCTGAAATTTCACTGAAACATGCATAATGATATGAACAATGTCTGGTTAAAATTTGAACAAAATCTATAGAAATCAAGAACGCGCGCTCGTTCTACCTCAAGGGCTATACCAGCGTGACGCTTTAAAAAAATCGATTTTTTTTGCCTCTTTCGACAGTTTATACTTTCAAGAATATCATTATTATTTATATCATTTATATGAATATCATTTTATGTTGCAAAAATCGATAGTTAAATTTATAAACGCGTTATTCTCGAAATGAGATTTTTCAAATGTGCTGACATTGTAACTCAAAGAGCAATTATCCGATTGACTTGAAATTTGAATTGAGTACTCCTGAATATGTTTACTCTATAATGCCGGAGAATATTTTTGATCGGATGAAAATTGACGATTTGGCATTGAAAAAAACGACCATTTTATAGGCAAGAAAACAGACTTTTTTTCACAACTACGCCAGTTTGTTAGATTTTGATATTTTTCGAAAACCCTACGTCATTGTACAGGAAATATCTTCCAGTTTAACGACATTTTTTCCTTTTTCGGTTTCAGCTACTCAATCGGCCGGAATCATGTCAGCAGTGGAGGAACTTTTTTTTTGGCGCCTCCGAAGGCAGCGCATAAGTTGCTTGGATCTCGATATTTTTCTATGATAAAATTATGTAATATAGGTCAAATATAGCCAAATATATTCTTAATTTTCCGAAACATTTAATTCAGTACTTTCCTTCTAAATAGTTCCCGACAATCACCCAAATGTTCAGCTTTCACACTGGTAATCCACTGGTCCCCTTAAGAAAGTCGAAACGGCAATTTTTTTATTCTTTAAATTCTCATTATTTTTTTTTCAAATATCAAGAATCAACGATCAAAACGTGACGCCTCGGATATCGTACTTCCCCTCTGTATGTATGCATTTCTATCGTAGGTACTCTCTATGCGTTCGGGAGAATCGGGAAATGCAGAAATTAAAGATACATGCAAGCACCTTGGAAAGTTTTGACATTTTGCAGTTTTCTACTCGAAATTTGATCCTCGGTGTACATATTATGCCACGTAGATTTGGAATTGAAATCCGATAATTGTCACGTTTGTTACTTCGAGAGGAAAAAGCACGGAAATAGTTTCGATCGCGAAGTCGAAGCGATGAAAAATGATTTTTACGAAGAGAGATGAATATTGTTGAAAATAAAAATACTAAGTTGCTTTGTAAATCATTTATTTTCGATCTATTAGAAACAACCTTCTCAAATAGAGCGAGAGAGAAAGAAAGGGAAAGAGAGAGGTATATGTTTAATGTACTCACAAATATAGATATACAGGAAGAGAGTCAGCACAGCGGAAAAAGGGTGGGAGGAAAAGTGGAAGGGGTCGAGATCTATATATACGTCATGCTGGTTTTCGACTGAAATGGTTATGTCTCCGTGGAAAAAAGTGGACGCGCACGCAACCCTGTGGTAACTTGTTTATAAGAATGCTTCTACGCAATTCCCGCGAAAATTATAAATACAAGCGCACACGTCGATATACCGCTCAACATTCTTTTCTTCGACTTCCCAATATTTCACATATGCGCATTCTTCCGAGATTTATTTTTATTGACTAGTTTTATAACCCAGGGTATCAACTTTGAATTGTGGCATAAGATTTGTAAAAATTCCAAAAATTGGCCGACTTTTGACGATTTTCGTGAAGGGTCGCCCACTGCGGTATGGCGAACCGCCCTACTGCGATTTACCCTTTGCTTGCGTTTTTTTTCGAAACTATGTTTCATGAAAGGGTGTAAGTCGTATTTCTAAGTATATTCGTCCGATTCAATTTGAGGGGTGAGATGCAGTCAGAATTTTCAAAAAATCGATTTTTTTAATTCTTGAGGTATGATGTTTTGAAAATATCCCCTAAAAATTTCAAGTCAATCCGATGAATAGTTTCCGGGATATCCCACAATTAGTGAAGGGGCGTCGGGTCCCCATGGCAGGTAGCGGCTGACAAACGCGCAAACGATAATACCCGGAAGGCAGAATGCTTCGAAGACAACAACAAATTGATATTTTGGAAGCTTCCACATCGGCAGAAGCCCTATTGTACGGGCCAGGAATTGATGATTCGATGTAAGTAATTTTTTAATTAGTATTTCTATACATAAATCAAGTGTAAAATTGGAAAACTCTTTCAGAAATTTTCAAAAATGTATTACTCAAAAACTATGAACTTAAGCAAAATTTTATACAGAATACTTTCGTTATAAAATTGCCCAAAATGTTAAAAAATTCATCCCGAAAAACTTTAATTTTTTGAAAAATTGTTTTAACAATTGGCTGTAAACAATTGAATGCTCGATTTTTCGGCAAAAATTGTGATATTCGGATTCAGCGCATCAAAATACATAAAAAAAAGTTTAGCTTCATCCATCGAGCTCAAAATTTTACGAACATATAATACCGTATCCACATCGAAAAACTTTAAACGCGTTCTTCTCGAAACACTGTTTATAAAGTCGGTGGACATGATATCTCGAGAACTACTTGATGGATTATTTTCAAATTTACATAACATAGGATGAGAAACATTTAAAGGTCGTTGACGATCTCACTTTTGTTAAGGGGTAAGGCCACTGTAAATTTTTTGAAAAATCGATTTTTTTTTATTGGCTTCAAAAATAGTTTAAACCCTCTAGAAGGTTTAAACCCTCTAGTTTAAACCTTCTTTTTTTTATTTTTTCCAATAAAAAACTATTCGCAAAACTTTAAACGCGTTTTTCTCGAAACACGGTTTTTCAAAATGGCACGCAGCATCACTCGAACAATTTTCATTTTTTTTACTTGAAATTTTGACCAGATGTGAACATTAACATTATCTTGAGAATGTCGATCGGGATTTTCAATAACTTTATTTATTGATTTTTTATTAACAAAAAACTAGCCGTTTTTTTCGTCAAAAATCAATTTTTTTTTCAAACGCACGCCAAATCCACAAAAATTGATACTTTTTAAAATCCGATCGACATTCTCTAGCTATAACCCTCTAGATTGATGGTTTTTTTTTGTTCTAGATTCAAAAGTGCACCAGTGGTGCTGCGTGCCGCGGAGCCCTGCAAGCAAAACATGCCCCGGGAAGATAGCTGTAGAACCGCCATTTTGTTTTTTTTTTTGCTGTAAAAAAATTTGATAATAAAGTTTAATGTATGCCCGATAACACCCTTAAAAGTTTTTTGTCAATTACCTTCAATTTTGGAAGCAAAAAATTCGTGAAAAAACCTTTTTTTTTTGGACCGTTACAGTGGCCTTACCCCTTAAATCGATTTTCATTTTTGAATAGTTACGTCAAAAAGACGACTTTTTTCATAGATTTTGGATGTTCAAGTTTCAAGACGTTGCCACGTTGTTAAAAAAAATTGTTTTAACAGTCGATATTCGTCAATCACTCGTATTTATTGTTAACTTAAGGGGGGAAACCAGTTAAGGAGGCCGAAATGTTAGTGTTTTTCGTGAATTTTTTCAACAGGGAAGGAATAATCAGAATTTGTTTAAATAACGCGTTTGGTTTTTAGATTTCAGATGGACCCGTAAAGTCGGAGAGTTGGGGCCGGGTTGAAATTCCGAACTTTGAATGCTCCGACGGTTTAAAATTCCGAATTTTAATGTTCCGGAATTGAAGATAGGGCCGGAATGAAATTCCGAACTTTGAATTATCAGAACGCTCAAAACTCCGAAAGAACATTACCCCGAAAGATCAAAACTCCGAAAGAATTTTACACGAAAGACCAATACTCCGAAAACCTGAACAGCGTCAAAACCATTCGGCTATGGAAGTTTTAAAAGTTTCAAAATTTTCAATAAATCGATTAATTATTTCAAGATTTTTTTTATTTTATTAAGAAGTGATTTTACGTCAATTTTGAAATTTGTCTAGACATTGTTATACATTCTACATAATTTACAGTCAACTGTGTAGAGTTTCGCTGGCATGATCCTGACATCGGGGCCGGGTTGAAATTCCGAACTTTGAATGCTCCGACGGTTTGAAATTCCTAATTTTAATGTTCTGAAATTACAAGTTTCGTCAAGATCATGCCAGCGAAAGTCTACACAATTGACTGTAAATGATGTAGAAGGTATAACATTGTCTAGACAAATTTCAAAATTGACGTAAAATCATTTCTTAATAAAAAAAATTCTTGAAATCATTCGTTGATTTATTGAAAATTTGGATACTTTTAAAACTTCCGTAGCCGAATTGTTTTGACGGTGTACAGATTTTCGGAGTTTTGAGCGTTCTGATCATTCAAAGTTCGGAATTTCAACCCGGCCCAGAGATTGTCCACCGCCGAACGTTGCGATAAAAATTTCATCATCTGCCAGCGGCCATGTTTTTGTTGTTTTTCTGTATTTTTTAGTGATTTTTTTTCAGAGACTCTCAATATCTGTACCTATGTGTTAACAAAAATGCGTTTCTCTATCATTAACCGTTTCCGACAAGAAAAAAAATCGGTAGTCGGCCTTTCTTTTCAAGCCTCTAGGTAGATGTGCCCCTTAATAATTTTATAACGGTACAGTGAATCCTCATTTTCACGGTACCAAGGATTAGTCCGATAATTAGTCGAACCGTAGCTTATTTTTTCAGCTCCGTAGTAGCATTGTCCTAGTTAGGAGATATTAATAATGTACTGACAAATTATCGGGAGTTTTCCATAAGCGTAATGTAATTAGCCCACGAGATACGTCGAGTTTCCGGATTTTTCTCCAAATAACGGTACTGCGGATCGTATTCAAACTGCACAGGATGATCAGCAAAGGGATTATAAAATTCCAGGCAAAATGTCAGCTCGGTGGTAGCATTTCAACCTGGCCCCATGGCAGAGGCCCAGGTAGGAAATTAAAAGGCTGACGATGGAAACAAGCTTGTGCGAGCCTTGTTTCACCGAGCCTGAGTGAGACAGACCTGGCCCAGGTTTCATTGCATCGTTTGGAGCAGCCTGGAACCAAGACTGGCTGCTTAGCCTAAACTCAGGGTTATTTCAAGCTTTATTCAGCCGGTGAATTTTGAGGCTGAAAAATCAAGGCTGGATGCAGACTTGTTTCAGGTTGTGATAAAATAAAATAAGTTTAAAATAATATTTTTCTGTACTTTTATGAAAAAAAAATTTAGCAATAAATTTGTCGGGTGCGAAGGCACGAAAAACGAAAGCGAAGGAGGCAGCTTAGAACATTTAAACATATGCTCTTATCGATATTTATGAGGTACACAAAAAAGTATATACGAAAATAAAAGTACGCAATAAAATAAAGTATTGTTTTTAAAAATATTTTTATATATATTTTGTAACAAATAATATAACAAATAATAAATATATATAACAAATCAAATGAATTCTTTACAAATTTATTAAATTTACCCCAATGTAGAATATAGAAAACTAAAAACAGGCCTCATATAGCCTCGGGAAGAGTTTGGGAAAAGCCTGGTCATAAATGCTCGTGACGGCTTCATTAAGGCTCGTTTTGAGCCTTGTTGTTTCGTCGTTTCAGGCTTAATACAAGCTTTTCTACCAGCCTTTGGTCAAGCCTGTGTCCAAGAGCCTGAAACCGCGTTATCATTCAGAGGTTCAGCTAGGCCTGAAATCAGGCTGGTGCTCAGCCTGAATTAAAAAATGTGAGCCTTGTTTCAGAGCTTGGCGAGCCCTTTTTTCATCGTCAATTCCTACCTGGGGGCTTACCTTTTAACACGATCAATTCAATATTAGGTTTAATTATGCGCGTTACTATATGCACTCCACAGCCTTTTGTTGTAAATTGTGGAAAAAAAATCCTTCCCCGTCGTATCGACAGTCGATCGATGTTTTGCGTTTTTCTCGAAATTCTGTTTTATGAAAGGGGTAAGTCCTATCTCAAAAACTATTCGCCCGATTCATTTCAAATTCGGACAGAGCATAGTTTATGACATAGTCTATCGTATGACCGAGTGCATTTTTCTGTATGCATATCCATTTGTTGATAACGAATGGTTCGTTTTTTTTATCGAAGATCGAACCTCTCTTTCTACAGCTTGACTTTTTCGTAATTTTGAAACTTTCAAAGATGGATCCGGTTATAGAAAAGTTATTTTTTTATTATACTAGAGATACTTTTTTTATTGTTGACTTCGTTCTCCGACGATGAAGTTTTAAGGCGTTCGGCCACAGTAACGGGTATAAAATAATGTGCGAATTGAACAATTTTTTTTCGTATGAAAAAGTGATTCACTCATAAAATTAATTACACATCTATTTAGTATGAATATCGAGCTGTTAGAAAATATTTTCTTTTTTTCGATGTACAAAATGGCCGTCTACTCGAAACTTCTCGAAATGGCTTTTTTCCAATTGGCGTGACAAATAACTTCAACAATTTTCACTCGGTTTACTTCAAATTTAAAAGTTTCGTTCCTAATTGCATTTCGCAGAGAAGTACGTACGGAATTTCTGATTAATCGAAAACTTTTCATTTTATGACCAGTTTATGAGCAGTTTTAACGAAGTTTTTCACTGAAAATTCACTTCCTAAGTTCAAATACCTACAACTTTTGAATAAAACAATATTTTTTTAATTCCGTACGTACTTCTCTAGGTATTCTAATGTAGAGATGTTGACGAGAATTTTTTTTTGTTCTAGGTAAAAAATCCTGGATGCTAAATGTCACGCCACGGAGCGTCTTAAAAAAAAGATAACAAAAGAAAATATTAGTAGTCAGCCATTGTGTACATCGAAAAAAAATCTAACAGCTTGATATTCATACTATAGTTTTATTCCATATGACTTGCATTTGCTGTGACATGGCCCAACTTACATACTTACATTTTGCGTTACAAGTATTCCATTTTTTGTGTACATTTTGCCTTACATAAATAATCATAATATATAACAATAATCCTAAAGCTAACTCCTATTGCGTTTCCTTAGGGATACTCGATCGTTTTTGGCGTGCTTACAGCTACTAGTTTGGAGTCTTTTGATAAACTAATTTCGCTTAGTCCTCAGCCCGCTTCGTCGAGGTCCCTGAATGCCAGAGTATATTCCGCCAGTTCCTTAACTATTTTTCCCTTTAACGTTTCTCTCCACCATCCCCTTAGACATTCCCCCACTCTGTCCCCTCTCCATTTGTCTACCACTGCTACCCACTTATCGTTAATTTGTCTCCTCGCCTCTCCACACCTCCAGATGTGTTCCAGCGTCTCCCCTTCCTTTCCACACACTCTGCAATTCCAGTTGTTATAACCTTCCTTTCCTGACCTTTCCAGGTTTCCGCATCGCAATCTTTCCCATTCCTCTTTAATGACCCCCATAATATCTTTTTCCTCCCAAAAATCCTCTCTCCCCAGTTTCTCTTTGGTCCCCTTAAAATAGCTGCAGAATGTGGATCTACCAATGCACCCCCCCCCCCAATTCTTTTGTATGTCCTGGTCCCTTTTTATGTTTATTCCTTCCATTAGCATATCCTTAATCGCCTTTTTATTCCCATTATTCCTTATTAACTTCAGGACTCTCCCATCTCCAACTTCCTCCATGATATTCATACTAAATAGATGTGTAATTAATTTTATGAGTGAATCACTTTTTCATACGAAAGCAAATTGTTAATATCGCACATGATTTTATACCCGTCACTGTGGCCTAACGCCTTAACGGTACGAGATATGAAAAAATTTCAAATTGCAACAATGTTCATTTTTTCGTGTACTATACATTGGAGATTTAAAACGATAACGTTATCGACGAAAAACGAAAAACACCCCTATTTTCGAGGATGCGGTTCACCCCTTAAAAATCCGATTCCGCAGATATAAAAAAATACGTGTCGCTTATTTTTACCCATTCTACAAGCATGGAAAATTTCATTAAAAAAGGAGTGATCGACCTCGCAACTTTTCCGTGCTAGGCTTAGGTCCCGATCCACCATTCCCTTTTTCGGGAACTGATTAGGAATTGATTAGGAACTGAACAGGGGAGTGATCAAGTACCGGAAGGGCTTTTGGCGACCTACCAGAGTAAAATAGATAGTATTAGGTGCTACTGATACTCATTGTTTCCCAAGTATCACAACATCATAAACATAAGTGCAGGCTGTAAGCATAGCACTTCTGTACGTGGTACAGCATCTTGAACTATTCTCCTCGTACTATGATACGTTGCTAACACGAATCGCGCCACTTTCTTTGAATAATAATAACTTCAAAGTTTATCGATATTTTTCAATTTAAAAAAATCTCCATCTCGGCAATACAGTGTATTAATTGTGTGTAAAATCCCGACCTCGTCGTCCCAATACTTTCATCAGAAAAAAAATATTGAAAGCCGACTTTTTTCGGGCTCCAAGTTTACGCAGCTCTCTTAAATTTCTCGACACGATCGATTGAATATCAGGTTTATGCACGGTTCAATACGCACTCAACCTTCTTTTTTCGTAAATTGTGAAAAAAAAGTTCGTAGTCGCATCGACAGTCGAAAGATCGATTTTTTGTGTGTACAAAAACGAAATCTGCACTTCGCTTACTCAGCCCCGCATATTTTGTCTAAATTCCAAACACATATCTATGGAAATGTCCGAAAATGCTTTTGACGAGAACAAAGCTTCTAAAAGCCGAAAAGTATTACTCGCAAATTCCTCGCTCGATGGTGGTGAGAATAAAATAAGTGTTAATGGAAGTATAAGAAGAAAAAAAAGAATAAAAGAAGTGCCGATGACTTGCGATAGAATCTCGATTTCCCCGTATTTCATTCGCTCATTTCTTGGTCGTGGCTAATTATAGATCGACCCGCCGTGTGATGATCGGCACTAACAGGAATCCCGACTGTATATTAACGACCGCGCGTACACACTCTCACACGTATACGTAGGACTTTTAACAGGCGGCTTATATTCGCGCCGACTATACACGTGTTTTATAACAGATGTAGTAATCCGCCCACGTACTTTTTTTTAGCACGCGAAGCCGCTGCTATTCGCGAGTAAATACACTCGTATTTGTCTCTTTTGTTACCTTATCATACCATGCTGTGCTGTTTACTCGCTATTAGTATTTTGAGACAAGCTTAATAGGTCTGCTTAAACCAGCGGCCCAAAAAAGGTCGCTCTTCAATTATTATTTTTATGATTAGAGTAGGGTCAGAGTGAAATGAGTGGCAATTTTTTTCAGAGGTCTATAGCTGCCTAACCTGTCAGACGATCTCAATAAAACTTGGACTAAACGTGAGGTGTGTTCAATGGCTTCATTTTGTTCAGGGGCTATACCAGCGTGAACGCTGAAAATTTGGGTGATTTTCGGGAATTTTTTGGAAGAAAAGTACTCAATTACATGTTTCGGAAAATGAAGAATATGTTCGGCTATATTTGACCTATAGCACATAATTTTTTCATAGAAAAATATTGAGGTCCAAGGAACTTATGAGCTGCTTTCGGAGGCGCCAAAAAAAAGTTCTTCCACTGCTGACATGATTCCGGCCGATTGAGTAGCTGAAACCGAAAAAGGAAAAGATGTCGTTAAACTGGAAGATATTTCCTGTACAATGACGTAGGGTTTTCGAAAAATATAAAAATCTAACAAAATGGCGTAGTTATGAAAAAAGTCTGTTTTTTTGCCTATAAAATGGTCATTTTTTTCAATGCCAAATCGTCAATTTTTATCCAATCGAAAATATCCTACGTCATTGTAGAGTAAATATATTCAAGAGTACTCAGTTCAAATTTCAGGTCAATCGGATAATTGCTCTTTGAGTTACAATGTCAGCAAGTTTGAAAAATCTCATTTCGAGAAAAACGCGTTTAACGATTTAACTATCGATTTTTACAAGATAAAATGATAGAGATACGGCCTTGAAATTTTTACAGGATATTCTTGAAAGTATAAACTGTCGAAAAAGGCAAAAAAATCGATTTTTTTAAAGTGTCACACTGGTATAGCCCCTTAAAAGACACTGAACGGCCTAACCCAATAGATATTGAGATAATATCTATTTTAAAAAAATGGAATTTGATCTACTGTACACTTGTAGGTAATGGAGTACTTTTCTCTATACAATGGGGAGTATTGTACAGTAAACTATTGAAAAATTAATTAAAAAAAAGACAGCATATTATGAGATCAATGACAATCACTTATTGAATATTAATCAACAATGAGTACCTACCTAATGAGGTAGTGCCAGTACCTATCTAAATCACAACGCGGAAATATTCATATTATGACTGATCTCTGTGTACTTCGAAAAATTGAGCCACTGTGTACCGATCCTCTCTTTTTTTCTAAAGCGGGTACTGACAAGTTTCTATTTTTGTTAGGTTAACAAACACAATGCTCAAATACCGCAATATAGCGGTACATTGCGGGAGAACAATGACTTCGAACATAACTGCGATAGGTAAAGAAGCAAACAACATACAAACTCAGCTGGTTTTTCAACTTTTGACACCAAAAATAATGTAAAATCACCTCTTACAACCGAATTGCACGGGAGGGACTCCCAGACAGGTTCAAACCTATTGGCATCCGAGGGCGGTTCTAATGTGAAAAAGACGCACATATATACATGTCCACTTCTGAGAAACAGAAAAGGTTCGGTGTATCTACTGTTGCCACTGTTCCCACTTTGACCCTGTTGCGATAAATTTTATAACGATACATTTTACACATAATTAGGACACCGTCTTGCTAAGTTTGAGTCTTTTTTTTCAAATTGATAAACATCGATAATCAATCAAGTTATTATTTAAACAAAGTGCCACCGTTGCCACATGGCCGATCGGTGTAGGTAGTTCTGGCAACTAGGCTGATCGGAATTAAAAATGAACAAATGTACTCTTACAAGGAACATCCCTCAGGTGACACCCTTCGATTTCGGTGAAATTTGGATATGTTATAAAACACCGAAAAGTAAGCGATACGTATTTTTTTTAATCGGCGGAAAAACGGTTTTAAGGGCTGAACCACCCCTTAATATAGGGGTGGTTCATCCCTTATTTTGTTTGCAATGTCAGTATAGTGGATTTTTCATTGCTTCGGATTAGAATTTTTGTTTTTGTTTCATTAAAATCGTGGACTCCTTGTGTGTGAAACTGCTATATTACCCCTAGAGATGTCTTTTTTTCGAGGGGTGGTTTTACCCCTCAAAACCGTTTTTCCGCCGATAAAAAAAATACGTATCGCTTACTTTTCGGTGCTTTATAACATATCCAAATTTCAACCAAATCGAAGGGTGTCACCTGAGGGATGTTCCTTGTTAGTATAACCCTACGTGGTCACCGTGGGTAGAATCGATCCGTCGATCAACTTTGGGCCCAAATAAACAATCGTTGCCGGTTTTGAATGGGACTTGTGTCGCAATTTACCTGGAGTTTGGAGTATCCTCTATACGTAGGAGCCGTTAGAAATTCCAAAATCGACCCCCTTCAGATGTCTGAATGAACACTTTTTGGAACGCGCATTAGGCTATTTTTCTCCAAAAGGATCTGATCTATGGAGTATCAGAGTTAAATTTTAGGTACAAACATTGAAAATTATGGTTTTTATGAATTTTATGAGTGAAGTTATGACTTTTTGAGTGAAAAAGTGATTTTTTTTCGTTTTCATGTCTTCATGAATTTTTTAAAAATGTTTTTACCATTTCTCTTCTTATAAATAAATTTTTCATACGTCATCTACAATGTTCAAAGTATGTTTAGTAATTTTTTGAACCTTTTCGGGTAGATATTTTAGTCACAATACTGGTTTGAAAATTGACTGGGTAGAATCAACCCAGTGTGACCACCGTGGTCGAAATGGGAAGTGTGACCATGAAGGGATAATATTAAAACTTTCGTATGATTGGATACTATTTTAAATTTTTGAAAAATTACAAATGTGGCAAACTGTAGAAAAAAGTTTGATTTTCGACAACAAAAAAACAACTTTTATTACTCGTTATTAACAAATGGATAAACGTGTACGATACAAAACTTTATAAACCGCAGCGGGGACGTTCGCGCTAGCGTAGTGTGCGACTCTTCACAAAGGCGTCATAACTCGGTCAGCTTTTGGAATTTTTACAAAATCTTTATACGAGATTAAGGTTAAGACCCCAGGCTATAAAACCGAGCAATAAAAAACCGCTTTTATTCCTATTTTAGGCTCTCGCTGACCTCCTTAAGTGTGTTGGCGGTATCTTCGTTGGTGAAAAAACAAAAGGATAAATATAAAATGAGTTTTTATTTTACAAATTTCAGAATTTTTCGTGTGTAGAAACATCGTCATTGTATTTCGAGCCTTATTTTTAAGCAGAATTTGACTGTCGAGTACTTGATCGACGCATGATGAATATAAACGTTGTTGTCGGTCCACAAAAGAAATTGGGAATTTCCGATGCAGATGTTAACATAGCATTCCTACACTAAAAAAAAAATGTATTAAGGGGTTACCCCCACTTGCGATTTTGAAAAAATTAATTTTTTTTTATTGCATTTTTTTGAAGTATAAGTATCCGGGCCCATACTTCTGTATGGGTCCGGAATAGATGACTCTATGTAAGTTTACAAAAAAAATATTTTCTTCGTGTAAACTGAAATTGAAACTTTAAACGCGTTTTTCTCAAAATGGCATTTCTGAAGTCGGTGACCAAGATTACTCGAACACTAATGAACCGATCTTCTTGAAATTTTGCAGGCTTATTTAATACATAAAAATGTAGTCTTTAATCGTTGGATTTTTTTATTTCGAAAAAAAATGGCCGTTTTATAGCCAAAAAACGGCCGTTTTTTTCGTTAAAATCGAACCATTAACTTTGACTGTCCGCAATTTTGTGAAAAATGAATATTTTTTAAAATCCTTCGATTAAATACTAGTTTATACTTATATTTGACTAAATCCATCCGCATTTTTTTTCCAGATGATCCACTTCGCCGCAATGTTGGTCACCGCAAACCGTGTATATAAAAACATTATTTCATTGACGGCCATTTGCCACTAAACAATGTAATATTTTTCAATAAAAAAATTACTGAAAGTTCTTCAAGATGTGTTCTTTAAGATGGTATATTGATCGATTAAAAAAGTTTTGTAGTTTGCTTTAAAAAAATTCATGAAAAAGGCCTTTTTTTGCGCTACAAGTGGGGGTAACGCCTTAAGGACAAAGAATTTTGTCTCCCGGCGAATAAGTTTTCTTATTCGTATGTCGGCCTACTATGAATTTATTAACAGGTAAGACATTTTTTTATTTAAGTTTATGTTTAAGATTTACTAAG
Organism: Ophion slaviceki; assembly: GCA_944452715.1. Classification (NCBI taxonomy): domain Eukaryota; kingdom Metazoa; phylum Arthropoda; class Insecta; order Hymenoptera; family Ichneumonidae; genus Ophion; species Ophion slaviceki. Next base: position 34,336,096 of record OX101787.1, on the reverse strand, counting down.
AATTTTTCTTAACATCTAATAGGATATATAAGTTAGAAGAAGTAAGTGTTTTATATCCGACAATTAAAGTTTTTCTTAATATCTAATAGGATTCTTCATAATCCCTCAGCAGGTTTTTTTTTCGAGGAATTGTGTCATTTCGTCCGTCATTATTTTCTCACTTGAACGTTTTTTTTCTCACTTTATATTCTTACTTACACTTAAATCATTTCTCACTTCCGAAACGCAACACTGACACTCGTGCCAAAAGCATTGGCATAGAAAGAAGCTACATGGTAAGCGTATGCGTGAGCTACATCCGACGAGCGGCCTGTTGTCGGGCCCGTCGCGTTGAAGGGCAAAGTGCACATGCGCGCACTAGTATCATAGTCGCGAAATGCGCGTTTTTCGTGATTGGAAAGTAGTATTTATTTGATTTGAGGAAATATTTATTCAAATTTTCTATTTTAAATATGGCTTTTAATTGATGTGAAAAATCGGCACGTGAAAAAACATATTTAGTGACGCCGAATAAATGCTGTAGTTACAATCACATAAAAACTGTCTCCATACGAGTAAACATTCATTAATTTCTAATAAATTATGTTCTAATGTGACAATTTATAAGAACATAATAAATCTTTTTTCTGAGTGTAAAAGTATCGATCGACGGTATGCACAGCCAAACCGATTTGGGACAAGAAAAGCTGCTGGAAGTACCTCTTTGACGTGCGTTACTGAAAAGTTTGCCAGTTGAGTACCTGCAACAGCCGGAAACCGTTGGTCGAGAGAAAGCCAGCGGGAGAGAGAGAGAGAGAGAGAGAGAGAGAGAGAGAGAGAGAGAGAGAGAGAGAGAGAGAGAGAGAGAAACGGCAAGATAATGCCAGCTGCTTCTTTTTCTTTGCTTCCTTTTACGTTCTTGTGACGCGTCGACGAGCGCCCATTTTAGCCCCTTCCCGCCCTTCCTTCCCTTGCCCGAGATGTCTGCAAAAATCACTCGTAAATTGCTGCGCTCCCTTTTTCCTTTCTCACCGGTATTCGTATGTGTGTGTGAGCGCATTTACGGATGTATATAGATGTTCACCGATGTCCACAAATTGTCGACTTGAAGCTTGTATCCTCGAAGGATTATCTTGTCGCTCGTTTTTGAAGGGGGTATCCCTCTCCGAAAGTTCCAAAAATGTTTTTTTTGCATAGTGTTATAGTGTGAACTTGCAAGAATATTTTAAGACCAACCGGACCCTGAAATTCTAAAAATTTATGAAGTTACACCTATTTTAGTGGAACAGTGTGTAAAGTTAAGGATGATTCGTGTGTAACAAAAGCGGACATCAAAGCACAAGAACACTCAAAAGAGGCCCGAAATGCCCGCAGATTGCATAAATTAGGTGTGCAACACGATCTCGATGATGAGGAGGGACACTTATATGGTGCCGGAATAGCTGACTAGCGGTGAGACGACAATATTTCACAAGTTCGTGTTAAATATGTACCAAACTTTGAACGCGATTATCTCGAAACTGCATATCTTGACACGGCGGGATTTATATCTTGAGTAACTTTCACACTCTTGCCTTGAATTTGCACAGTTAGAGTTCAAAGAGTAGTCATTTTCGGTTCACGATCGCATTTTTTTATTGGATGAATCATTTGTTAATAACAATGACTTCAGCATGCTGTTTTTCGAGGGAAAAATGAGGTTTTCTTTGGAGAAGCTGTCATTGTTCGTATTTTTCGAAATTTTGAAAAGTGGATCGTGAACCCATAGCCAGAGTTGGATATATTTGAAGAATTTTTTTGTGTTTTCGTTTCCGATTAAATTTGAGCCTGACAGAGATACCGCCGTTCCGGGCCTCGCCGCTGGAGCACTACCAACACTTTGAAAGATTTTCTTCCGAAAAAATTACATTGTAACCACGAACATGTATACAACATGCGGGGAAAAAAGTAATTTATCTCAACCAATGTGCTACTAGAAAAAATTCATCATTCTGACCCTTCAAATTGGGTTTCCAGAATGAAAAGAAAAAATGTATCCAAATTTTGTATTTATTTCTATTTTACTATTCTTTCTTTTGTATTTATATTATTAGTATTAGTATTTTTATTATTATTCTCATTTCATTATTCTTCAATTATATGGGTTCAAAAAAAAATATTCTTTGCATTTTAATGTTTTTTATATTGTTTTTCTTGGAATAAAAAAAAAGGTTTAATTAGAAAAAAAATAATCATCGAGAGCGGTTGTACTTTTACATAATATGCGTGTCAGGTCGATAAATTTGTGGATATCTTTAAAAAATATAATCGCTGTCTATAATAAAAAAATTAATGGATAAATAAAAGAAGACGAACGCCAAGATAATCCTCCTTAAGCTCAAAATCTCAGAAGCCTTGGAGAAAATGAGGTGCCGAGATTTTTAGAGCACACGAGCCACGCTTGTGTCATGTGGGGCTTTAACGGTACGCGAAACGAGGCGACAACAGGTCGATAAGCTTAATAAAAGCGTAATTGGTCGTTAAGCATACGTACACGAATTGCGGCATTAATTTTTACCTCTCAAGGGTGGCTTTGACGATAATTGCGAGTGCGATTCGAAGCGAGAGTTTGCGAACACCAAAAATACAGCGTGCAGTATAACGTCGCGTACATAATGGATAATAAATCTCGTGTTTCGTGGGAAAATGATTCGGTGACTGGAACACGTGTCGACGAACAGTATCAGGAATAGAAAAATGTAATTTAAAGAAAAATCGTTGAAATCCAACGTGGCAAAGTTTAGACCCATATTTTTCGCGCGGGAATAATCGGCAATGTTTTTTTTATAATTTTTTTAACCCGGATGCCGTTTTTTGTGGTGTGACAATTGGAGACATCGGCCACAAAATAAGCAGATGAAACATTTATCGACGATTTTTTTTTCTAATTTTGATCTTACTGACATTAGTGCTCGGCTTCTAATAAGTTATTCAACAAGTAGTTTTATTAATTAAATTAATAACTCAATAGGCAATCCCCGTTATGGACGAAGGGAACCACTGAGCGATCGTTTAAAGAGAGCAACACTATGTGACGTTGAAGTTTGCATCGTTGGAATGCAGCGATATATATTTTTATCTTCATTTTTTAAAAATCATTATCCACAGCCTTGTTTCCGCAAATTGAGGTCGTAAATTTCTCATAAGGGGACGTACGCAAATTACGTAACGCAATTTGGGGGGCGGGGGTTTGGCCAAGCGTTACGGCAGACGTACGTGGGGGAGGGGGCGGGGACGTTACGTCACGCTTTGCGTTACGTAACGATTTTAGAACTGCCAGAAATAGCAAAATGTCTGCATGTTCAATTTCGAATTTGAAACTCGCACGCAATTTTACCGCGGAAAGTTGACAGCTTTCCATACGATATGTCAGTTAAGGGAGGAAGTCACTGTGCAAGAACTTGGATAGTAGCTTTCCAATTTTCCCCAAAGCAACATTGGAAAAAAATATTTTGTTTTTTATAATTCTTGACTGTACATATATTTAAAAATATGTTGGCAACATTTTTATTCAAAAGTCCGAAAATTGACGGAATTACAGTTACTTTAGTGAGTACAGGCAGCGCGACTGGTTAGTGCCCTTAGTCCCTACACGTGTGGCATCGTTCACAATAGATGAAGTGTTGTTTGTTATTTTGCGAAATATAATGAAGATGCAGAACCGGCATATCGCCCACGACTAAATATTGTAATGTAAGTATCAATATTCGAGAAAAAAACATAACTTTATATCAAGAAAAACGGAAAGAAAACTTTGAACGCGTTTTTCTTGAAACTGCTTTGCTCGACCTTGTCCCAGCGAATACTCAAAAACTTATCAACCGATTTTCAATTTTTTTTTTGACATTTTTGTAATCGCAGTGACTAAGGTTGTACGTAGGCGATTTTTTAAATTGTGATAATTACTATTTTTAAAGACTGTTTGAAAACAAAAAAGGTCTTTCAAAATAGAAAAAAATGCACAAAGTGTCGGCATTTTGTAAAAAAAACCAGACTAAAAAAACGGCTACGCATAACGATAGCTACATTTGTATAGATATCAATAATTTGTTGACTTATTATTTACAGATAACCTTTTATAAAGATATCGATTGGACAATGAAGAGAATTTTTTTTCGTCATCAAATCAAGGCATATATCTCGGTTCATGTTAAAGATATTTTCATAAAAATTTGTATAAAACTAAACGAATATATACTTCACAAAATGAGTATTAACCCGATCCTTTAATAATTAGTTATGTCTATGAAAAAATCAGCAATTGTTGACGTTAAAGCACCCGTTACGTAACGGAATGGAGGGGGGTTCCGGCCAGGCGTTACGGTCCTGTTACGTGGGGAGAGGGGGGGCGTAAATAATTGGGAAATTCAGCGTTACGTAATTTGTGTACGTAGCATACGTAGAAACGGTTCAGCAATTTTCACGACCTGACTCGGCGAAGTGTTGTTATATTTTTAAAAAGCATTTACTTTTGCTGCATTCCAACGATGCAAGCTTCAACGTCATCAAACTATGACGTTGAAATTTTCATCTTTGGAATGCCAGGATTGTTTTTTACTTCATTATTCTCATTATCAAAAACCTTTCTTCTTGCAAATTGTGGTAATAAATTTCTAATCAGGGTACGTATAAGTATTCCAGTGATTTTTAAAGCGAAAATGGGCCAACATTTTTTTAAAACTAATTGACAAGAATTCATTTTCGTTGCGTTTCAACAGTGCAAATGTAGAGATTATAAGATTTATATAAATAAGAATAAAGTAATATATGTAGTAATAGCGATACAAAATAAATGTAGAAATATACACCGACATTGGTGGATGGGCGGTCAGGGGTCGGCTGCGATGGTACTTCGAGTTAAGCAGCGTTGTGCATGGCTGATACTCGGAGCGCTGCCCGCTTAGCCGTGGAACAGCTGGCGCATCAACCAGTCAGCGGAAGGCCAATATTTCTGAGACCTTGCTCGGGATACTTGAGTAAAACGTACGTCCACGAGAAAATGAGAAGAATATTAGGCCGCTTATACCGGTATGGGTTTTTCACAGTTTCCCCGTACCCACGGTGAATGCGCTATAGTGTAGCTTAAAGGTGGAGATGAATTTAGCCGCGGAAAAAACTTGCTGTTTTTCATGATTTTTCTTTAAGGAAATATTTCTTCACTATTTTCAAGCCCTACGGTACCTTTATTACTACTTTCGGCTGTTACATGGTATTTTTTAATTAATCTTTGAAAATGGCGGTGGTACGGTACGGTCTTCCAAATTGCATTTTCAAAACTGATTGTCTAAAACATGAACCTATATGCTTTCTAAAAATAAAAACGTATGTGTTGATTGCAAAATGAAGCCATTTTCTGTGGAAAATTCGATTTTTTTTTGTTTCAAAGCGTAGCATTTAATCAATTTTCAACATTTCTAATTTTTTCTTGGTTCATATCCTGCGTATGAGTGTTGATGAAAGAAAAATCTTCGTTGGTTTTTTTCAGATTAATCTCGTCGACGCTACGTGTCACGGCGTCTGACAACATCCGTCGCAACTTGTTTAGAAGACCGTGCTTTACCTCCGCCATTCTTAAAGGTTTCTAAAAAAATACCATGTAACAGCCAATAGTAGTAATAAAACATACCCTAAGTCTTAAAAATGGTGAAGTGGAGAATCTTGGAGAAAGAATCTTTTCTTAAAAAAAAATCATGAGAACTAGCAATTTTTTCTCGCCCAAAGATATCTCCCCCGTAACATTACATACACCTGAGACGGCTAAAAATAAGGTTATGTTTAAGATTGTTTTGTATATAAAGCTGAATTTTATTGAACAACCATGACATACATTTTAAAGTGTGACATTTTATCTACATTGTCTGAAAATTTGGTTAAAAAATTTCAAATGGTTAGAAAGTTACAGTCGTTTTCCGGGGATGTGTTTTTGTTGACAGCATTGGCGGTACCAGACGTGTCTCTGCTATTTTTATCTAACAAAAAATATATATTTCTTAAAGTAGATAGATAAAACTAGTATTTATCGAGCCGGAATTAAAATTTTTAATTCTTTTGGGCCATGACAGTCACTGAAATAAAACAGGCGATTTTAGCCTCAAAAATGTTCAGTACTTATAATGAAAAAAAAACTATGCCAGGTGTCGAAAAAACGGCTCGATAAGTACTAGATTATTGTGTGAAGCATAACCGTGCAGAACTTGATCTCGATCGGTCCAGTAGTTGCGGAGATGATTTCTGGTACCGATTTTGAAAACACTGTGTCGAGTAAAACGCGTTTAAAGTTTTGAGTACACTTTACACTGAAATAACTGGTTTATTTTAAACTTACATGAAATCGTCGGTTCCTGGGCCATAGGGCTCCACCCACTTTTCGAAACATGACCTTGCTATACAAAAGGTCACAAATACCCGGAATTCAACAGGAGCGAGAACACCCGGCTCATACCCAGATAGACAGATGTACCTCATATTGGCATCATATGTACATCATCACTGCAGCATAGAAAGTCTCACAGCTGTGTATCCCTTATGAGTGCTCCCGTTGAAGTCATATTTGCATCACATGATGATTCACAATAATACATCCAAATGAAGCAAAGTTGTTCTCACGCGAATATGCATGCAGTGAATTCATCAGACTAGCAAATTTGGCTCACGAATATCTAACAATAAGTGAGTGCATATGGGGCTCATATGGGTGTCACGGCGTGAAGAAACTGTAGTGCTCATATGGAGCTCATATTAGCGGCATGGCGTGACGGAACTATGCTGTGGTCATACGGAGCTCATATTAGCGGCATGGCGTGACGTAAATATCCTGTCCTCATACGGAGCTCATATTAGCGGCATGGCGTGACGTAAATATGCTGTACTCATACGGAGGTCATATTAGCGGCATGGCGTGACGTAACTATGCTGTGCTCATATGGAGCTCATTTGAGTGTCATAGCGTGAAAAATAAAAAAAATCCAAAAATATTGATAAAAAAAATCTGGTAGGATTTTTATTATCCCCATACGCTTTATTGATGTTCCTGCCTATATGATAAATGGATTAAAAACGTATTCTGCCTAGTTAAATTTTGTACCTACCTACGGTTTGAACCACGTCTTCTAAATCGAAAGCCGAGCGCGCTACCTACCTAGCCATTCTAACACTTGTACAAATTTTTCTTTGTGTCTGCTTATTTGTATCATTCTGGATTTGGATGAATATCGCCATCATATTGCGCTTATGGGATGTGTCACTGATGAATATACATATTGCCGTCTTATTGCGCTCGTCGAATGTATCACTTACAAGGAGACGGCAGAGCCTGGATGTCGCGAATCGGGTTCTCCTTTCGCCTGGTGAAAGTTGAAGACCTCTTAATTAACGTCGTTTTTTTATTTTTGTTCCAATAGGCCTTAGTTGCTAAGATATCGCGATTTGAAAATTTGGGAGTTTTGCCTCGCGCGTAGAGTACGTTGAGCGTTGATACTTGAAACAAGAGCCACCGTAGCTAATACGGTAAGACGACGGACTGGTACTCTGAAAGTTCACGGTTCGCGTCCCGTGCTTTTTTCTTGATTTTTTTTTTTTTATAATCTCTCATAAGACTGCATGTGCAGGTAAAGAAGTCAATTTGAAAATATGTATTACTAGTTTCATTAATCTATTACATTAAAATAACTAATCCAATAATGAAGTCACAATTACATAGCAAAATAATATTGTATAACAAATAATTAATCTAATAATCAAGTCACAATTACAAAGCAAAATAATATTGTATAACAAATAATTAATCTATTAATCACGTCACAATGAGAAAGCAAAATAATGTGGTATAAAAAATAAATAATTAATCTAATTCACACTTGCAAATTTCGCGGCAGGTAATTATTCTGATTCTTCTTCTATCAGATCAATATGTTGACAAATTGAAGGGTGGAAACCATCGTAAAAGCAAGGGTAGCACAAAGGCTTACGACACCACGAACATAAAATGAACGTAATACCACCGCAACCATATTTAACCTTATAAATTCTATCAGGAAAGCATATTTGAAGATATAGATCTTCAAATATGCTTTCCTGCGAATTAGATTAATAATTTAATTTTTATACCATATTATTTTGCTTTTCAATTGTGACTTCATTATTGGATTAATTATTTTAATATAATAGACAAATAAAACTAGTAAAACATATTTTCGAATTTTCTTATTTACCTGCACATGTAAAGTCTTATGAGAGATTATAAAATTAAAAAAAAAAAATTGAATTAAAAAAAAAAGCACAGGGACGCGAACCATGAACTTTCAGATTGCCGGTCTATCGTCTTACCGTATTAGCTACGGCCGCTCTTGTCTCAAGTATCAACGCTCAACGTACTCTAGGCACGAGACGAAACTCCCAAATTTTCAAATCGCGATATCTCAGTAACTAAGGCTTATTGGAACAAAAATCAAAAGCGACGTTAATTCGGAGGTCTTCAACTTTCACCACGCGAAAGGCGAACCCGATTTGCGACATCCAGGCTCTGCCTTCTCCTTGTTAGAAATATGCATATCACCGTCATAGGATGTATCACAGAAACACGCATATCACTGAGAAATATGCATATCGCCGTCATATTGCGCTCACCGAATGTATCACTGAAAACATGCATATTGCCGTCATGGAATGTAATACTGAGAAACATGCATATCGCCATCATATTGTGCTCCTGGGATGTATCACTGACAAAATATACATATCGCCGTCATATTGCGCTCAACGAATGTATCACTTAGAAACATGCATATCACCGTCATAGGATGTATCACTGAGAAACATGCATATCGCCGTCATGTTGTGCCCATCGAATGTATCACCGACAAACATGCATATCGCCGTCATATTGCTTGCATGGCATGTCTACTACCAGTGCTAACCCAGTGAATTCATCAATACAGTCATTGGATGACTTCCATATGACGTAAAATTTGCAGATATTAATTGTGGACACTTGAGCACAGCGATATGAGTTCAACGTGCTTCAAACGTACGATGCATTTGTAAACGACATATTGAGATCAAAATGCTTTGTACATTCACTATACTAAATGAGTTCACGGCTTTGCATCATGACATGTAGTCAATATGCTATAAAATTTGCTTCATCAATTGTATGCACGGCGTGATGATCACGACTGTCTATCTGGGTAGTCAAATGACAAAGGCCGCGTCTACCTGCGCCCCAACCGTTAGTCGTTGCTCACCCGGCCAGTTACAAAACGCTATAACTTAGTCATTACTGCGAATTTCCTTATGACATTTTTAGGGTAGACACTCACAGGATAGTACTTTCGAATGAGCACCTTTTTGTAAAAACGTTTTTTTTTACCTACCCAGGCGTGTATAAGCCCTTAAGACTGCTGTGGGCGCAACGGAAGTTGGGTTAGATTAGCGAACTGCGGGTAGGAAGTGATAGGAAAGGGTAATACGTAGAAACCAGCAGGGGTACACATTGGAACTCGAGAAATAAAAAATATATATACAAGGTGAGGCACATAAAGTGTTACAGAGCACTCAATAGCACTCAAACTATTGATCATATCTAAAAATGTTTCAGACAAAAGTTTCAGTGTTCGAGAAGGACGTCATACTGGACCATCCTATTTTTTTTTTATCGATGGCGGCGCTGAAGCTAAGTCAAGGTCAACTCCACTTTTTTAAATGGAATGGTACATTTTTTTCAACCATCTTGTGGAGCACCTCAAGCCGCATAAAAAATATTAGGCGGTCGAGGTCGTTCAAGGTCATTCAAGGTCGCCTATTAAAATGAAATACAAATTTAAATATCTCCGATCACTACAAAATATTTGGTAGTGATCCGAGATATTTAGATTTGTATCATCGATACTGACCTTGAATGACCTTGAACGACTTTGACCCCCGCTAATGTTTTGTATGCGGCTTGAGATGCTCGACAAGATGGTTAAAAAATGTACCATTCCGTTTTAAAAAGTGGAGTTGACTTTGACGTAGCTTCAACGCCTCCACCGATAAAAAAAATAGAGTGGTCCAGTATGACGGCCTTCTCGAACACTGAAACTTTTGTCTGAAACATTTTTGGATATGATCAATAGTTTGAGTGCTATCGCTCTGTAACACTTTATGTGCCTCACCCTGTATACACTAGTGGAATTAACTCTGAACACTTCTAATAGAATAAGCCTTTTTTATATTTACGCAGAAAATGTATATTTTGCTACGCCGAAATGATACTCTAACGGTTTTATTGTAATCTATATTGTTTCTACTTAATATTTATCTTAAGGGGTTAGGCCACTCTAGAGGCCGAAAAAATAGGCTTTGTGGGGATTTTTTTCCAGAAAAACTACAAACTAAATCGAGATTACAAAAAAACGGTGTTTATCATACATATCAGTGACTGTATACAATAATTTTTTTGAAGCGATTAATTTCAAAATGGCGGCTGTGCAGCGTTTATCTCAAAACTGCATTTTTTTAAGTTGGCCGGAAACATAACTCAGATAATTTTCAACCGATTCACTTGAAATGTTGAATATATCTTGAAAAATACATTGTCTATGGAAGTACGTAGGATTTTTTTTTATATTGCATAGTTAATTTGTTATTAACAATTATCTGAAAATTTTTTAGGCAAATTTTTCTCATTCCAAAAAATTGCCTCAATAATCGTCAGATAATTGTTAATAACAAATGAACTATGCAATATAAAAAAAAATTTAAGAACTTCCATAGACAATGTATTTTTCAAGATATATTTAACATTTCAAGTGAATCGGTTGAAAATTGTCTGAGTTATGATTCCAGCCAACTTAAAAAATGTAGTTTTGAGATAAACGCTGCACAGCCGCCGTTTCGAAATTAATCGCTTCAAAGAAATTATTGAATACAGTCACTGATAGGTATGATAAACACCGTTTTTTGTAATCTCGATTTATTTCGTAGTTTTTCTGAAAAAAAATCCCAAAAAGCCTATTTTTTCGGTCTCTAGAGTGGCCTAAGGCCTTAATAAGCAACTTTCATAAGAATATAACATAGAAATGACTATAGACCAGGAAAAACAACAAGGCTGGAACAAAATCGAAAATTCGACGTATTGTAGGGAATACGAAAATCGAAAACAACGTATGGAAATGAAATAGCGCTGGAAAGAGAAGGGCATAGAGGGAAGAACTAAAGAAACATGGGCCAGGTTAAGATGCGGAAATATAGGAAAAGGAGATAAAGAGGGTGTTGTAGGAAGGAAGAAGAAAGCTTGAAACACATACTAGAATGTGGGAAAATAAAATAAAAAATGAATAAGCAAGTGGCAAATGGTTTGGAAAAGTGGCGAAGAGGCTACAAGGGGCAGGCACTAAATGGTAGAATTAATGAAGAAATGAAAGGGAAACCGATAAAAGAACTCTGCAATTATACGGTGTTGAAGTTTGCATTGTTCGAATGAAACCAAAATTCATTTTTATTTTTGTATTTCCTTATTTTTATTATCCTCCAGAAACTTTTTGTGCATATTTAGGATAAGGATCCCTCATAAGTGTAAACGAAATTGGAATACAAAACTTTCGTTGCGTTCCAACGATGCAAACTTCGATATCTTGCATGTATGTGATTGCCCTCGACTGCATGGTAAGGAAGGAAACATAAAGGAGAAAAAAGACAGATGTTAACAAAAGGAAACTTATAAAAGGGTATCAATGGGCAGAGGGGGGAAGGAACGTATGAAAACCCGTAAGGGACACGTGGAAATAAAGAACTCTACTATAATTATAGATGATTATAATGTAAAAATGATCAATAAATGCAAAATTGTTTAAAACTTGAAAAGTGTCCAGAATTAATTCCACTAGAGTATATCGACGCTGCTTACGGAAAGTAGCACGATTTAAAGTTCTTACGAAAAGTAACACTTTTTTATTTCACCTCGAAAACTAGCATGATTATGCTTTATTTCGGCTGTGACCGCGAAAACTAGCTTGTTTTATTTGTACTGTAAAAACTAGGGTAAAGGAGTAAATTTAAAACCTTAAGGATCTTATCGCTCGTGTAATCTTAACCAACGAGAGTTTTGGTGAGAATTCAAAGTCCTTCGTGCTCAGGTAAAAATCTGGTAAAATAAACCATTAGTATTTTTATAAAAAATATGACAATTTCTTGCGTAATGACTTCTTTATTTTATACTCGTTGCTTTTATTAATATTTTGACAATAATTACCAATTAAAATCGATAATAGTAATTTCTATTTAAAAATAATAACGTAATTGTAAATGTAATGAAATATTTGTTGTGATTTTCTATATAAAAAAATAACGTTATTGAAAATATCATTCAGCAAATGTACTGTAATCTTACGGATGGTTATCGTCTAATATGTTTGAAAAATCTTGCTGATGTTCGATTGGAATTAAACCTCTGTCAAGCATGGTCTGTAAATCTTTTTTTTTTCTTGGTGCAACAGGCGATTTTTGATCTGACGTCTGTTTTAATTTGTTTTAATAACATTTCAACATAATTCATCCGAACGTCCAAAAGTTGTCGTTGTTAACTGGGTACCCTGGAATTGTTGCCAATATTTTTTTCTTCATTTCTTTGACCATGCATCTTATATCCCAAAGTGACGAGATATTTTCCGCTTGCCAGTTTATCGTAAGTCCCGAAGATGAAAATTCAAACAATAAAATATGTATTATATTCATCCGAAAAGAACACTAAGATGGTACAACATGGCAAACAAAAAATACTTCGTTAATTTCGAGTAAAAAAAGCTTGGTCAAAGGAATTGGAGTAAAAAATAAAGACAAGGCGTAAAAAAAGCATGGAAGAAAAGTCGGAAACAATTCCAGTGTTACTGAAACATGTTAATTTTCGCGGTGAATATCGAAATCTGCTTCTTTTCGTGGTGAAAGCCGAAACGTGATAGTTTTCGCGTTGAATATCGAAAACTGTCAGTTTTCGTGGCGAAAACCGGAACTTGCTACTTTTCGTAGGCAGCATCGATATGATGTGAAGAGATAAGAGTAGACGAAGCCTGCATGACGACAATAGTCGTGACCTCTGTGGAATTTCATGTACTCGGACGTGTAACGAGTGCCTCAATTAAATCAGCCGTAAATTGTCCTTCATCACTCTCTCTCTCTCTCTCTCTCTTGCATTCGTGGAAGTTTAATGGATAAAAGAATTCGTGCTTCCGGTGCTTGCAGGAAATTTGTTGTGCAAGAACGTGCAATGAATTCGTCGCTGCAGAGGGAGCCAAATGCAAATACATATGTGAATATGCATATACTTCTATTATTATATCAATATTTTTTATTCACTCCAAAACTTGTTACTGAAAATGTTGGTACACGGTCGGAAAAAGGAAAATTCTCGCCCAGTGAGCCTGTAACTCCACGACCAATTTTGAAAAACATTCATTGGGTTTCCTAACTTTGCCGGTGGACATCGTTAGGCCTTGATACGAGGAGAATTAGTTGGAGATCTTGCTCGATTTGGCAACACACGGCTCATTAGTTATTCTGAGATTCTTTTTTTTTATAATTTTTTTTTAACAAAGTGGAACAAGTGTATCGACTTCCCGTATATTTGTCTGGGAAACAAATACGGTATACGCAACGCCTACTGGTCTCGCGTTTCTATCCGTTGAGTGGCCAACTTTTCCTCGTTGCACAATAGTCTATTTTATTATGTCTTATCGAGAAAAGCGGGTACAGATGACGGGCACACCTGCTGGGTAGTTGACACAGGTGTTTTGCTAGGGTTTTTCGGGTCGGGGACACTCGAAGCGTCGTGTCTTTATGGCTCGGAGGCACCGTAAAAGGCTCGGGAGTTTCGGGATTATGTAAAATCATTATCGGGCTGACTTATGTCTGCCGGGAATGCAAACAGAATTTTACTACTGTGGATCAGCCGGGTCTGGCGTGTATTCAGGGCTCTGCGTAAGCTCGAAATGATGGAAATACGATTTTCTCTTATAGGGTGTTTTTATAGCCTATGGTCTTAACTTTAATTCGAAACAAAGATTTTGTAAAAATTCCAAAAATTGACCGAGTTATGACGATTTCTGTGAAGGATCTTTTTTCTATTGGGTGTTATAGATTACGAGCTTAAATGTAATTTGGAACAAAGATTTTGTAAAAATTCCAAAAATTGACCGAGTTATGGCGATTTTTATGGAGGTTTTTTGTTTATTGGGTGTTTTTATAGCCTAGGGTCTTAACTTTGAACTGGAACAAAGAGTTTGTAAAAATTCCAAAAATTGACCGAGCTATGACGACGAAAATAAATTCTTTTTCATTGATAAAATTTCTTTTTGGTCGATTTGGGATATGAAAATCCCTTGAACGTTTTTACGCATTTTCATTAGACTTACAACCTCAAGTTGAAGAAAAAGGTTTCGAATAATAATACAAAAAATAAAATATAACAAGAAAATCGTTGCATTCCAACGATGCAAACTTCAACGTCATCACCCACTCATTTTTTCTCGAAACGATGTTTTATGAAACGGTGTAAGTCGTATCTCAATGTCTATTCGTCCGATTCACTCCAAATTTGGACGGAGCATGATTCACAACATTTCATATCGTACGAATTTTTCACTTCAGATGAGTCTACACTAACAGAAAAATTCTATTGATATTAACTAGATGCGTCTATTTGATGATTTTAAGATTTGAATTAACTAGATTTTTCGTGAAACCAAATTTTCCTCATTGCATTCCATTATGGGAAATATTTATGACATTTATTTATTCAAATCAAGATCTATTTAATCGTCTAATAACTAAATTTTTTATTTATTCCTAATAAATCTGTGATTCGGTTTCATCCGTTCCAAAAACCATTTAGTTGAATCCACTAAATGTATCTATTCAATTGTTTTAATTAAAATTAGACAGAATTTTCGTAGAGTCAAACATTTTTATATTTGATTGAATGAATGGTCTGTCTTTATTATGGTCTGGAAAGACGAATTTATATATATATATATACATACATATATATATAGAGAGAGAGAGAGGTTATGTTTGAAAAATCTGTAGCATGATATTGGATAAAACTCTCTAATCATCACAATAATATCAACTAATTGATATAGTTCATGTGATAAAACAAATAATTATAGGAATTCATTTGATCTCTTATGCCATATCTAAGACTATAATGCTACAAACACTCGGTAGCGTGGAGGCAACGTGCGTAGCGATCGGTAGGCAGGACGTTGGTTAGATTCCATGTAGAGGCGAAATATTTTCTTAAAAAAAAAATTATTTCAGGAGGTCAGAAAATGACGAATTACGATACAAAGTCATTGTGATAGAACTCTGAATTAGGTATTTCATTTTATTTTGAATTCATAAAATATTCGGTACGTATATGTCGTACACTCAGATTTGCAGTGTATATTGTAAGCAAACAAAGATTTATTCGAATCGAGTCTTTATATGTTTGATTTGAATATACTTAATATCTAAAAAGAATAGTTGAAACAAATGAAAAAATATATTTAATACAAATAGGATCGCAGCAGGTCGTAAGCGATCGTCCATCAATCACGTGAGGTTTTTTGGCCACTTTGTGAGCCCCCCCCCCCTCCCCCATGGTGATGTGGGGTCGTCCAAAATTTACGTGAGGCTCAAATAGGGGGGGGGGAGGATTTGGATAACAGAAACCTCACCACATATCACCATGGGGGAGGGGGGGCCTCAAAAAGTGGCCAAAAAACCTCACGTGATTAATGGACGATCCCTAAGACGAGGAAAAACCTCCTTGATTTAAATATATCGTATTTAATTTTAATGTTTTTTTTTTGGCAATATAGTTGCCAGAAGAACTTACACCACGCAGCAACGGCGGCACTTCCCTTACATAATAATGACTTCATTGTTTATCAATATTTTGCAATTTAATCCTTCGACTGCACACTGGGCCGTTGTGACCCCATTGTTTTTCAACTGACTGTATCGCAAAACGGGGTAATCCATTCGGTTGCAGTGCGGCGCTCGAATGTTCTCCCACTCCTACTCTGTAGGTGGATATTCGGTCCTCATCCTACATTCTGCCCCTGTACTGAGGATAGCTGTCGAAAAAGGACCTGGGGTCGAATCGACCCCGGTTATGCAGTAGTGCGGTGAAAGTGAAAACATTTTGTTCTGTTTTGAAATTTGGTGTTTTATTACGACATGTAAGTGATTTATGATAGAAAATGCTCACGGATATTTTTTATTTTGCGCTATTATAGTAAATTATGTACTTGGAATGCCGATCATAAACCTAGAAGCAAGTATCCGTTATGCAGGGGGGCTATGTGCAACGAGCATCGAATGTACTTATGCGTCGATTGCGGTAAGTGTCAATAATAATAAGTCTTTGAAGTAAAAAAAATGCGGAAAATATACGCTTTCAACAATTAATTTGTCGATGAAGTCGATTTCTTCCATTTTTCACTATCCCAAAAATGCTCAAATTCAAACCTCCGAATGAATATACTTTTTGGAAAGACGGTCGACACTGTCTTTGTTTTCGTATCTGCAAATCTTCCTCTTTAAAAACCTCAAAGGATGTTGTAAATATTAAAAAAAAAAAAAAAAAAAAAAAAAAAAAAAAAAAAAAATCTTTTTCATGCATGTACGTATTTTTTAACGCATCTCCCACTTTGAACGAAGGTTTGAGCACCTAAGGGGTCTTCTCACTTTAGACGCTAAAAAAGGCTTTTTTCATGAATTTTTTTTATAGGTTTATATTATAGATATTTACATAAAAGTTGTTACACTTAATAAATACACTTTCGAAATACATTTTAAAAAATGTATTTATTTAACTCACTATTTACAGATGAAAATGGTAGTTCAAAAAATGTCCTAAAAAAATTGTAGGCCTGCGCTGTTGATGAAATCTCGAAGATGGATCATCCGAAACAAAAAAATCAAACGGTTTTAGATTCAGTATGTTAACGGCTATAGCGCATATCATACGATTTTTGACATATGCAAAAATAACAAAATGGCGGATATTTTTCGAAAAAATCCAAAAAAACGTGTTTTTGAACCGTTTTTGGTAAAAAAAATAGTAAATATAAAAATTGTTGTAAAGAATATGTGTGATATGTGTTGTAAAGAATATGTTGTAAAGAATATGTGTTTAAAATTTCATACGGATCGGTTCAGTAGTTTCGAAGATTTTAGCAACAAGCCGTCGAAAAACGTTGTTTCGAAATAAACGCGTTCAAACTTTGTTTCGGTTACATAAAGACATAAAAAAAAATATAAATGTATTTCGAAAGTGTATTTATTAAGTGTAACAACTGTTATATCAATATCTATAATATAAACCGATAAAAAATTTCACGAAAATAGCCCTTTTTTAGCGTCTATAGTGAAAAGATCCCTTAACTTTTGTTTTTCCTTTAAAAAAAGGCCATAAAATAAGGAGCATTGACTACAAAAAAAATGCATACTTACCGAATTACAACGATTTGAAAAACGTCTGGGGTCCGATCGACCCCAAATGCAGTCTGTGGTTCGTGGCGAAAGTGTGCATTCGAAATATTTTAAAAAACACTGAAGCTCCGCAACACTACGTATTGATTGTGTTCAAAATTCCGCTTCGTCATTCCAATACTCCCGTAGAAAAAAAACGCTTGAAAATTGTGCGCGACGCATTCTCGGTAATGGCGCTGTGCACGAATGGATTTTTGCATTTGGACGTCGAAAAAATCGGGGTAAGATGAGCAGATAAAAAAAAAATGAATCTAAAATTGTGCGATTTTTTCCCTTTCTCTCTTTCCACTTGCACACGCATTCGCGTATTGATCATTTCACGTTATTTTTGTTGTCGTGTTTATTAGTTTAGTTATTTTTCCGTTCGCGGTCGGATTTTCGATTTAGCGCTGCGTTCCATTTTAGCACGGTCTGTCTGTTTTAGATAAGGTATGCGCGAGCGGCTTTAAGAGCAAACGCCAATAACGTTACGCGACCGTTCCGAGAAACTTTTACGACCCCGCCAGACAATGAAGCTCGTAATATAATAATTTCGTGCACGACCTCATACATGCAGCAGCGCCTGGTCACAAGTCGCACAGATGAAGAAAAAAAAAAATGTTGAGTGTGCGGTAAAAAGTATCGTATTGTGCACGTGTCTGCGTGCACAATACAGCTGTCTTTCTTCCTCGTGGAGAGCGCAAAGTACATTCGTACATTGAAGAAAAAAATAATTAAAATTCCTTGAAAAAAATCTGCCGATTCGCACGTTTGAACACACGCCAGGGAACAAACAACATTCTCGCTGCGTGGCCGGATACTTGTTACATGGTTTTCGAGTCTGGGTTCCATAATTCATCTTTGTAGAAGGGAATTCCGATAATTAAGGGGGAGATACGTTTAGGTGAGGCAAAAATTTGCTGATTTTCGTGATTTTTTTTAAAGGAAAATTTTTGCCATTTTTGAGACTTAGGCTATGTTTTATGACCACGTGTGGCTGTTACATGGTATTTTTTTTTTATTAGTGTTTAAAAATGGCGGAGGTATGGCACGTTCTTCTAAACTGCATTTTTCAAACTGGCGTGACGTATAGCTAAACAACTAATGAATCGATTCTGATGAAATTTCGTATAAATCTTTTCAACCTTATCCTCTAAAACATGAACCTAAATGTTTTTCAACGTTTCTAAAAAATTATTTTTTCATTGCGCAATGTAGTCATTTTTACGGAAAATTTCATTTAATCAATTTTCAAAATTCCTCACTTTTTCCTGGTTCATATTCTGCGTATGAGTGTTAAAGAAAGAAAAGGCTTCGTTGGCTTTTTTCAGATTTACTTCGCCGACGCCACAGTATGATGAAATCTCGAAATCGCGGCCATGAATCGAAAAAGTGACAATTGAATGCGGGGAATTTGTACCAGTAGGTTGGATAGAGAAATGATTGGTGCATTCAAACCTGGAAGGGTAAGGTCGTCCCTTCTATACCTGGTTTGCTCCGTTAGTTCAAAGTCAGCCTTCGTGCAGAGTGCAAGCGTGTCGCGCGAGAATATTGAGCAAAAACACCAATTTTCAAAATTCCATATCTCAATAGTGAATCAACCGATTTTAAGTCTTCAAAATGGACTCTACTCCTGGAGGTATGTAGAAAATATTTCTGTATTAGTTAAATTGATGAGTCATGCTTATCTGCCTAAAATACGGCCGTGTTCGGTACCACTACCACGGTACGGTTATCGTCCACTATCGGCCAACTATCTAAGTTGGGGGCTTCAGGCGAGTCTTTTAGTTGTCGGAAACACCCCCAAAGTGCCAGCGGGATCCTGCAGGAAAATGTAGTTTTGGTTGTTTGAAGATAGCTTGAGCGAGTTCTGAAGCGCGCTACCCCGCGCGGGCAGATGGTCAGTACGTACAATAGGGAACTTACACCGGTCTTAGCGTATATAGGGTGTCCGTAACAAAGTAGTGTAGTTATTTTAGATTCATATTGTGTATGATAATTGTTATTCGTGATTTGATTAAATAAAAATTTATTTTTAATTTTATTTATTTATAATATATTAAATATTTATATATAAATTGTATGTATTTTAAGAAAAAATGTAGTTTATTAATTGAGATGATGGTACTTTATTCATTATAGTTTACGTTCAATATTTCCAGTCTTCATATGCAAATCAGTTTTATATTTCCTGTGGCCTTATTACAGGGTCTAGTACCGACGACGTTTTACTGTACACACGAAAGGAGGTTTTCGTTATGGTGAAAGGGCATCTAAAGTACGCACGTGCCGTTTTATTGGAACCCTTTTCAACGGAAATTTCCAAGAAGAGTGGCCTGCAGTGCCTATACGCGACGATATAAAGCAGTCCTTTTCAACCCTATTCCACACAATGAGAACAAAGTGGCAATCAGTCAATAGGCATGAAAATGATTTTTACGCGAAATATAAGAAATGGTTCAATGTGCACGTGTTCTTTTCCGTATCTACTCCTTCTCAGGAGACCCCTGCACTGACCGCGACCACTACACGTGGTCGTCCTTTTGTGGAGTTCGGGTCATCAAGCGAAAGATCGACCGGAGGGAAATCGAAGAAGTCTGTGCAACTTTGACTACGAGCGAGTTAGTATATGCCGCTCAAATGAGCCTTCGATCTTCAGGACAAGTGGATGCTGCGGAAGTCGTGAAGAATGCAACGCTGACAAGTCCAACAAGAGCTTTGAAGTACCGAAAAGGTTCGGAAACAAAACCCGAAGTTACATTATGTGCAGATGCTGCACTTTCCTATTTGGTGGACCGTAAATTGCCGAAGAATGACCACCAAGCACTGAGATCGCTGTGTATTGGACAGCATTGCCATATGATTCCTCCTTACTCCAAAGTAGCAGAAGCCAAAAAACTGCGTTATCCACCCTGTACGGCTATTACTATTACAGCAAGCAAAGAAGAAGTTCAGTTACAGGCTTTACTGGACTATACAGTTCAGCGTATTATATTACTTCAACGTGACGTTATTTCGAGTATCGCTGACGAAAATGTTAAAAAGGTATCCCTTATCTGCAAGTGGGGCTGCGACGGAAGCTCTGGACAAATTGCATATAAACAGAAGTTTGAAGACGACAGCATTTCGGATTCAAGTGTGTTCTTCACTTCAGTTGTGCCATTACAACTCGTATCTGTCGATTGTAAATCGAATGCCGAAATTGTGATTTGGAAGAACCCTAGGCCTTGGTCTCCTCGATTCTATAGACCACTAAGATTACAGTTTCTGCACGAAAACATGGAATCGACAGTCGACGAAGAACGCTGTATCAATGACCAGATAAACGCACTTGTTCCTTACGAAACAATTCTACATCAGAACGAAATCTCAGTTGAATTTAAAATGATATTAACAATGATCGATGGGAAAGTTTGTAACGCATTGACATCAATGAGTTCTGTACAACGTTGCTACTTATGTGAAGCTACATCCAAAGATTTTAATAACATCGATGCTCTCCTTCAAAGAACAGTCAACGAAGAAAATTTCAAGTTCGGACTATCTAAATTGCATGGGTGAATACATTTTTTCGAATGCTGTTTACATTTCTCCTACAAATTGAAAATAAAACAATGGCAAGCTCGTACTGAGGAAGAAAAGCGGATTGTGCAAGTGAGCAAGAGGGCTGTTCAAAAAGGTTTTCGGACGCAATTAGGACTAATCGTCGATTTTCCGAAGCCTGGATTCGGTGCACTAATGATGGGAACACAGCTCGGCGCTTTTTCGAAAATTCAAGTGTGTCGGCTGTGCCCGAGTAGAAATTGTGGTAATTGTTCGGAAAATGACCCCCACCCCGGAGGGAGGTGGGGGGGGGGGGGGCGATAGATGTTGACCCCCTGAACACGATGGTGAAGAGAAATCGCGGCGGTCACCCCGCGAGTAGAAATTGTTCTAGCCTCTCTGAGTTACGACGTAGTAACTGGCTCGCCCAATTGAGCTCATACGAACTGATCAATGGTTGGCTCGCTATGAGCTAGTAATATTGTGAATGTTTTGTTATCTAGCCCTTGTCTAGTCACTGCCCAGCTGATCTTGGTCACAAATGACAAAGTATAAGGTTATGTGACTACGTGTAGTTCCATCGAGCGAATGACTCATGGCTGGCTAGCTTATTTGAGTTTTAGATGGCTTTGCAAAAGAAAAAAATTCTCAAGTGGGCATGACGCCATGATCTAACCAACACTAGCTAACTGCGGCTATGCGCCCCTTGGCTAGTCACTGCCCAGCCGATCTTGGTCACAAATTACAAAGTGTGGTTATGTGACTACATGTAGTTCCACGGAGCGATTGGCTCATGGCTGGCTAAGCAACTTGAGTTACAGATGGCGTTGCGAGTGCAAGCATTCTCGTGGCGAGATACCTACTTGCAAGTAGGTATCTCGCCATGACCTAGCCAGCTATGCGGCTGTGCACCCCTTGGCTAGTCACGGCCCAGCCGAGCTTGGTCACGAATGATAAAGTATGGTTATGTGACTACGTGTAGTTCTATCTAGCGATTGGCTCAGGGCTGACTAAGCAACTTCAATTACAGATGGCGTTGCGAATGCAAAAATTCTCAAGTCGGTATCTCGCCATGACCTAGCCCGCTAACTGCGGCTGTGCACCCCTTGGCTAGTCACTGTCCAGTCGATCTTGGTCACAAATGACAAAGTGTGGTTATGTGAATACGTGTAGTTCCATCGAGCGACTGGTTCATGGTTGGTTAAGCAACTTGAGTTACAGAAGACGTTGTGAATAAATAAAATCCTCAAGTCGGTATCTCGCGATGACCTAGCCAACACTTCCCAACTGCGGCCGCACTAGCCGGAATAAATTATCATACAAATGCAATTTAAGGTTATGTAATTCTATGCGATTATCGCTCTCAATGCGAACGCAATTGAGTCATTGATCCAATAATGTTATTTACATTTGTTAATCCACCTATTTTTTAATAATCTTACATTGTGTAGTGTAATATATGTAGACGATAAGAAAATTCAGAAATTAAACAAGTAGAACTGGCTCAGTGGACAACGTCACAACCCATCACCCAGAGGGCCCGGGATCGAAACGAATATATTTACAGCGCAAATATCATAACCCTAATTAATGAACAACGAAGAATATCGTAAAATGACCCTATAATGTAAATAATGAGCAAAAAAATCACGAAAATATAAATATATAGCCGCAATTTTTTTTTCTTATCGTCACCTAATTGTTCCCAGTCGCTAGCTGAAAAAACTAGGTCATGGCTAGGTCAGAAATAAAATACAGCCGTGGGATATTTCTTTTTATCTAGTCACCATCTAATTTTTTGTATTCAGTCACTAGAGGATCAAAGCGTTACAAGGCTGGGTAGTCAACCACTAAGACGGCTAGCTAATGGCGATTCGAAACATCACTTGTGATAAGTTACGTTTTCCACTGGGGTGATAACGGGAGTCAACGAAAAATTAATCACTCGCTTTTACACCATTCTGCAGGCTATTTCGAGTGGTCATAAGATGAATCCTGACAAATTTCAAGAATATGCGATAGAAACTGCACGACTATTTGTCAAACTTTACCCGTGGTATTATATGCTTACCTCGATATGCCCGAACTTCTCATCCGTGGTCCACAAATAATAGCTCATGCATTATTACCAATCGACCAACTATCCGAAGATGCTCAAGACGCTCGGAATAAGGACATGAAAAGTATCCGAGAAAACTTATCACGAAAGTGTTCGAGATCCAAAACAATGGAAGATGTTTGGAATTGGTTCATGGTAACATTTGATCCGTACATTTCCAGTATGCGTAAGTTGCCACAGAAAAAATCGCGTAGTTTATCTACGGAAGCTGAAGAATTGTTACTCCCACCTTCAATAACAAGTCAATCTACAGCAGAAACTGATTCTGAATTCGACGACGAGGAATCTGACGAGGAAATTGTTTTCTAATAATATTTTTTCTTTTGTGTATATTCATTTTCTCAAGTATTTCCGAATAAATTATTGGCCATTTTCTGAGTAAATAAAATTCAGGTGAATGTTGACCTCATATGCGTAATCAATATCCTCGAGAATCCTTCCGTACCGATTACCTAAGGAATCTGACATCATTCTACCACATATGTCCATCGTTTTGGACCCACCCATTTGTTTTAAAAATTTTGTAACTTGTAACTTCATATGTCAGATCATATATATATACGAGAAACCGCCCTGGAATGGTTTGAAACCCAACCAGAAAATAGTCCAACACAGTTGCTGTTCTTGAAACGAATTTGAAACTTCGCGGCCAGGAAACGCTCACTACTATGAAACAGCCAAAAATTGATCATCGCAATTGTCATTTAACTGCATAAGTAGTGGTGGTATAACATTTTTTACTTTATTCATAGTTAATTGCTATCAAATAAAGAATTTAGAGTCGTTGGATTAATAAAGAGAATTTTAGACATTATTTATATTATATAAGTTTATTTTCCCGGAAATCCGAGATATATTTTCGATTATCCGAATCTTTGATTATCCGGACGATGTCCGGCCCCAATTAGTTCGGATAATGGAGATTCTACTGTACATCCAATGTTTGGCGAATTAACATTGAACGCAACGAAGACGATGAAAAAAAACCTTTCATTTGACCCGAATTGCCTCGTATAGTTTCGCAGGCGGGGAGGGGGTATACCGAAAATCTCGTCGGCCTGACCCAGACGAGTATAAAAGTGAGCCGTCTCGCTCGAGGGAGAGACGAGAAGAGAGAGCCAACAAGAACGTGGGGAATCGGCGGGGGGGGGGGGGGGGGGGGGGAAGAAAGCCGCAACGAAAGCGACGATGAGAAATAAGAGAAGGAAAGAATATCGAGAAATAATGGTGTACATGTGAAAAAGGGAGCGAGACAGATATATGGTGGAGAAATGAAACGAGAAGGACAGAGATGAAAAAAAATAACTCAGAAAGAGAACCCGACAGTCTCGAGCGATTACCCCTGGCAAGGGTTGCATCGAGACAGAAAAAGGAGAGAGGGAGAGAGAGAGAGATCCTCGCCGTGCTACGAAGAACGAAAGAAAGAAGGAGAAATGGTACGAAAGGGTTGGGCGCGAGGAAAGAAAGAACCGCCAACGATTCTTGGAACGTACGTTCCCGCATGGCTGATTGGGATTCGAAACTGCACTCGATTCAAAGCCGCGTTAGTTGTTCAGGGGAAAGCAATCGTTTAAGGAGTTTCCATACCAAAATCGAAATGCTTGTAGACGATCGAAATTCATATCACCGAGAGATTAATTTAGGATGCATCAACTGTCCAAAAATAAATCCGTTTCACCACATGGTTTCGCTGATTTTGAAGGTTCAAGTTGAGTTTTGCTCGAGCATTATTAATGAACCAAGTGGAGAAATCGCTTCATTTTTTAACACGACATTTCTGACACTAATCGCAATTTGTTCATTTTTTAAAATTTAAATCGAAGTATTATTTTAACCCCTACAGCCCTATGATAGTGCAGGATTTTTAGACATTCGCTCCGCAAAAAATCCTGATAATTGATTTTTCGATTGGATTATGTCAGAGAGTGTCCCCTAAGTATAAAACCAAGTTTGTGTCGTCCGAAACCGCGAGCGTTAGCCGCCATCTTGAAAAACGTTATTTTGCAAATATCTCGGAAACTGTGAGTTTTACGTTAAAAATCGTGAGGACCTTTTTTGTAGATGATAAAATTTCCCATCTTTTTTGTTTGGAACTTTTTTTTCTTTATTGTTAATATTTGCCCAGATATAGTCGATTAAAAAAACCAAAATTTTTGTTTTTGGAAAATATCTCGATAATTTTTGGAAATATGAAAAAATGTGATAATCAAAATTGTAGAGCATGAAATTTTCTACAATTTTTGTGTGAAACTTTTTTTTTGTAAAATCAATAGTTGCCGAGTTCTAGCGCAATGAAAGTTGCCGTCAGGTAAAGAAAAACAGTGATTAGTGGTAATACGTTACTCTAGACTCTAGCATGCCAAAAAAAGTGTAATCGAAGAATTTTATAATAGAGACGGTAACAATAATATTTATCATAAAAAGGAGGGATATGGGCGATAGGAGGAAAGTTTGCGCAATAAAAACATTTTGACGAATTGTTTGAAAAATACATGGAAATTTATTCATATATTCATATTCATTATCATCTGCGCGATTTGAGTCGCGATTTACAAATTAGGATCGCATCATCATCAAAATAATTTAAAAATTGTTCCTGTCAAATTTTGAACGTCGATGATAGATTTAAAACAATTTTCTTTGGAACAGGAAGGGCGATTTTCGATGGCTTGCGAGTTTTCTTCTTCCATGTTCAAGTCATGAACAGCAAAAGAATCTATAAAAGATTCATTTTGAACATCCTCTTCGTCGTTATCGTCCGCTGTAGGGATTGCGTTATGGCATGTTTGGCCACTGCAATTTGAACAAATTATGGAACATTTCAAGCCACTATTTCGGCATCCGCAGGCAGCTCCGCAATTTGTCTTGCATTTGCAAGATATTATTTGCAGCAAACTGCTGCGCGGGAGCTTTTTTCGTTCTAATTGGTGATAAGCGCATCGCAGCGCGCTTCCAGCCCCATTCTTCCGGGTCATTGTGAAATCCCAGCCAACTTTGGACTTGATGATATACTCTGAAGGAATGGTAACGGGCTGCATCCTGCGTCGGTGGTAGAATTGTTAAGTTGAGCTTGGTGTTCCGAGCTAACTTGCCAAAGTTCCTGTATCAGAGAGAGTCGATGGACAGTTCGGTTTTATTACCTCCATACAAAGCAATAAAAAAACGCTCGCCAGCTTGAGCAATCATGTTGGGATCGCTCCTCCTATCTTTGAACAATGCCACAGCCGTCAGCAATTCTTCGTGGTTTTTTAAAGTCGTCAGAGCTTTGTATTTTCCAATTTTAAACGGAGCTGACGTTGTGTCACAACCGCTGAATGCATGTAAAAATAGAATGTTTTCTCTTACGTTTTCATATGAATGAATATCCGTATACCCGTATTGTTAAAGAACGCACCGACGTACACTAATTACCTCCTGCAATACTTGCCGCCGAGACGTCGCGTCTCCTTACACTTTTTGTTTGCATGCTAGAGTAACGTATTACCGCTAATCGCTGTTTTTCTTTACCTGACGGCAACTTTCATTGCGTTAGAACTCAGCAACTATTGGTTTTATAAAAAGAAGTTTTATACAAAAATTGTAGAAAATTTCATGATCTACAACTTCAATTGTTACACTTTTTTTTCGTATTTCCAAAAATTATCGAGATATTTTCCAAAAACAAAAATTTGGTTTTTTAATCGACTATATCTCGGCAAATATTAACAACAGAGAAAAAAGTTTCAAATAAAAAAGACGGGAAATCTTATCCTCTACAAAAAAGGTCCTTACGATTTTTAAAGTAAAACCCACCGTTTCCGAGATATTTGCAAAAGGCGTTTTTCAAGATGGCGCTAACGCTCGCGGTTTCAAACACAAACTTGGTTTTATACTTAAGGGACACCCTCTGACATAATCCAATCGAAAAATCAATTATCAGGATTTTTTGCGGAGCGAACCCATTTTTGGTGCTAAAATTCCTGGACTATAACTAGTGTTTACGAAGTGCCACGTGTATTACCAAATGGATGAAGGTTCAAGTTGAACCTTCATGGCACGTGGCACTTCGTAAACACGGCTTGGAATGACGTTGAAGTTTGCATCGTTGGAACGCAACGAAAATTCTGCTAAATTCTTCAGTTTCTTCATTTTTGTTATGTTCTGAAATTCGTTTTTTTTTTCAGATTTAAGGAGATTGGAGCGCTAGCCACAATCCAAGATTAAAAAAGGATTTCTAATGTCTAAAAATATATACACAGGGTGACAATTGTAAGCTTACACATGTATGTTTTATCCGTTTCGCTACGGGATGTTTTTTAAGCATTTTCAATGGTTTTAAAACTGTATATGTCTGTTGAGGTAGGCTGGGTATAGGGGTCTGAGTAGCTGGATGTCACACGAAACTAACGCTACCCCCACTTCACTGCCACTGTGTTGTAGTAGAGTGGGGCGAGCTGCGACATGCTGAGCGCCTGCGATCGGTTGAAAAATGCCTCCGCACCCAATTCTAATCTCGTTATGAATTAAAGAATTATATTACCTCAATTTATCAATATTTTTTTTAAGTTACAAAAATCAACTCATATTATTTACATGTACCTGTTTTTTATCACTCGAAAGGTCTGATTACATTTTCAATGCCATGAAATAGATGCACTTTATGTAATATCTGTAGATTTTTTAAATTATAACTTTCATCAATTTTATCTTCTAACATAATATAATTTAACCAATCAAAATGTTAAGCAAGCATTTACGCAAAGCCCAACGTTGCTTTCTTGACACTCATATCTTGTGTCCGGAGTCAAGGGGAAAGTATTTCTAAGAAAGTTTACAATACCAGGTGTGTAAGTATGAAACCGGAATTTTTGTACAGAAAAAACACGTTTATTGTAATGATATGATACAAATAACTGGAGATGGCTTCTCGGGTCACCTTTAACTGATCCGCCAGTTGTTGTGTTTGAGCGTCGTCTTCGTCCAACAAGGCTTGCAGGTCAGCGTCTTCAAACTTTTTCGGTGGTCTTCCACGTTCTTCGTTCCTCACGTCAAAATCGCCACTTTTGAACCGTTTGAACCACTCGAAACACTGTGTTTTACCGAGAGCATGCTCACCAAACGCCTCCACAAGCATTCGATGCGATTCGGCTGCGGTTTTCTTCAGATGAAAACAGAAAAGTAGTGCTGTCCGCAAATCGTAATTTGTTGGCACAAAACTCGACATGTTTATCTCTAATAAACTAATGCTACTGAATGAAACTCGTGTTATTGTGAGTTGGAAATCTTTGTCGGATATCAATACAATAACAAGACACCGCTGACGTGATGTGTCGGTAACTGCATCGACATCTAGCGCCACCTATGGGCAAATTCCGGTTTCATACTTACACACCTGGTAAAATGTAGGGCAACAAAATTATTCTTTTCTGGCCTACGAAACGGAATTTAATGTATAACGTTAGAACTTTTTTTTTAATTTACATGGTGACCCCCAGGTTACGTTATTTTAGGCCAAAGTCATAGATGCGTTTTCCGGAGTGAAAGGATTTTTGGGGTCTTACGCGGAGATTCTACAATCGAAAAATCTACAATTTTGAATTGTTTCTGAAATCCTCTTCCAAAAAAATTGTCGCGTTTTTTTTTGTGACGAGGAGTATTTATCTAAAAAAAATGCCAAATTCTATGTTGTATGCGGCAAAACGACAATCATGAAATTTCTCATACGAAACTGCTGAAAAACTGTTTTTTGTGTATGTGGTCGTCGAGAAAAAAAATCCTCAAGATGCATTTTAAAGTGGATTTATGGAATTTGATTCCAGTAACTGTCGCAGTTAAGAAGTTTTGACGCACAAACGTAATGCTTGTAGACGATTGAAATTCATATCACCGAGAGATTAATTTAGGATGCATTAATTGACCGACAAATTAATCCGTTTCACCACATAGTTTCAGAGATCAAGTTGAACCTCCATACATTTGGTAATACACTTGGCACTTCGTGAACACTAGTTCGTGAACACTAGTTCGTAGAACAGAGTGGCTCACTCGGGACAGCTTCTTAACGGGAGATATACGCCTAGATGGTCGAGGTTGAGGATTTAGAAGCTATGAACATTCTGTGGATCGTAGAAGACCTGATGGGCCTGGTATCGATGATTCCATATAAGTTGACAAATTTCATGATTTATTCATTCCCACATTTTCAAACGCGTTTTTCTCAAAACCACGTTTTTGAAAACGGTACCCAAAATTTCTCGAAAACCAATGAACCGATTGCCTTGAGGTTTTTTGTGGTTATTCTATACACTATTATTTAGTACTTGTCATAGGCTTTTTTTCCGTTACTTAGTTTTTGTTTTATAGGCAAAATAATAACTAATTTTTGGCCCAAAAATCACTATTTATGTTCAACCGTCCACCATTTTGTCATAAATCGATATTTTCAAAATCGGCTATGACAAGTTCTAGATTATAGTATCTAATTTAATAATCTTTTGGGTTTTTTTTTCAGATGATTTTTGAAGAAACGCCAGTGGGTAACGTATACGCAGATTTTTTTACGACGCTCCAAGGATCATACAATATCCTTGTATATTTTTGATATACAAGGATATTGTATATTTTTCTTAAATAAAGAAAATTAAACATTTTTTTGAATGTATATACTTTTAGATAATTAAAACCCCAATCCGAAATTTAAAATAGTTTTCCTTCAAAAAATTCACAAAAATGACCTTTTTTCCGACTCCTAGGTGTATATCTCCCCTTAACGCGGTTCTGCCACATTTAACCTACAAGTTTCGTTAATGCCCGAAAACAAACCGTTTGAGCTTAAAATTCACGTCTATGTTCGAGTATTATTAACTTTTTTAACACGACATTCCTAACACTCATCGCAGTTTGTTCATTTCAAGGGGTTATAGACAGTTAAAATTTCTGATTAATCGCAAACTTTTAATTTTATGAGCATTATATGAGCAGTTATAACGAAATTTTTCACTGAAAATTCATTTCTTAAGTCCAAATACCTACAACTTTTGAATAAAACAATATTATTTAAATTCCGTACGTACTTCTCTAGCTATTCTAATGTAAATTGGTGGGAATTTTTGTTTTTTGTTCTAGGTAAAAAATTGTGGATGCTAAATGTCACGTCACGGAGCGCCTAAAAAAGATAACAAAAGAAAATATTAGTAGTAGGCCATTTTGCACACCGAAAAAAAAATATATATATTTTCTAATACCTTCATATTTATACTAAATAGATGTGTAATTAATTTTAGGAGTGAACCACTTTTTCATACGAAAAAAATTGTTAAATTCGCACATAATTTTATACCCGTTACTGTGGCCCAACCCCTTAACTTCATTCTGTTGAACTGAAAATATTAATTTTCTGGATTTTATATTAATTTACTAAAAATATTATTGTTTTTTCTTTCAAAATGCTCAATTTTTTTCGGCAAATACTACTCATCCCAAAAATACGCTGCATTTTGTTTTTCTATGCGGGCTTGAAAAACCATTGAATACACCATTTTTCCTGGTCGTAAAATCTGCGTGCCAGGTCTTCGAAAACCATCTGGCCACCTTTCAATTGTCACCCTGTATATTCATATACATATATTGGTATTAACTCACACGACAAGCGCTTCTCCATCTCTCTATTATACATCGCGCTCCACTTTTCCTCTCCGCAAAAATTTTGCCGCAGTCTCGTTCTCCCCACGCGCGAACAACTTTATGCACACACGTGCCTTACGAGGAAAGCGGATGCATCGTGCATTTTTCGAAACGCCTATGTGTGCACCCGTGGGTATGCGAATTCACGTGTTCATATGCGTGAAAGAACGGATGGACGGAGAAAGAGAGAAAGCCGCTTCCTGGAAGTAAGAGCGCACACTGTGAGAGACCGCGCAGAGCCTCGATAGGCGTGGCACACGCTCTTCATCAACGCGCACATGCAGGCACACAGTCTTCTTCTACCCCACGGCCCCTTTCGCTCCGACGACTCGACCATCTTTGGTAAATATTGTTTTTTTGCTTCGATTTTTGCAATTTCTCGTTATTGTCTTACATATTCTCTCTCTCTCTCTCTCTCTCTCTCTCTCTCTCTCTCTCTCTCTCTCTCTCTCTCTCTCTCTCTCTCCCCCCCCCCATACCCCTAAGCCGCGGGCTGACTCTCGAGATTGCATCTTCGTAGCGCTCATTTTTTTCTTCTTTTATTTTCTTTACCTTCCGCCTCGCCTCCGGAAACGCATTCGTTTCGCCTCGGACGTACACGATGCGAATTTCGAAATATGATGAATGCACCCGTGCACGCCCCATGTAGGTACCCGCAGAGACAGATGGACGAAGCCTCGAGCTACGAAAACACTGCGTGTGCGAACGATACAATGCACATGCGTGTGCAAATGCGACGCAGCCAACGCACTTTCGTGTGCGTGTGTGCCGTGAGGTGGGAAAAAAAATTATTTTTTACAGAAATGACGGGGACAGAAAACCAACTCTCAAGTTTGAGGAACGTTTTGTCAGACATTTTAACAATGCAAAATAATTTTTTTCATTGGATAATAATAATTCAGTGGTAATAATGATTATGATAATATAAAAATAATTTCTTAATATATAATAAGATAATGATAATTTATTCAGTGGATAATAATTATTTCACGGAAGAAAGAAGCGACTTTTTTAGCACCGGTCAAAAACATTGCGGTCGCTATTTTTGAGTAAAATTTCGTAAAATAAAAGACATCTTTGGGTCTGCAATATTATTTCCCTATTATTAATTAATTTTTCAAATATTATTTTAATATTATTATATACGTGCTTGCAAAATGAAAAAATAAAGCGTTGATTTCAAAATTATAACACATCTTCGAAAAAAAAACGTGAAAGTAAAACAGATTGTGACGAAGAGTTTTTTTTAAGAATGTACGAGTTTCTCGGCAATATTCTAAAGTCGAAATATTTGCGAATAACGATTGAAAAGAGAAAATCGCTGCAATCCAACGATGCAAACTTTAGAGCCATTTTTTTACGAAAAATTGTTGGAAATGAATTTTATTTTAACAATTAGGTTTGCACGAGTAATATTTTTAAGATAACGATTTTTTTGGTTTTTTTTTTTCATTTTTATTTCGAGATGAAAATTACGACCATCAGAATGGAAAAAATAAATCAACTGCAGCAGTACGGATCTACGTAGCACCGTTTTTTTCAATGAAAATATTCTTCTTTCCCTATGGCAAAACTATTTTATGCTGTTGAAATGTACAATAAAATATTCCTTCACCTTGTAAACCTTTGGTTTGAATTTACCTGACAAAGATCTCGAAAGGTATGCACTTTGTTATTATTATATCTGTATGTGGACGTTTTTTTGTTACGTTTATGTCGTTTTAAGGCTGCACACGTCCTTTCCTAAAAAATACATCGCGCATGAGCGGAGAGATCAAAATCTGATTTTATTTGTTTTCGGTATTCCCAAACACCGACGAGTCGATCAAATTGATCTTTCGCATCGTGTATAACAACGAGTCTCAATTTTTTTTTGCGCATCATAATAAGACAAGAAGAGGGAGAGAGAGAGAGAGAGAGAGAGAGAGAGAGAGAGAGAGAGAGAGAGAGGGAGAGAGGGAGAGAGAGAGAGAGAGAGAGAGAGAGAGAGAGAGAGAGAGAGAGAGAGAGAGAGAGAGAGAGAGAGAGAGAGAGAGAGAGAGAGAGAGAGAGAGAGAGAGAGAGAGAGAGAGAGAGAGAGAGAGAGAGAGAGAGAGAGAGAAGAAAAATAAAGTGAAAAATCTAAAAAATATAATTTTTGGGATGGGCCTGCGCTATTTCTCGGAAGGTTCAACGTGAGGGGATCGCATTTTTATCTTTTTTCTTTCTTCTTTTCTCATTTCTTTTCTCCCTTGTGTACATGCGAGAAACTCGCGCGATGCGCTTGTAGAGTTGCGAATCGTCGACAAGGTCCAATTTACCTTCGAAATACGAGAGCCGACGGCTCTCTCCCCCTCTCTCGCTGGACTCTTTAATCTTGCTCCTATAAAAGCCATTTATCATACGATCGTTCCGTTCTCAATTTCTTGGTACTACAAAAAAAGAAGAAAAAAACAGGTACAAAAAATTGCACGTTAAGCAGCGATCTTCGTCTTTTTTTTTCGATCACTGAACATGATTTTTTTAAATGATATTGAAGTTTGCATAGTTGGAACGCAACTAAGATTAGTAGCCCATTTTTCCCGCGTATTTAACCCTCCAAAATCATGCAAATGTTTTTCAGGATTCTTATCTTGTATATATCTTCATATCTTCTTATCTTCTTCTTCTTCTATATATATCTTCCAGCCTAAATGTGTAAGGAAAGATTTTGGATGATAAAGAAAATGAGGAAATACATTTTTTTGAAAGAATTTTCGTTGCATTCCCACGATGCAAACTTCAACATCGTACTTTTTTTCTCATACACCATTTTTTTAATGAAATAGTCCATTTATACGTATAATATATGAATACATACATATAATAAAAATACATGAATACGTATAATATATGAATATATTTAAAAGTTTTCCGTAACTAAATTAGCTATTTTTGTAGTACACATGAAACCATTATTTAAGTTATGGTTAACCCTTCACAACTCAACAACGTAAAAATGTGGAAATAGTTTACGTTATGGTAGGTTTGGATAAATAAAAAAAGAAAGCTAGTATTATTTAGATTTTGAAAAATTTAATTTCGAGGCTAGGTATAAAGCAATAAAAGGGACTATGACAGACATGTTATATTGTGTCGTAACATTCCTTTATGATGTATGGTATGCTTTGAAGGAATTGTTTTGCTTGTTGTAACACAAAGCCGTCGTTGTTGAATGCATATATTGATACACCGGGTGTCCCATTTCAATCTTACACCTGATTTATCTCGAAACATACTGCTCCGATCAAGTACGGAGTATAATAAAAATTTTAGCGTTCAAAGGATGACGTTAAATATATATTTTTCTGGTAAAAAAATGCAAAACGGTGACGTTAAGATGGCCGACATGTTTAAAAAAAATGACTTTTTCACCAACAAATTTGTCAGGCGAAAAGTAACACCTTTCGTAGGAATTTTTTATTATAACGTTAATGATTTTTAGGTTAGACCAGATTTCACTATTTTGGCGATATCCAGAATGTACCACGAGGAGGTCTTTAAGGCCTTGGGACACAGTACCGAGTATAAAATCATGTGCGAATTTGACAATTTTTTTTTCGTATGAAAAAGCGATTCGCTCATAAAATTAATTCCACATCTATTTAGTATGAATATCAAGCTGTTAGTAAATTTTTATTTTATTTCTTTTCGATGTACGAAATGGCCGACTACTAATATTTTCTATGTACATGAAGTTTGCATCGTTGCTATCCAACGGTTTCATTTTTTTTCTCGATTTTGTAATTTCCTATTTTTTCTTGGTCAGTTCGGCTCTAGTTGCTAAAAAAATATGGTAAAATGAATAAAAAATATTTACGGCCACCGGGACCAACCAAACAAAACCGAAAAAAAAAAAATGAAACCGTTGGATAGCAACGATGCAAACTTCATGTACATATATGTTCTTTTGTTATCTTTTTTTTTTAGGCGCGCTGCGACGTGACATTTAGCATGCACAATTTTTTACCTAGAACAAAAAACGAAAGTTCTCGTCAATCTACATTAGAATACCTAGAGAAGTACGTACGGAATTCAAAAAATATTGTTTTATTCAAAAGTTGTGGGTATTTGAACTTAGGAAATGAACTTTCAGTGAAAAATTCGGTGCGTGTTTGTGACGTATGACTGCAGCCCGTGATTTACTTCTTGACGAAACGCGACTAGCTCCGAAACTGGGAAGCGAACCTGGGGCCGGCTGTATTGGTATAGGTTGTCCGCGGTTTTCCTATACCCATGGCAGAAATGTCATGAAGAATGTGATACAGAGGGGGAAGGTGGCTGCGGCCGCAAGGTGGGGATGAGTAGTGGAATATGGTGGGAAGTGTAATAAGGGGGAAGACTCCGTATAATGGAATCTACGATTAAAAAAAAGCAAACCCAAGTGTAAGTGTACGTTTGGGTTTGTTCGATAACGGAAGTGACAAATAAACCCAAACGTACTCCGTATAATGGAACCGACGATTTAACGGAGACTTTGTCCTTGAAAGCAGCGGGAGATGTTAGCGGCTCAACATGAGCAGCTAGAAGAAGAGGAGGGATGCCTCTATGGACCAGGCATTGCCGATTAGCGGTAATTATAAACACATTTGTGTAAACACATTACAAAACTTTAAACGCGTTTTTCTCGAAAACACGTTTTTAAAAATGGCTGACATTCTCCTGACCGCTGTAATTAACATATCGACCTGAAATTTGGAGAGCATACTCAGAAAATATGTCTTCACGGAATGACGGATCGTTTTTTCGATAGATACATTTTTGCATTTATTATTTATCTTTTTATGCGAAAAAAAACGCGAAAATTCGATTTTTTTTAAATTGCCGCCATTTTCCGAAATTTGTACTAAACGAAAAACCCATCCGTCATTCCATGACCAAAGGGTCACAGATTGATAATATGCTTGGAATTTGTGTTTCAGATCAACAAAGAGGGGGCAGTGATGTCAGCCGTTTACCTCCCACGATTTGAGGACCTGTTTTCGCGGAGCTGCAACAGCCGCCATTTTTTTTTTAATTTAACGTTCTGTATATCATGAATAAAAGCCAGAAAAAAACCGCACTCAAAAAGCTTTACTCGTTTCCTTTAAAAAAAAAATGTAAACACCTGAAATATGGCACTCCAAGGACAAAGTCTCCCTTAAAAGAAGCGAACCCAAATGTAAGTAAGTGTGTGTTTGGGTCTGTTTGATAAAGGAAGTGACGAGCCACAGAGACCTAATCCTTGTTTGGATTATCGAACACACACATGCACGCACACTTACACTAGAAATAATAAAGACTCGACCTCCTCGTGGTACATTCTGGATAGCGCCAAAGTAGTAAAAGGGGATCCAACCTAAAAATCATGAATGCACTCCGTATAATGGAATCTACGATTAAAAAAAAGCAAACCCAAGTGTAAGTGTGCGTTTGGGTTTGTTTGATAATAGAAGTGACGAGCTACAGAGACCTAATCCTTGTTTGGGCTATCGAACAAACCCAAACAAACTCACACACACACGCACACTTACGCTAGGGATGTTAAGGCCTTAGGCCACTCTAGAGGCCGAAAAAATAGGCTTTTTGGGGATTTTTTAAAAGAAAAACTATAAAATAAATCGAGATTACAAAAAAGGGTGTTTATCATACATATCAGTGACTGTATACAATAATTTTTTTGAAGCGATAAATTTAAAAATGGCGGCCGTGCAGCGTTTATCTCAAAACTGCATTTTTAAGTTGGCCGGAAACATAACTCAGACAATTTTCAACCGATTCACTTGAAATGTTGAATAGATCTTGAAAAATACATTGCCTATGGAAGTACGTAGGATTTTTTTTATTGCATAGTTAATTTGTTATTAACAATTATCTGACGATTTTTTAGGCAAATTTTTCACTTTCCACTTTAGAAGTGGGCCATGTGGTCAAAAATCAATATATCGAAAAAATCCTACGTACTTCTATAGCTGTTATTATGTATAATCGGAAAAAATGTATTGGGCTCATTATAATTAAAAAATTACAGGAGCTGTTTGTCCGGCCGTGGACCTTGGAAAAACGGAGACGTCATCGCAAAAACGCTGCACAGACGCCATTTTGAAATTAATCGCTTCAAAAAAATTATTGTATACAGTCACAGATATGTATGATAAACGCCCTTTTTTGTAATCTCGATTTATTTTGTAGTTTTTCTGAAAAAAAAATCCCCAAAAACATCGTGGTACATTCTGGATCGCGCAAAAATAGTGAAAAATGGTGTTCTAACCTAAAAATTATGAACCTTATGAACCTTGTGAAAAAAAAATTCCTCCCAAAGTTGTTAGTTTAGGCCCGACATATTTTTTTGTGAAAAAAATTATGTTCCCATTTTTTTAAAAGACGGCCATCTCAACGTCGCCATTTTGAATTTTGAACCAAAAAAGGGTGTTTTAACGTCCCCTTTTGTACTCTAAAAGTTTTATTACACTCAATACTTGATCGGAGCAGTATTTTTCGAAATAAATCAAGTGTCAAGATTAAAATGAGACACCGGGTATATGCAATTCTGCCGGATTTTTTATTTTACATGTGAACATTGATACATATCATTCGTTCTTTAATCACTCATGTTTGAAAGTGGAGAGCGAATTAATTTTTTTCTTCAATATTTGGCTGCGCGAGATGCGCGCGGTCAAAAATCAACAGCGGTCAGCAGTTTCAGGAACGCGTATCAGAAATTCTTATTTTTCTTCTTCTCCGAAATTCTACTGAATATTGCGGAGGGCGCTCTTTATTTTTATCATTCATGCAATATTCTCTCTCCAAGTGCGCCATATTTTACGCAGCACTATATATATATATATATGGGTAATTCCACCAATTATGTGTCAAAGTTGTACCAAAGTTGTACAAAAATGCCATTGAAGATTCAAATCAACCTTAAATCTTTAATGGCATTTTTATTACGAAAATAAACATTCAGAGTTTTTATAAGGTAATGCCATGTCACGTAAGCAAATTAAAAAAAATTATCTTTTAATTTTAATAGCTACTGTTGGTTTTGAGGTTATAAAGTATCTCACTTACAAATTTATAAAATAAAAATAATAATAACAATAATTTTTATTATCAAATAAAATACAAAAAATTGGGGAAAAAATTTATTTAATTTTTCTGAGGCTGATGTTTTAGAGATCCCATCTCGTTTAAAATCTATTTCGATGTGAAAAATTCTGAACTTTTCGAAAAAAATACTTTCAAAACCGGGAAAAGTGGGGCAAGGCCCGAAAAATCGATTTTTATACTTTGAACGTGATTTTCGTAATTTTTAAAATAACCCAGAATTTCAGCATATTTTTTTTCAAGATGTTCATGTTTTTCTTTAAAAAATCGTTTTTTTTTTAAAATGTTTCTAGCTATAATTGGAAAGAAGTTATGGGCATTTGAAAATTTGGTGTTTTACAAAATTTGAAAACTGTGAGCCGCCATTACGCACAAACTATTGGATGAAAAAATTCGAAAAAAATCATGAATGCTGGTTTTAATATGACCTTTCAGATGACCTTCTTAGTTTTGCTAAATTCAGACCACCCGGTACAACTTTGACAAAGAATTGGTGGAATTACCCATGTGTGTGTGTGTGTGTGTGTGTGTGTGTGTGTGCGTGCGTGCGTGCGTGCGTGAGTGCGTGCGTGCGTGCGTGTGTGTGTGTGTGTGTGTGTGTGTGTGAAATGTCAGCGTGTATTGTATTTATAGTGTCGCATACGCGCGGGGCGTTGAGGCGCCCTCGAGCCTCGTCCGTTGACCTTTGACTTCGCGTCTCCGTTACGGTCTAATAAATTCGTGGGCGTGAGAGATTCGGCGCCGGATGTCGCTTCGTACGCGCTTGCGCGCTTTTGTGTGTGTGCACACTAGGAAAAACCAATGCGGCTATAAGAACGAAAAGATGGGTCTGAAGTTTGCTTCGTTGGCAACATTTTTTTTTCAATCTTTTAATTTATCCAAATTCTTGACCATTGTAGTTCTAGTTGCTCAAAAGACATAGTACAATATAATTTAGAGCTTTTAGGTGGAGGCGGAAAAAAATCCAATTCCCGCGGGTTTCAGATGAACATTTTTTGGGTATTCGCGTTGCATGTACTGGAGGCTTTCGAGTAGCAACCCGAAAAGAGCATCCGAAGAAAAATTCAACAATTTTAATTCACCGGAACCCACCATTATCGGCGGTCGAAAGATAAACAAAATCGTGTCATTTTTTGGCGCTGCATATACTGTAACCCGAAGAGAAACTTCATTAATCAATTGGATAATTTGAATTCCCCGAAATCCGGCCTTATCGGGGGGTGAGAGGTGAAAAAATATGATTTTGCATCGATAGTCCAAGCGGCGAGTGCAAAAAAAGCCGAGAATTTCTGGAAGTAAAAACCATTAAAAGAAAAAGTTTTGCGAACAATTTTCATTAATAATATGTGTCAAGATTCAATAGAACCGTTTGCGCTACGTTGAATATAAAGGAATTTGAGTGGTTGCTAGAAAATGACGCCATTGAACCTGTATGGTATGAGGGTGATGACCATTGACGACATTCTCATTACTGATGTTGAAGAAGAGGGTTCATTGTAACAATGAAGCAACGCCACGGTTGCTTAAGGGAGAATATACCTTTGTACATTTTTTTTGCATTTTTTCCCTCCATCTTCCAGAAAAGAAGCAGAGCAAGAGAATGTTGAATTATAAGGACAATTGTATAGTCCAAGCATCGCCGATTAAAGGTAAACACGAAATTTCCATGATTTTACAGTACTTAAAACTTTAAACGCGTTTTTCTCGAAACTACGTTTTTACACACGGGCGTATGCGTAGCGCCTCGAGTTTCCAATCGATTGACTTGAAATTTTAACTGTATTTTCTTGACAACATTTTCTAGTCCAGTACAAAGGATTGAAGTTTAAACATTTTATGATCGATATTTGAACGATTTTTTTTTTCATGTTAACGCGATTTTTAAAAAAAATTATTTTTTTTTAAAACCCCTACGTAATGGACTATTTTTTTATATCTACTTTAAAAATATATTTCGTTTTTTGCTCTAGTTTAAAAATTATAACCTGTGCGAATGCGCCCGTAGTGGACTCTGAAAAAAGGAGTTTTCTTTCATCGACTACTGCGCCGCCATTTTGTTTCATTTTTTAAATCGTATAGACCATTCTTTTGATATGGGCTGGAAACAAATTTCGTTTTTTATCTCCACCGTAATATTTTCAGTGGGTACAACTGGATTGTCCGACGCCGAGTTGAATATGTCGGTAAATTCATGGAAATGGACTGAGGACTGAAGTGATATCGATTGTTGCTCGTTCTACTTACGAGTTACGGCCTGGAAGCCAAGGTCCTTCCAACCGCAACACGCGAGCATTATTTTTATGCTGTTTTTTTCTCTCTCGTTCTTTTGCTCTTTTTCGTTTTTCTTTAGCCGCGTGAGTTGCAAGTTTTGATATTTGTTCTGTTCTGCTCTGTCTCTTTCTACGATCCAGTCTTTCATGCGGACAGTTACGTTGAAAATAACCTGCGTTCCCGCACTTGTGCAATGAAAATGAGAAAGAGTGAGAACAAAAAGTTCTCGCGTCCTGCGAACGGGTGATTGTGTCCTTATTTGTTATGTCGGTGATAAAGAAAAAAAAACACGTCGGATCTGGCATAATGACGTTTACGAACGAGAGTTGCGTCTCTAAAGAGGAGGGTCTAAAAGCACAGTCATCAGCTGTGTGTTGGTGTGAATGATCTTTTTCACTGCGGAGTACAATCACCGGATTATACAAGTCCCGTACGCCCGTGTTTACCGATCGTAAATACTTGTCTCTTACGCGAGCGGGCGTCATTTTTTTGGCGCTAACTTCTTCAAATTTATATTCTTCTTCGCTTCCCCTGCGAGCTGGGCTGTGGGAATTTTTACGGGGGCGATGGAGTCGACGTAGCATTATTAACGCGCTCCTCTAGTTTCTCGGCTGTTTTTTTACGGCTTTTTCAATAATTTTTTACGGGCAAAGCATCGAAATAATCAATCTCATTGTTTTTGCATAATCTTTATTAACATTTAAATAAGCTTTACAAATTGTTTGAAGTCAAAATATATAATAGAATAAACGATATAGTGGCCGACAGGAAGACATCAAGTAAAAGAGGTGCTTGACGGTGACCAAGATTGCGGCTGTTCT
Source organism: Ophion slaviceki (assembly GCA_944452715.1). Classification (NCBI taxonomy): domain Eukaryota; kingdom Metazoa; phylum Arthropoda; class Insecta; order Hymenoptera; family Ichneumonidae; genus Ophion; species Ophion slaviceki. The sequence continues at coordinate 34,295,065 of OX101787.1, read as the reverse complement.
GCTTATCTGAAATCAAAAAACCAAACGGCATTTTAATCTTCATATTTAAGACTAGCGATTGAACTAGAGTGAATTCTAAATTACAAAAATTGACTTTTTTATACACTTTTGAAAATTACATTCTATTTTTTACTATTTTTTTCTTCGCTCGTACAAAAAAAAACTATCGAAGCAATCATGATAATCCTAGTTCAATCGCTGGCTTATAACATATTAAAGATGCTGTATAAATTTGAACAAGATCGGTGCAGTAGTGTCTGAAATATCGTGGTCACCGTTTCGAAAAATGGTGTTTCGAGAAAAACGCGTTTGAAAGTATACCTGCTCTGTTCCCGGGCCGTAACTTGTGAACCACTTCGAATATCGAAAAATCCTTTGGCACACATTTTCTACACATGTTGTAGATGTGATTGATGAAAAAAAAAAAATCGATTTTTTCGTCCCGAGAAACTAGACGACCGCCTTAATCCATACATGTGTATCACTTCGACTTAGGGGAGACTTAGGGGGGCTTGAAACAATTTTTAGATTTCACCCCATATCTTGCAAACGAAACGAAAGATTCGGGTAAATATAAAGTTGTTTTATACCGTTTTTAATCGACTAATCGATTTTCGACTAGAAATTACTCCAGGAATTATGTAACCTGTGAAAAAACCATTTAAGTACAATAAGTCGTTTTGTCCCAACTCTCCTCATATCGAGGTAAGTTGAATCAGCTATCGAAGTGAGTTGAAACGCCTGGGAATTGGTACAAAACATGGGTATAAATTATGTCGAAACACATTGTTATTACAAAACTTTATTAAAAATAAAAAACTTAACCCCGACATTAATCTGTCTCACTTTTTTTTATTCAGTCTGACATATTTTTATAAGTTCTAACTGAAACGAATATAAACTCACCAATCTCACGGAATTTAATAGTAAAATATAGCAACCCAAAAAATAAATTGAAGGAAAAACTTTATGGCAAGAAAGCCAATCAATCGCTATTCTGACAAACAATTGCCACATACATATGAAAGTTCTCCACCAGTGCAGGCCTCGTGCCACCATGCTTTGCACTCCAGGCATTGCACCCACTTTTCATTTGGCCTGCTGTTTGAATACGATTCCATACAACACACGCAAAAATACTCTTCCTCGTCTTCACTTTCCACGTTCTCTTTGTGCTTGATCTTTCGTCCCGTAGAGTAACCCCTTCAGTGGCGAGTTCATATATTTCTCGACTCGCCATGCCTCTATCGGTTTCCCTAATATATTTATTCGACATCCGAAATAAAACAAAATGCAAGCCTTGCAAACCACACCACAAAATATAAACGTATGAAAACATCACTGCAACCAAGTTGAAACACCTTGTTTGAACCCTCCTAGGTGTCAAAAATGCAATGCCACTTGATTCGGAACTCACTATTGATAAAGAGTATTGCAAAACAACATATTCAATATGACAAATCGAATGCTAAGTTAGTAAGCTTCCAAACAATGCATATCACGTACCATCAAATATATAAACAAGATAACTAAAGCTTAATGAAAAATACGACAAATACTTACTTTTGTCAATTTTTTCGGCGCGGGTGTCGATGTGACGCAACTGAACTCGCAAGAGCACCGGAGTGAACTGACAAGTGACGCGCATTGTTGCCAGCTCGCTAACAATCACATCTACCGAGACATTGACACTGTTTCAACTTACCTCTGTGTCAACTCGCCTAGGTCTCTCCTACGTATTTTTTCAATAGCATGATTTGCGTATTTTTAACCCTAAAAACAAAAGTACGATCCTGAAACAGCAATCGGCGTTTTCGAGTCTCCCAGAGGTGGAATCTCCAACGGTGCAAACTCCAATGTCCGTAATATGACATTGGAGTTTGCACCGCTGGAACTCAATGAATTTTTTTTTGTTTATTTCTTATTTCTTCATTTTGATCGTTATCCAAACCCTTTTTCTTTGCAAAATGAGGTCGTAAATTTCTAATAGGAATGCGTAGAAACTTTTAAGCCATTTTCACAGACTGAATCGGCGAAAAAAAATTGAGTAATTAAAAAGAACATATTTTTGTTGCGTTCCAACTATGCAAACTTTTCAACGCCATCATAATTAAATGTACCTTTATTTTCTGACCGTTAGTCAATTTTGAGTTTTCTTGTTTGTACTACAAAGATACATTAATCTATATCGTCGCTGATATTGCAAATTGGTCTATGTGATTTTCGGTCGACTTTACAAGAGAGTCAATAAACTTATTGCAATTTCGACAAGTTGCGGCTTTGGGTCACGTGACGTATTGCATCAGCTGAATGAAGCGTTCTGATTGGTTATTACATACAACGGTTTACGGATGCGTCCACAATTAAAATTTTAAACATAATGGTCACAAGAGACAGAACGTTTTGCAATATCAACGACGATATATAAAAGGCAAAGTCCTAACTGACTCATCATCACCCAGCCTAAACCGCTAAATGTAGAAACGTGAAATTTGGAGGGTATGCTCATTTTATTACGTAGACACCATTAAAGGAGGGATTTTCTGAAATTCAACCCTCAAGGGGAGGGGGGGGGACAACGTTTTGAAAAAATCCGGTCGGATTTACTTGAAGTTTGGTATTTGTGTTTCTTGACACAATTACTTCAACACGTATTAGAGCGTTTTTAGAAATTCAACCCCTAAGCGGAGAAGGGGGGTGGCAAAGTTTGTATGGAGAATAAAAAAAATCTTGTTGGAAGATTTACTTGAAACTTCGGGTTAATGCCCTTTAACACGATTCTACCTGTTTCTTACGAAACATTTCAGGAGCACATTTCATTAAGGGGTTAGACCACTCTAGAATTTTCGAAAAATCGATTTTATTTTCATCAAGCAGAAAAGAAATGCAAGAGCAGGACGATAATCTGGAAGGTCATTTGTGTGGTGCAGGCATCGCAGATTAAAGGTATTGCAAAATTATTCATGATTTTCTACTACTCAAAACTTCAAACGCGTTTATCTCAAAACTGCAGTTTTTAAGTTGGCGGGAAACATAACTCAGACAATTTTCAACCGATTCACTTGAAATGTTAAATATATCTTGAAAAATACATTGTCTATGGAAGTACGTAGGATTTTTTCTTTTATATTGCATAGTTCATTCGTTATTGACAATTATCTGACGATTTTTTAGGCAAATTTTTCACTTTCCACTTTAGAAGTGCGCCATTTGGCCAAAAATCAATATATCGAAAAAATCCTACGTACTTCTATAGCAGTTATTATATATAGTTGAAAAAAATTCATTGGCTCATGATAATTACAAAATTACTGGAGCTATTTGTCCGGCCGTGGACCCTGGAAAAACCGAGACCTCATCGCAAAAACGCTGCACCGTCGCCATTTTGAAATTAATCGTTCAAAAAAATTATTGTAAACAGTCACTGATATGTATGATAAACCCCTTTTTTGTAATCTCGATTTACTTTGTAGTTTTTCTGAAAAAAATCCCGAAAAAGCCTATTTTTTTGGCCTCTAGAGTGGCCTAAGGCCTTCATTCAAAATGGCGGACTACAATGCACCAATGTACTTGATTCGCATGGAAATTGGTATTAGAGGAATTTCGAGGTCGCTGGAAACGAATCTCTTCTAAAAATTTGAAAATTCAAATTGTTGGATAAAATATTGTGGACTGAAATGCAAAACTGATTCAATTTGGTTGAACGATAAGGGCGGTAAGTAACTATAAATCATTCGACTCTTCAAATGTGGACAGCTGAAGAAACAACACGTGAATCTTGTGAAAACGTTACATAACTTTCGTGGTTAGTCGTCTTATCCGATTCCTATCATCGTTCTTCCCAATGATTTCACGTTTTGAATTTGAGTCCGCCGTATTGGATCTGCCATTTTTAAATGTATATATTGTGAGCTCGGATTCGTAATCAGCGGCCTCAAAAACCCCCGAGTACCGAGTTTCATTCGATTCAAATCAATTGTCGCGTTTAACACCAATTTTCATGCGAATCAAGTAAATTGTTGTATTTTGGTCCGTCATATTGGATCCGCCATTCTGAACTTCTGAATTTCGATGTCAGATTTGTAATCAGCGACCTCGCAAACTCGTAAGCACCAAATGCCGCGAAAATCGTTCGAGCTGATCATAAAATAATCGATGTGCGCCATATGGCGTCAATGCCGCTTCGGGCACCACAAAAGTGTGCGCCATATGGCGTCAATGCCGCTCAAGGGTTTAAACGCGTTTTTCTCGAAACACTATTTTCAAAGTCGGTGGACACGATATCTCGAAAACCACTTGATGGATTGTTTCCAATTTGACAGGACATACGATCAGAAACATTTAAAAGTCGTTGACGATCTCACTTTTTTGAAAATCGATCTTCATTTTTAAATAGTGACGTAAAAATAACGACTTGTTTCATGGATTTTGTATGCTCGAGATTCAATTCATCGCCACGTTGTTTAAAAAAATGATTTTGAAAACAGACGATCGTCAATGACTCGTATTTATCGTTAATTTGAATAACACGTTTGGTTTTTAGATTTCAGATGGACCGTTCCAGCTGGAGAGTGTTCACTGCCAAACGTCGCGAAAAAATGTCATAATCTGGCGACGGCCATGTTTTTGTCGCTTTTGTCTGTATTTTTAGCGACTTTTTTTCAATGCTCTCAACATATGTACCTCTGTGTTTAAAAAAATGCGTTTCTTTTTCGCCAACGCGTTTCTTTTTCAGAAATAAATTCGGTATTTGGCCATTTTTTTCGTTCCTCTAGATAGATGTAGCCCCTTAACTTTAATATTCACTATTCTCTACTCTTTATTGGATGACGAACAGATACGTCTATATACGAACTTGATGGTCGTCTATAAAAAGCATTTCACACTGAGTAGACGCGTGGGTCCACGCACCCCACGTGCCTTCGCGGAGGGTTGTCAAACAAAGTAATGCCTCGACTGCGGTAAACTTTGTACGAGTTTCATATTCACGGTAACGTAGGCGGAATGTAAACACATTAATGCATATACTTACATTATATATGCGTGCGCGTGTTTGTGTTTACATTCTGCTGCATATTGCAAATTCGAAAAATTGAACGAAGTTAAAAATAAGTAAATGGTATAGCTTAAGGCTGTCATTATATGGGGTCTAGCCGTCGAGGATGAAGTACGAGGAGAGCGCCCTACGCTTATGCATGCAGCCGATTGATTGTTACCAACTTTTACCTATGAAATAGTCATCTTATTAAACGTACGTTTTTGACCATTTTTACACTTACTTTTGAGAATACACATTTTTAAACATTTGACGATGCATAGTTGTTACACTTAATTGACTCAGAAATTCCTTGACTTTACCAGGTTTTCAACACAGGGTTTGAAAATATTCCAGAGAGATTGGGGTCAAATAAAGAACTTAATTTTTTTTTTTCAAATATATGAAAATGTTAAATGTGAAAATATAGTAAAAAAAAAACTGAAATCCGAAAAATACTTTAGACATTGTAAAGTGAAAAAAAACCATTAAAAGCAAATACAGACCCTGTTCTTTATTATGAACAGAAATTTTTATGTCGGTACGAATAAATAAAAAAATAAATATAAACACCTGTCTACAATAATAATTGTGTGGTTGCGTATCGACAAATCGAATGCAACTGTATAGAGCTGTAGAGTTTTTGAAATTTTCAATGTTTGGCACTGAAATTTTTTGTTCATATATAATAAAGAATAATATAAATATTAGAAATATACAAAAATATTTATTTTTATTCGTTTCAGTTTTTTTTAATTCGGTTTCATTTTTCGAAACATCAATTCTGGAAAAATTCCAGAGAATTCTCAAAACTCACCGACTTTTCCCTGATTATTCCAGGAGGAAAAAGATTCCCTGAGTTTTTCCGGTTTTCCATATGCGTGACAGCCATGTGATTGCAGTAAATGTTTTCATTACATCGTATTTTCGAAAATTTGTGTTTGAATTGGCAACGTCGTAAATCATGGTAAATAACGTTCAGGTTGGCAGAAGTGTAGTCGTGAAGTTATAGACATACGCGCCCCATTCGTAACCCCAAAATAGGCCAGAGGAGCGTCAACAACAAATATCGGTCGGAGTAAAAAAAATTCTGAAGCTGTCTACAGTCTGAAATAAATAAAAAAACTTGAATAAATTTTCGATATCCCAAAAAAATGATTTTATGTTGGAAAAAATGTTCACTGTTTTTTGTCTTTTCCTAGAAATTTCTAGAAACTTATAATTTCTGAACATAGATCCCGGATTAATATTGAGCAATCATGACGAATTAAGAGAACAAGAACAAATAATGTTCCTCGTTAATTATCCTGACAAAGTAGTTTGAGGTCGCCGGGCATAGTTGCCGAATGAGGATAAGGTAAATAGTATTTGTGCTATCTACACCGTTTCCATGTTTGCACAGCGTAATATTTTGTGTGCTTGATTTTCGCACAAAGTCGCAATCAAAACCATCACTAACTTTATAACGGTGCGGTGAATCTTCATTTTCATGATGCCAACGGTCAGTTCGCCAATAGGGTATTGCATCCTTTTTTGAAAGGTGTCTCAATTTGATCCTTTGGTGGTAATAAACTACTAGAATTTTTATTTATATTTTATGAACTCGATAAGTACCGTAAAAATGCATTTAAATTTTACATTTCAACTTTCCGCGTGAAAACGCTAGCCGCCATGCTGCTTCGGTTCGTGACGTCACTTGCATAGTAAACCTCAACACGGCGCCAATTGTGAATACGTACATTTTTTTTGGTTAAAAGTGAGTTACAATCCTCATCATTGGTGTGTTGTTCCTAAATGTAAGAATACTAGCGTAAAAACACTGGGAAAGTTGTGGATTCAAATGCCAATTGATATAAATATGAGGAATACTTGGTTAAAACTTGTGAGAAGAGATCCAAAGTTATAATCCGAAAAAAAAACTAATTTCTTCTGTTTTGAAATACAGATAACTATTTTAAAAATTGCAATTAACTATGACAAACGAGAATATATAGTTGTTGACGCTTTCTTTCACAGGTTAGAGAGTGATACGTCTACCGCTTTCTTTGTTTACTATGTCAATGTCGTCACGTCGGAATCCATTACGGCGGATACCGTTTCACATGTTCGTTGAACAGGTCGAAAAGGTATTTTTTCTAAATGAATTATAAAATTTATTTTGTGTTTTTATAAATTAAAACCAACATTATTCGATTACTTATTGCGAAAACTACATTATTTATACAGTCGAACCTCGATATAACGAATCTCTAGGGAAGTTCGTTATATCGAGGTTTCGTGATATCGAGATTATGTTCTTAAAAAAATATGGTAATTATGCATAATCGGGGCACCACCCTAATTTCAATGGCAACATTTTTTTTTCGCCATGAAGTTGTTGATTCCATTATAGTAAGTGATATTACGTTGGGGGAGGCTGACATTTTCTATTAATTCCATAAATTATGGAGTTTTGAAGTTCCCGGAAACACGTGATGAGATAGGGCATTTTCCAACATTTCAACGCCTATGTTGGGAGTAGGGTTTGGGGATTCATAGAAAAAACCTCCCCGAATACCCAAACACACACACACACACACACACACACACACACACACACACACACACACACACACACACACACACACACACACACACACACACACACACACACACACACACACACACACACACACACACACACACACACACACACACACACACACACACACACACACACACACACACACACACACACACACACACACACACACACACACACACACACACACGCACACACACGCACACGCGCACACACACACACACGCACACACACACACACACGCGCGCACGCACACACACACACACACACACACACACACACACACACACACACACACACACACACACACACACACACACACACACACACACACACACACACACACACACACACACACACACACACACACACAGCACACAGAATCCAAACAAACCCAAACACATACACACAGCAATTTTTCACCTGCATAGCGTGCGAAAAACTGCTGTGTGTGCGTGTGTATTCAAAGAAAAAGCCTTCCCGAATACCCAAACACACACACAGCCCACATGACCCAAACCAACCCAAACACGCACACAACACATACAGCACACAGAATCCAAACAAACCCAAACACACACACAGCAGTTTTTCACCTGCATAGCGTGTGAAAAACTGCTGTGCGTGTGTGTGTGTGCGTGTGTTCTATTCGTGGTCATACCCTCCGACACGTAATTGAATTCCGGACACCACGGGTTTCCGGAAACTTCACAAGCCCCATAACTTATGTAATCAATGAAAAATGTCAGCCTCCCCCGCCAAAATATCACTAACGGTGACCAATTACAGCAGGTTAGGCCAAAAAAAAATGTTGCCATTGAAATTAGGGTGGTGCTCTAATGCACCCCGATTGTGCATAATTACCAAAAATATATACCCGTGAAAAAATTGCCGACGTTTACAATAAAACCAATGCTCGGGATGGCAATCGGGGCCCAACCGATGGTACCCAACCATAAGGCCAACGTTCGGCCGGTTTTCTTGACCGATGAGTAACCCATGGTTAAATTGAACATTGGCGCATCACCGACAACCAACGTTGGGCCAACATTGGCCTTAAACTGCACCGAACCTTTGGTACGCCAGCCTTGGCACTGACACTGGGCTAATGCTGGTCCAGGTCAGCACCAACGCTAGGCTGACGCTGTTTTCCAACTGTAGGACCCATGTAACATTTCGGATTTTCTCCAACCGTCGCCCAGTACTGGTAACTATCGTTGGCTACGCGTCGAGTATAATTCCCACTGTACTGGCCGAGTGCTGGGGTTTTTGTAAATTTTTTCATGGAGCATGTAAAAAAAACGCGCGGAAACTGCATACACAAAGGAGAAAAATTAAAAAATGTTTTTTTTTTGTCGGAAAGTCAAAAAGATCGTAGAACATGCATGGGGGTGATTCGGATAGGTATCAATATTCGGCATCTGGATTTTCTTTTTGGACGTCACTTTTCGGGCCACCCTGTAGGTATACACTGTCGTTTTTCTAATCGATAAGTTTAATTCAATAAACTTTAGTAATGCATATAATTATATAATTAATATAGTAAAACATCATAATATAGTCAAATGAATAATCGATGTATTTTAACAATATTCAACTTAATTATTACGAAGGAAGTTTAATAGTAACTCAAGGCCGGAGCCTGAATTAGAAGGTCCGAAAAATCGTGGTTTTTTAAATTACTCAAATCGATAGTTAAACTTTCCAATAATATATTTACAAAATTACAGAGGCCAATTGTAAATATTTTCAAAGATACAAGGCGAAAAGCAGAGAAGCGTCGAGCAGGCGTGTAAGTGTTCTGCCGCTAGTCTTCTACTCGGAATTTCATATCTAAAAAAAGTTCAAGGGTCTTTCGAAACAATACTTAGACTTCGTAGTAGTGTCGTTCTTTGGCGAATGAGGTCTCCTATATGGACCGAGAATAGCTTATTAGCAGATTATTAGTGCAAGTATGCAAAAATTGATATTTCCTCCTATTGAAAACTTTGAAGTGCGTTTTCTCCAGTTATCATTTTCACGATTTCTCCAAATTGGCGGGCATGATAGAAAAAAAACTAAACGACCTATTGAATCAAACAAAAGTTTCTTTTCTTCAGTATGAAAATCCCTTCTAAGTGAACTAAAAAAGTCGTTTAAAAAGTCTTTAAATAATTTTTATAGCACGTTGAAGTGTTTTTCTAAACACATTTTTGTTCAAACCTGGGAAAAGTAATAATTTCACGATTTTTTCAGCTTTTTCTTTGTTCACCCAGAAGAAAAATATATGACAATTGAGAATTTTATTGGTTTTTTGTTTCAGTCGAGAATTACGAGCTGCATCTTCCTCGCGGATTGAGGACTGCAGTGGCAAGATGCACATGGAATAGGCTGAGAAATCTGCAGTCCCTTATTTTTTTCATGTTGATATTTTTTTATACAGTTCAAATATACACGAAAAGATACCTTAATGTTTATTGGGCTCAGTTGGTTTTTTTCCTTCTAATAAAATTCCCGAAAAAAACATTTTTTTTTACCGTCTAATTCAGGCTCCAGCCTTAAACTATTATGAAAAAAGCTTGGTACTGAACATGTGTTTTATATTAGCATCGATGGTATTGAAGTTTGCATCGTCGGAATGCAACGAAAGATTTGTTTTTTTCGTATCACTGTATTATTTTTGCACACTAACCCAAACAAAAATTACCGAAACATTGTTCAAGATTCGCATCCAAAATCTGTAACCAAAACTTGCAAAAATAGATTTTCGATGATAATAAAAATAAAGAAATGAGAAAAAAATAAGAATTTTCGTTGCATCCCAACGATGCAAACTTCAACATCGTCGAGTATCAGCTAATCGAGGAAAATCGACTTTATCGCATCAATTAGAGAAAAATCGTTTCCCCGGTGTTTTCCGTCAATCGAGAGACCTAACCCCAAATGTTATTTTTCCAACACGGGACAGTACCGTCCAGCCCATGTGCGAAGTCAATCCACAAGTTACAAGTGGCGAAAAAGATAATTTTATTCGCGACGCAGGCCACCAGTGCCGAATTCCTGGATTTTTTTATTTCGCATTGTACACGATTTACCGCGATATAATCGATGCGCATTTTTTTCTTCCCTTCGTCGCTCGGGGCTCTTTTCCTCCGAGGACAACTTTCGTACTCACCTCTCGTTTGATATCGTTGATTCGGCGCCGCGACGAAGTTTGTTTTCTCCCCCGTGAGTGAACTCACGAGGCGCGTGTGAACTCTACCAGCACTCGATGAACTCGCGACACACCGGGCCGAGGAAGAGCGGATCCATTTTATCGACTCGTTTAACACGACGGTTTTACACTCGTGTTACAGCACGCCACGTTGCATCACAAACTCCACATACGAGGAAGGCGCTAGAGGAACAAAAGACGAAGGTTTCGCGTGAAAATGTCGAACGGGGAAGCGCAGAACGAGAAAGAGACGAAGAGAAAGCGCGCAGGGGACACGCGGGAGCGACAAGGACGCGAGAAAAGATCGTCGCGCTCTTTTGTTTCTCTTTCTCTCTCTCTCTCTTTCTTTCGTCGCTACTATTCCCGAAACAACACACGACCCGCGGACGATTATTTACGAAACATTTTTCGCTTCACTCGCAACTTCGACGCTCGCTGAAATCACATTTTCCTCAGATTAATGAAAAAAAAGGGTTGCTCCCGCGGACCTTTGACGCGGCGTCGTCCAATGCTTCGCCGCGAGCCGAGAGGGCACGGCTCGGGAAGACGGGATGATGAGCCTCCGTCGCACACGGCACTCGGAGATGCCTCGCCGCCGATAGTTGCACATCGCTGGCCGCAGATGGCCTTCTTGACGCCAGAGCGGGCGCGGCAAATTCGTATAGCGACGAGCATTGATCGCTTCCCATGATACAATTTGACGGCGAAACCCTCGACGACGTATTTTCTTCTCCGGTTTCCTTTACGAATTTGCCTTGCGAGACACGGTACCTTTTTCGATTTTTTCACATATCGGCCTTTTTGAGGACATCGTGCAGTTTTTGGTCCGCAGGTTTTTTGTTATCGGCGTAAATAGGCTATGAAGCTACTTTGGGCTGTTGGGAAGAAGAAAGAAGAGGAGTAAAAACAGCGGCTTCGAAAAATAATCGTATCGATAGAAAAACAAGTAAAAAACACGGACTTTGGAAAATAGCCGCATGGAAAGAAAAATAAATGACAAAATATGTAATCGAATGGAATGGAGGAAAATGGAAAAAAGAATCGAATACGAAGAAAAGAAAAATAGAGGTTAAAACAAATAACCGAACGGAAAGAAAAAAACGGCGGTTTAAAAATAATAATCGAATGGAAGGGAAAGGAACGAAAATGAACATTTGAACAAATAATTGAAAGAAAAGAAAAACAACGGTGGCTTAAAAAAAAACCGAATGGGAAGAAAAAAACGGTGGTCTGAAAAAACCGATTCGAAAAAAAGCGAGTTGAATGAATTTTTTTTTAAACGTCATTTGAAAAAAAAACGAATAAAAAACTTACAAAAACACCGGAATAAAAAAACTTAACAACCGAAGGCTTAAAAAACATTTCACAGAAATATAAGTAAAAAAAAGTACTCTCCGTGAAATCACCCAACTAGAAAGAAAAAAACCTTAAAAATCAGCAGCTGAAAAATACAACCGAACTAAACATACAAAAAATACTTAAAATATTTCGAAGTCTCGTGTGTTGGCACATTGACAGATACAGTCGAACCCCGATATAACGAAACTCTAGGGAAGTTCGTTATATCGAGTTTTCGTTATATTGAGGTTTCCTTTAATCGAGATCATGTTCCTTAAAATGCTCTTTAAAAAAATATATTAGTACTATAAATATAGGGATATTTTTTAAAGAACGGAAGGTTTTTATTGGAGCAATTTTTACAAGTAATTAGCAATCAGAGCATAATGTACCTATATTATTATGTTGTTGCATCAAGGTTTCGACTTCAAAGTCGATCTGAAAAAAAATACCGAGTGTTTTCGTTAATAATATGATATTTTGAAGAGAAGTACATAGGGATTTGAAAAAATATTGATTTTTTAAAAATAGGCACGCTTTTGAAATTAAAGGACGATTTTCGAGCAAAATTTCTCGTCGAAAATAGGCTATAACTTTTTTTATTATTGAGATATCGAACAAATCCTATGTACTTCTTTAGATAATCTAGTTTTATTGATGCAGTCCAAATTTGAAGTCGATCGGATAAAAATTGCTCGAGTTCTGCTGCGTGCCGCACTCAAAAAAGTGGTTTTGAGAAAAACGCGTTCAAAGTTTTAGGTTTGTTAATTTATGCGATAAATTGGAAAAAAAAAAAATTTACCTTTAATCAGCGATGCCGGCACCATATAGCTGGCCTTCAAGAAGCAAATCATTGTCCCTAGCATCTTTCTCGAACTTGTAGAAGCTCTTCTTGCCTCTTTTGCAGCGTCTGTGAGCGAGCGCTCCGCCAGCTCGATCCGCGCTGCGTCGGTTTCAACGCAAAAATTGAAACAATTTGGGCCGATAGTTATCCCCAACGTCTCCAAAACTTAAGTCTCCATGAGTCTTCTCAGGCCATCATTGAATAATAATACCGCGATATCAGCTGCAATATCGACGATTTTTTTGCTCCCGGACTGACACTTGGGGGCTATTGCCCAAACTGATTTGTTGTAGCTTTCGTTGTTGTTATGCGTGAAGCCGCCCAAACAACGCTGCAGCAAATCGTCTCTGCTCAAATTTATATATCCCGGTATACCTGCCGACCCTGAGGCGCGCAGCTGCGCGGGACCCCGAGCGTCACGGAGCGCTGTACCGCTCCACAAAATATTCAATATCTCGGAAAATAATTATTTTTTCGACCTGGGTCCAACGGCATCTTAATCTTAAATGTATTTTAGATTTTTCTAGATGGTTTTCAAAAAATCGATTTTTTGAAGCCGTCACAGTGGTGTTGTCCCTTAAGGAGGTACACCAGCTTCATACAATGTTGCCATGCTAAACCATGGTCAAATTCCAAAATGGTGATAGATCAATAAAATTTGGTGAGTATATTCTTTAGTATTATATATGTCAATACAATTTTTTTCAGATTTTTTCATTGTGCCGTTATCGAATAATTGAACATTGAAGTTCACGTGTATAAGCATAGGGTTTTTATAGATATAGGCATATATTCCGGGTATAAGAATAAACGCTTGTGAATTATTTGTAACAAAACGGCACAACCAAAAAATCTGAAAAAATTTGTATCTACATGAATAATACTAAAGAATATATTCACCAAATTTTATTGATCTATCACCATTTTGCTGAAGCTAGTGTACCTCCTTAAGTAGACTTTCGGTTCGCGCTACGCTCACGAGAAACAAGCGCGCGTGCGGCTTCTAGCGATTACTCCGAGAACTACGGGTTTCCTCACAGCCATAATTTCGGTGGCGCTCGGCCATGATTTGGTTGAATTTTTTCAACCAAATGCACAATAAACAAGGTTTATTTTCGCATAATTTTTTAACCAATTCAGACATATGCTCAATATTTTTCGATCAAAATAAAATATTCATTCTTTAACGAACAATGTACTTGAAAATCAATTTTGGATATGGTGAAAAAAGTAAAATAACTCATTTACTGAATAGAACATTTATCTGAATCAAACAAGCGAAATTCAATTTTTCTTGTGTATTCGAATCAACAATATTTATGTTATGAATTGAAACGCTTTTTTGTTCGTTGCAGAAAATGCATTTAAAACTATATAATTCGTTCGCGAAATTTTTTTAGATAGTTTCAATAATATATTGTTCTCGGCTAACAATATATCTTTCGAATGAAAAAAAACTTTCAATTTTATCATGTTATTAAAGTCAATAGCGTTTTGTTTGGACTAATAAATCCGATTATTTACACCAACAATTTTACAATTGAATCAACGAAATTTCATTCAATGATTTTTTTTCTCAGTGTGTGTGTGTGTGTGTGTGTGTGCGTGCGTGCGTGTGCGTGTGCGTGTGCGTGTGCGTGTGCGTGTGTGTGTGTGTGTGTGTGTGTGTGTGTGTGTGTGTGTGTGTGTGTGTGTATGTGTGTGTGTGTGTGTGTGTGTCTGTTAAATCATTAGGTCGAATCCAAAAAATTGGGCCTTGTAAAATAAAGTGGAAAAAAATTAACTTGAAAAATGCTGGAAAAAAGATTTTGGTTCGAAATTGTTCGAGAAGAAATGGGGTTTTGCAGACTGCAAATTCGCTACGCTCTAAAATGTATACATGCGTACGTAAATCCCGAGCTCAACGCGGCTCGTCGATCTGATGTATAAACAAAGAAAGAAAAAAAAACACACACACGCGCTATCGTTTAGAGTTTCCGCGGACTCGGTCTCGTATCGTGCGAATCCTGGGAATTGATTAATTCAATTTAAAAAACGCACGTTTTCGCGGTCGCGAGTGTGCCGCTCGTAAAGCATACCGCTCTCGTACAAATCGACAAATTTCTCGGTATTCCCCGTTATCGGAGCATCCTACACAACGACCTCGTCGTTATCGGCCTCTCCAGAACGAACAAAAAATCGAATTAAAAAAACAGCGCAATGACGTCTGGTTTAGTTCCGGTTGTTGACACGGGAATACGATGACGCGTTTTATTTTTCACCGCTCGTTCGATTTGAGATTGAGACTAAAAAAACCCAAAATCTCGCCCAAATTGCTGGACGAGCGCGGAAAAGGCGAGAAAAAAAAATTGCGGTGAAAGTTTGCGCGGAAAGAAACGAGGAAACTGCTTCATTTCATTCGAGCAATTGCGCGCTCAGGCCTGAGAACGGATGTGGAACAAACTTCTCGTGAAATGTTGCTGCAATGCACGCACGCACGCATTGGCGTAGCTGGTATTTTTTTTCTGGAGAGGGCTAGGCGAAGCCGACCTTTCGAAAAAGTTGTTTTGTTCACGATCATCTTTTTTTTTACAAAATTTACGTAATAGCCGATAATCACGTAACACACATAAAATATAAAGCTTTAAGGGGCTATACCAGTGTGACACTTAAAAAAAATCGATTTTTTTTGCCTTTTTCGACAGTTTATACTTTCAAGAATATCATTATCATTTATATCAATATCATTTCATCTTGCAAAAATCGACAGTTAAATCTTTAAGGGGCTACCCCCACTTGCAATTTTGGAAAAATCGATTTTTTTTATTGCATTTTTTTAAGTGCAATTTGAAGTGGTTTTTTTGATGCCCGGAATAGATGACTCTATGTAAGTTTACAAAAAAAAAAAATTTCTGCGTGTAAACTGAAATTGAAACTTTAAACGCGTTTTTCTCAAAATGGCATTTCTGAAGTCGGTGACCAAGATTACTCGAACACTAATGAACCGATCTTCTTGAAATTTTGCAGGCTTATTTAATACATAAAAATGTAGTCTTTAATCGTTCGATTTTTTTTTCGAAAAAAATGGCCGTTTTATAGCCAAAAAACGGCCGTTTTTTTTTTCGTTAAAATCGAACCATTAACTTTGACTGTCCGCCATTTTGTGAAAAATGAATATTTTTTAAAATCCTTCGATTAAAGACTAGTTTATACTTATATTTGACTAAATCCATCCGCATTTTTTTTCAGATGATCCACTTCGCCGCAATGTTGGTCACCGCAAACCGTGTATATAAAAACATTATTTCATTGACGGCCATTTGCCACTAAACAATTTAATATTTTTCAATAAAAAAATTACTGAAAGTTCTTCAAGATATGTTCCTTAAGATGGTATATTGATCGATTAAAAATGTTTTGTAGTTTTCTTTAAAAAAATTAACGAAAAAGGCCTTTCTTGCGCTACAAGTGGGGGTAATGTCTTGAACGCGTTTTTCTCGAAATGAGATTTTTCAAATTTGCTGACATTATAACTCAAAGAGCAATTATCCGATTGACGTGAAATTTGAACTGAGTACTCTTGAATATATTTACTCTACGATGACGTAGGATATTTTTGATTGGATGAAAATTGACGATTTGGCATTGAAAAAAACGACCATTTTATAGGCAAGAAAACAGACTTTTTTTTCATAACTACGCCATTTTGTTAGATTTTGATATTTTTCGAAAATCCTACGTCATTGTACAGGAAATACCTTTCAGTTTAACGACATTTTTTCCTTTTTCGGTTTCAGCTACTCAATCGGCCGGAATCATGTCAGCAGTGGAGGAACTTTTTTTTTGGGCGCCTCCGAAGGCAGCGCATAAGTCGCTTGGATCTCAATATTTTTCAATGAAAAAATAATGTAATATAGGTCAAATATAGCCAAATATATTGTTAATTTTCAAAAACATTTAATTGAGTACTTTTCTTTAAAAAAATCCCGAAAATCACCCAAATTTTCAGCGTTTACTGGTATAGCCCCTTAAGGAGTTTCGGGACTGTTGACGAAATGTTAGCAGTTTATTCCAATGTATGCAGTACATTTTTCCTATACTGAATGCCGCGCCCCGCCCCTTCAATTTTAAATTGATCGTCTACATCATTTCTGTAAAAATTAGTAATTGAAAAAACACTTTTCAACATAGGGACATGCCGATGTGAGATAGAATGGGGAGTACATTATGACACTGATGACGAAACTGTTATAACGTATTGAGCGATTTGACAATGTTTCATGACGTTTTAAGCTTTCTTTCACACTATTTCATGCGTCAAACTGCCATTCAACGATGAGCGTATGAATCTCCCTTAGAAAGTGTTTTTCAATTGTAAACTTTATAGAAACGGTGTAGAAGATCGATAAAAAAACTAAAATAAAGATCGATAAAGTTTGGAGGGTGCATTCAGAATATGACAAAGAATTTACTGTATAAATTTGAATCAAATGGTAACATTTCGTTAATTGTCCCGAAACTCCTTAATCACACGTTTGTGTTAACATTAATGCCAAACTTGTGCAATACTTTAAAAAATATTCGACTAATTTTTCATCCGTCTTCAATCTAGTAACTAGTCTTTAAGGGGTTTCGTGGGTTTCGAAGCCAGAAAAAGCATATTTTCTCTATTTACAAAGAAAATATCACACATAAATTATTTTATTCAAAATCTTGAGCACATAAAGGAGCAACATTTCAACAATATTTTTTTTAATTCGTGCAAAAATTTAGAAAATTCAGCTGGTGGGACCTGGTTTCCGGTGACCCCTAAAAAAAAGGGTCCTCGTGGTGGTCAGGATAACTCATGATAGCTTTATCTGGAATTAAAAAACCAAATTTTTTTCTGTTAGTAGATAAGTATAGATCGTGATTCAACAAAGGATTTAAAAAAAAAATTTAATTATAGTATAGCGTTGTAAAATTAGTTGTAATCGAAAAAAATCTTCGTTCAATCGCTAGTCAATCATATTTTAAAGAAGTGTGCAAAATTTCTATAATATCGGTGCACCAGTTTTTGAGAAATCGTATCCACCGACTTCAAAAATAGTGTTTTTAGAAAAATGCGATTACCTGTGTCGCTCCCGGCCGGTCTTTCCCAACGGGGGGAATTTCCAAAGGCTCTCTCTCTCTCCTAGACTTTCACTCCGATTGACTTAAAACTTTGGGAGAATATTCAAGACAAATTGTACTAGTAGATAATAAAATTTAAAAAAATGCATTTTTGGACATTTTTAAACTCACGGAACCCCTTAATCTTTACTTTCCGCAGGTATTCAATTAAATGAGTCTCAGTCTTCTAATCTTTCCTGCAAACCGGCCCAACACTTTTTTAGTTGGATTTTTTTAACAATGTCACTATCTATGTTCAGTAGTAACATATGAGAGGATCATTCTTAAGGGGTTACCCCCACTTGCGATTTTGAAAAAATCGATTTTTTTTATTGCATTTTTTTGAAGTATAAGTATCCGGGCCCATACTTCTGTATAGGCCCGGAATAGATGACTCTATGTAAGTTTACAAAAAAAAATATTTTCTTCGTGTAAACTGAAATTGAAACTTTAAACGCGTTTTCCTCAAAATGGCATTTCTGAAGTCGGTGACCAAGATTACTCGAACACTAATGAACCGATCTTCTTGAAATATTGCAAGCTTATTTAATACATAAAAATGTAGTCTTTAATCGTTCGATTTTTTATTCGAAAAAATGGCCGTTTTATAGCCAAAAAACGGCCGTTTTTTTCGTTAAAATCGAACCATTAACTTTGACTGTCCGCCATTTTGTGAAAAATGAATATTTTTTAAAATCCTTCGATTAAAGACTAGTTTATACTTATATTTGACTAAATCCATCCGCATTTTTTTTTTCAGATGATCCACTTCGCCGCAATGTTGGTCACCGCAAACCGTGTATATAAAAACATTATTTCATTGACGGCCATTTGCCACTAAACAATGTAATGTTTTTCAATAAAAAAATTACTGAAAGTTCTTCAAGATGTGTTCTTTAAGATGGTATATTGATCGATTAAAAAAGTTTTGTAGTTTTCTTTAAAAAAAATTCATGAAAAAGGCCTTTTTTTCGCTACAAGTGGGGGTAACGCCTTAAAGCATTCTGCTTCTAAGCCCCGTTTTTATCCGCCTCGTGACAGAAAAATTCCTCTCACAGCCGGCGGAGTTCATTGGGAGTACTATTGCTGCTTGGAAAAGTTTGTATAGTGTATCTCACAATGACCTGACGTTTAAATTTATCAATCAAACGTATTATTTATTTGAACAGTACGAATATTTTTATTTTTATATAATGTACAAACATGGAGGTTATGGGTGGAACACAATATCCGATAAATGGCCGCCACGTCCCTGTTTGCAAACGTTCACTCTTTTGACGAATTTTTCAATAACATTTTGGCATAATTGCGGACTAATTTCATAAATGGTGCTCCAATTGCTTCCTTGAGCTCCGCAATGGTCTGCGGATCATTGGCGTACACTTTTCCTTTCAGCAAACCCCAAACATAGAAGTCCAATGGCGTTAAGGGGCAAGTCCACTTTGAAAATTTCAAGAAATCGAATGCAAGCAAGACTTGAAGGAATTGACGATGATGAGCAATCAGGAGGGATTTTGTACGGTGCAGGAATTGCCGATTGAGTTTAGGTAAGAGTTTTTCATAGGATAAACTTCAAACGCGTTTTTCTCGAAACAATGTTTTCAAAATCTAGCTCCATCGTATCTCTAAAACTAATAAACCGATTCTCTTGAAATTTGAACCCCATATTGTAAACATGATTGGCAACAAGATTACCCTCGATGATTTAAACATTTTGATTTTTACTCTTTTTGCGAAAAAACGCGTTTTTTAAACTTTTTTCGTTTTTCATCTGCCATTTTTTTATTTTTTGATAAAACTTTATATCTGAGGGTCATTTTGTAACTGGTGTCATACTGAATCTAATGGACTTTGATTTTTTTGTTTCAGACAAGCCGTTGTCGAGTTGTGATGGAGCTACCTAGCCCACCTATTTTTGAGGCGTTACGTTAAACTATAGTTTTTGTACTTAAAAACGAACAAGAATGAATTAAATTTTTTTAAATGTATTTCAAGACTTTATTCATCAAGCCCAACCACTTTTACATTCATGTCTTTTATAAAATCCTCAAAAAAAAAATCGCGAAAATAGCCTTTTTTTCGTGGCTCCAAAGTGGACTGGCCCCTTAAATGCATTGAACTCGTGAATTAATTACTATCGTATTTAGCCGGTAAGGCCTGCAGAGTTTTCGCGGATGTCATTTTTTATGTCTCTACTACAGCATACAACAAAACCAATTTTTTTTCTAATGAGGCGGTTCGTGCACGTACTACCTTAAATCGCACGATCTTGGTGGCTTTACATCGCCGTGGCACAAGATAACTCGACCGTGAAACTTCGTTTGCAATAACTGCATTGTTTCGTCCGCAGTGTGGCAGGTTGCGCCATCTTGTTGAAAGAACATGTCTTCCACGTCCATTTCGTTTATGCCATTTATCCGATATTGTGTTCCACACATAACCTCCACGACACGCCTTTCTTTAAATGGTGGTTTCCCTCCTTAAAACCGTTTTTCCGCAGATAAAAAAAATACGTGTCTGATAGTTTTTAATGCTTTATCACATATATCAGTTTCAACAAAATCGACGGCGGACACTTAAGTGATGTTCCTTGTTAGCTCAACACTGTTATTTCTACAACTTTCATCTTCACTTTCTAGCTGCTAAAGTTTTTCATCAAGGTTTTCCATAAATATCGGGAAACATCGAAATGCCGGTATTCCGGTATTACTCCGATAATCGAAGCTCCACTCCCTACCCCCACTCCGCTCATCTAACCTAACTTCGGGCCTATGTTCTTCTGATTCTCTGGTGCACAGAGTTTTACTCAACTATCAACACTCGTCAAGTACACAACTGTCTCGGAAGTATTGACCTTTCGCTGACTGGTAGATGCGCCAGCCGGCTAAACAGTCACCGCTCCGAGTATCCGCCATGCACAACGCTGCTTAAGGGGTCAGGCCACAGTAGAATTCTCAAAAAATCAATTTTTTTTCTCGCTTAAACGGTGCTTTCTCATCATAAAAATAAGTTACTATTCGATTTATAGCAAAAACATTGTTTTTCACCGACTTTAAGTGTATAACGTAAGCCCACCTCTGTCACGGCCATAGAGTACCTAAAACTTTAAACGCGTTTTTCTCGAAAAAGCTTTGTTCCAATTGGCGTGGCAAATTACTTCAACAATTTTTACTCGATTTACTTCAAATTTAAAATTTATCTTCCTAATTGCATTTCGTAAAGAAGTACGTACGGAATTTCTGATTAATCGAAAACTTTTCATTTTATGAGCAGTTTTATACCAAATTTTTCACTAAAAATTCATTCAAATACCTACAACTCAATTCAAATACCTACAACTATTGAATAAAACTATATTTTTTAAATTCCGTACGTAATTCTTTAGGCATTCTAATGTAGATTGACGAGAATTTTTGTTTTTTGTTCTGGGTAAAAAATTGTGAATACTAAATGTCACGCCGCGGAGCGCCTAAAAAAAGATAACAAAAATAGTAGTCGGCCATTGTGTACATCGAAAAAAAAACATATATATTTTCTAACAGCTTGATATGCATACTAAATAGATGTGTAATTAATTTTATGAGTGAATGACTTTTTCATACGAAAAAATTGTTAAATTCGCACATGATTTTATACCAGTTACGCACTGTGGCCTAACCCCTTAAGGGGTTACCCCCACTTGCGATTTTGAAAAAATCGATTTTTTCTATTGCATTTTTTGAAGTGCAATTTGAAGTGCGGTTTTTTTTTGATGCCCTGAATAGATGACTCTATGTAAGTTTAGAAAAAAAATATTTTCTTCGTGTAAACTGAAATTGAAACTTTAAACGCGTTTTTCTCAAAATGGCATTTCTGAAGTCGGTGACCAAGATTACGCGAACACTAATGAACCGATCTTCTTGAAATTTTGCAGGCTTATTTAATACATAAAAATGTAGTCTTTAATCGTTCGATTTTTTTTTCGAAAAAAATGGCCGTTTTATAGCCAAAAAACGGCCGTTTTTTTTCGTTAAAATCGAACCATTAACTTTGACTGTCCGCCATTTTGTGAAAAATGAATATTTTTTAAAATCCTTCGATTAAAGACGAGTTTATACTTATATTTGACGAAATCCATCCGCATTTTTTTTCAGATGATCCACTTCGCCGCAATGGTGGTCACCGCAAACCGTGTATATAAAAACATTATTTCATTGACGGCCATTTGCCACTAAACAATGTAATATTTTTCAATAAAAAAATTACTGAACGTTCTTCAAGATGTGTTCTTTAAGATGGTATATTGATCGATTAAAAAAGTTTTGTAGTTTTCTTTAAAAAAATTCATGAAAAAGGCCTTTTTCGCCTTAACTCGAAGGAACCGAAACCCGACCACTCATCCACCAGCGTCGGTTCTTCTTTGTACTGTAATGTCTTTTTTCGAATCAGCAATACTTATTATCTCGAAGTGTCCTTGAAGTGATTTTTTTCTCGTCACACACACAGCCGTCACAGTGCGGACACCCTGTACACATTTTACGTGCATTTTTACATGGAAGAAATTGCATACGCACCTGCGTCGGAGAGCCGCGATTCGTTTGCACGATCGCCGACCACGCGAAACAACATCCGTTTGTCTTTGCTTATGCTCTTCGCCTCTCTCTCTCTCTCTCTCTCTCTCTCTCTCTCTCTCTCCCGCTCTTCTTCTTCCTCTCCACTGTCTCTCTTTTTTTGCTTATCATATTTTTTTCTTCTGCGAAACAATTTGCTCGTATGCCGCATATCCTGATATTACGTGATTATGTTGCGATGCCGGGCGACGCCGCCAACCCTAACGGACGAATGAAGTCAAATTGATGCCCTCTCGTCTGGCTATACATACCGAGAAATTAATGGCATCGGGAAGAATGAACAAAAAAAACAGATCGAATCAGGGTGCTACAATGGAATGAATGTTGGGTACGGAGAAATTGGTATTTCGCTGCTTGAAATTGAATTTCGAGTATAATTTGCTTTGGGTCACGTATGTGTGAGAGTGTATGCGCATATAGGTGCACATTGCACAATACAATTTATATTTGAATTTCCAGGAGCGGAATTCCAATTTTACTGCAAATAAAAAATATAGACAATGGTTTTTAACATTTTTTTTCTGACTAGATTATTGGTCCAGGTCTGGATTTTACTCATAATCAATATACAGTCTTGCCAAGTTTGAGTTCTTTTTTATTGAAAAATGTTGATAAAGAATTAAGTTATTATTTATTTAACGCTTCGACTGCACACTGGGTCATTTTAACCCCATTTTTCAACTGTTACGCAGTAGTGCGGTGGAAGTGAAAACATTTTTGTTGTGAAATTTGGTGTTTCATTAATACATGTAAGTCAGTTAAGGTAGAAAATGCTCATAGATATTTTTTATTTTGCGCTACTATAGTAAATTATGCATTCAGAATGCCGATCATAAAATTAAAGGCAAGTGTCCGTTATGCGGCAGGGCTATGTGCAACAAGCACCGAATGTACTTATGCGTCGATTGCGGTAAATGTGAATAATTATAAGTCATTGAAGTAAAAAAAGCGGAAAATATACGTTTTCAACAATTAATCTGCCGAGTCGATTTTTTCCATTGTTCACTATCCCGAAAATGCTCAAAATGAAACCTTCAAATAAATATACTTTTTGGAAAGACGGTCGACAGTGTCCTTTTTCGTATGTACAAACCTTTCTCTTTAAAAACCTCAAAGGGGGCGTACACAAATTACGTAACGCAAAATTTCCCAATTTTTGCTCCCCCTTCCCCTCACGTAACGGGACCGTAACGCTCGGCCAGAACCCCCCCCCCCCCCATATTCCGTTACGTAACCGGTGCTTTGTCGTCGATAATTGCGATTCTTTTCATAGACCTAACTAACTATGAAAGGATCGGGTTTATATTCATTTTATGAAGTATATATTCATCTAGGCTTATACCAATTTTTATGACAAAATCTTGAAAATTAACGGAGATATATATCTTGATTTGATGACGAAAAAAAATGTCTCCTCATTGTCCCATCGATATCTTTATGAAAAGTTATCTGTAAATTAAAAGTCAACAATTTATCGATATCTATACAAATGTAGCTATCGTTACTCGTAGCCGTTTTTTATTCTGGTTTTTTTTTGCAAAATGCCGACAGTTTGAACATTTTTTTTCTATTTTCAAGGCCCTTTTTCTGTATTCAAGCAGTCTTTAAAAATAGTAATTATCAAATGTTAAAAACGCGGATACGTATCGCCTTAGTCACTGCGACTACAAAAATGACTTTAAAAAAATTGAAAATCGGTTGATAAATTTTTAAGTATTCGCTCGGACAAGGTCGAAAAAACTAGTTTCGAGAAAAACACGTTCAAAGTTTTCGTTCCGTGTTTCTTGATGTAAAGTTACGATTTTTTCTAGAATATTGATACTCACATTGAAGTATCTAGTCGCGGGTGATATGACGGTTCTTTACCTTCATCGTAGTTCACAAAATAATAAGAGGCTGTGCTTTATCTATTGTAAATGATGCCTGTAGGGACTGGGGGCACTAACCGGTCGCGCTACCTGTTCTCACTAAAGTGACCATAACTCCGTCAATTTTTGGACTTGTGAATAAAAATGTTGCCAACATATTTTTCAATACATGTACTTTCGAGAATTATTTAAAAAAAAATCCTTCAAATTTTGCTTGGGGGGTGTGGGAAAGCTGCTGTGCAAGTTCTTGGACAGTGATTTTCCCCCTTAAGGCGTTATACGCAGTTGGAAGTCCAAAGAAGTCGTTTTTTTTCACGAATTTTTTCTGGAAAAGGATTTCATTTGGGCAAAACGAAAAGTTTTAGGCAGTGTAGTGGCATCTTTTAGCTTTATATTGGCATTTTTTATTTTCAAAAATATTCATTAACATTGCTCCTGTAGGAAGTCTCCTGGAGGTCCCCGAAAAAAAAGTGTCCGGCGGTGATCAAAGTATCTCCGGTTTGGATGATCTAAAATGAAAAAACCAAAAAGATTCTTTTAGGGCATAGATGAATCGAGGTATTGATCGAAGGAATAGTCGAAATTTTAATTTTTAACAAAATGGTGGCTCCGGAAGGAAACAATTTCGATTTTCGACCAAATTTTTTTAGTTTAATCGTTAAAAAAAAATAGAAATAATTTTTGGAAATCTTATTCCTTCGATCAATACCTGAAAAATATATCTGACAAGGTTGTGTTAAAATTGCAGACCGATCGGTTGAGCAGTTTTTGAAAAATCGTGCTCACCGACTTTGAAAACATCGTTTTGAGAAAAACGCGTTTGAAGTTTCGCGCGCTTACTCTGTTGCGCTCCGAGCGTCCTTACAAATATGTGTGTATTTCCGAGAATATTTGCTGGATCGATTTGAAATTTTCAGGGTATATACCCTGATTAAATTTCAAAAAAAATAAATTTCAAAAATAAATTTCAAAAAAATTATTTTTTTTTGCATTTCCCGAATGTACAAATATGTGAGTATATACTCACATATTTGTACATTCGGGAAATGCAAAAAAAAAAATAATTTTTTTGAAATTTCTAACTGCGTATAACCCGTTAACTGAAATTGCGTATAGAAAGCTAGGAGCTGTCCACGTTAAAATTGCACTCGAGGTTTAAATTAAAAACTTGAACATGCAGAAATGTTGCTATTTCTCGCAGTTTTAAAATCGTGACGTAGCGCAAACCTTGACCCCCCTCCCAATTGCATTACGTAATTTACGTACGGCCCCAAAGGACGATTTTTCATATTTTGAAAGAAAACGAATTATGATCGTTTTCGTGCAAGTACGTATTTTTCAACGCATCTCCGACTTTGAACGAATATTTAGACACTTAATTTTTGTTTTTCTCAAAAAGTACATTTTGGACCATAAAATAAGGATCATTACCTACAAAAAACGTTTCTACAAAAAAAAAAACGAAAAATGCATATTTTCCGAAATACAACGATCTGAAAAACGTCTGGGGTCAGATTGACCCCATAGTCAGAGGTTTGTGGCGGAAGTGTGCAGTCGAAAGGTTAAACAAAGTGCTGCCGCTGCTGCATGGCCAATCGGTGTAGGTGGTGCTGACAATTAGGGTAATCTGAAACGAAAAATAGTAGTTTTAGTATAATAATAAAACTTGTGTCCTGAAACGTATGACCTGATATTTTCTCGTAACTTTTTGAAAATTCCGAAAATGGCAAGCTGTACAAAAAATGTCGTTTTTCGACTTAAGGTGTTACCCCCACTTGTAGCGCAAAAAAAGGCCTTTTTCATGAATTTTTTCAAAGAAAACTACAAAACTTTTTTAATCGATCAATATACCATCTTAAAGAACACATCTTGAAGAACTTTGAGTAATTTTTTTATTGAAAAATATTACATTGTTTAGTGGCAAATGGCCGTCAATGAAATAATGTTTTTATATACACGGTTTGCGGTGACCAACATTGCGGCGAAGTGGATCATCTGAAAAAAAAATGCGGATGGATTTAGTCAAATATAAGTATAAACTAGTCTTTAATCGAAGGGTTTTAAAAAATATTCATTTTTCACAAAATGGCGGACAGTCAAAGTTAATGGTTCGATTTTTACGAAAAAAACGGCTGTTTTTTGGCTATAAAACGGCCACTTTTTCCGAAAAAAAATCGAACGATTAAAGACTACATTTTTATGTATTAAATAAGCCTACAATATTTCAAGAAGATCGGTTCATTAGTGTTCGAGTAATCTTGGTCGCCGACTTCAGAAATGCCATTTTGAGAAAAACGCGTTTAAAGTTTCAATTTCAGTTTACACGAAGAAAATATTTTTTTTTGTAAACTTACATAGAGTCATCTATTCCGGGCCCATACAGAAGTATAGGCCCGGATACTTATACTTCAAAAAAATGCAATAAAAAAATCGATTTTATCAAAATCGCAAGGGGGGTAACCCCTTAAAAACAACTTTAATAATCTCTTATTAATAAATGAATGAACACATAAAATATCATCCGGTGATACGATAGAAAATTTTATTAACTATGCCCTCTTCGAATTTGACGTGAATGGGACGAATAGACTGGAGAGACTCACACCGTTTTATAAGACGCAGTATTCGAAAAAACTCAGAAGAAAAAACGCCAGATCGCAACGGGGCAGCCGTAGCGCAGTGGGCGATTTGTCTCTTTACAAAAGTCGTTATAACTCCTTCAACTTAGGAATTTCTACAAAATCTTTGTTGCGATTAAAAGTCAAAACCCTACGCTATACAGAACATTTCCCCCCGTTATTTCCAATGTGCATCTTTACTTTTGTTATAAGCAACTTCCTTGATACTATTCTATTTTCCGACAAAACTATAATAATAACAATAACGTGCAAGTGTGAGAAGAATGTCTCGGTGATTGTAGACTGCGGGACAGGAAGTCGTCGCGAATGGAACAGAAATAGGAAGATGAAAAGAAAAAAGAATAGCGCGGGAATACACCCGATTTTTTAATAGCGAGAAACCGAAAACAAGCTTTTGATTGTTTACAAGGAAATAATGGGAGGTCCTAATCACTTTTTCTATTTCTCTTTCCCGCGGTCTTGCTTCCTCACTCTCTCTCTCTTTCTTTCTTGGTTTGCGTCATTCGACGACAATTTTCTGCGATCTTGCCGCGTTTGTAGACCGACAGAGAGACCGCACGCATCCCGTTCTTTCGTGACTGACCATAAAAAGGGGAAAATTATATACATATATATTGAGGGTATAGTTATATATATATATAAACAATAAGAAATTATGTTTTTTTCTTATTATCCTATATATGTATATATAAGGCGATCCATGTCACTTCAGCCAGTGAAAAAAATCCACAAATAATTTTGAAAAATCGAGTTATTTTATTGAAAAATATTCACCGAGTGTCGAAATTAAAAAAAAAGTCTTACGTTTTTTTTCTCGTTGATAACCATTTTTTTACATTTTTCCATTCAAATGGCGGTAGCTTTGGCAAGATTTGACGTATTTACATTCGTAAAAAACAAAAATGTGCGTCTTTTTATGGCCTTCCAGAAAAAAATTAATTTAGATTTTATTGAGCAAGTCGAACGTCCGTTTCAGGGCGAAATATGCAAAAATATTTTTGTTCGCAAGGAAAGACATTCGTTATTTTATTTTTCAAAATTTCCCCGAATTGTGAATATGAAAAACAGATTTTTGGAATTTTTTACATTATGGGATTCATAAACACCGTGAAGTAACAGCTATTTTTATTTTTTTCATTTTTTTAAAAACAATATTCGATTGAAAAGTGTGGAGCACTCGCTGTATGTTTACCAGTTTTTTGAAATACATATGACATATTTGTCTTCACGGTGTTTAGGAATCCCATAACATAAAAAATACCAAAAATCCGTTTTTCGTATTCACAATTCGGAGAAAATTAAAAAAATAAAACAACAAGTGTCTTGTCTTGAGAAAAAAAATATTTTTGCATATTTTGCCCTGAAACGAACGTTCGACTTGCTCAATAAAATCTAAATGAATTTCTTTTTGGAAGGCCATAAAGAGACGCACATTTTCGTTTTTTACGAATGTAAATACGTCAAATCCTGTCAAAGATTCAACCATTTAAATGGAAAAATGTTAAAAAAATGGTAACCAACGAGAAAAAACGTCAGAATTATTTTTCAAAAATTTCGACACTCGGTGAATATTTTCCAATAAAGTAACTCGATTTTTCAAAATTATTTATGGATTTCTTTACTGGCTGAAGTGACACGGATGGCCTCATATATATACACGAGTCCAACACGCGTCCACAAAAAAATCTAGATGCCTCGTATCAATACCGATCCGAATCACCCTCATCTATGTTCTGCGATCTTTTCTAGTTTTCGATAAAAAGCATTTTAAATTTGTTTTCTTTTGTATCCGTACTTTCCTCGCGATTTTTTGCTTGTATTATCGGTATGAAGTGCACCGTTGAGCAATAAATAAATGACCAACTGAACACTAACGTGCCATAGATTTTGGTACAAAGTTTAAAACAATAGGTTTGGAAGAATCAGTCACTAAAGTTCAGAGGATGAAAAAAATACTTATACCGAACTAAACGGCTCCTAATTGCTTTTGAAAACTTCAAAAAGAAAGGTCCATACACACAATGGAAAAAAATTAAAACCTTTGCTACAGGAAAACTCGAAAAAAATACTTCTTTTTTCTCGAAAAGTGAAAAACATTGTGGAACATATATAGGAATTATTCGGATAGGTATTGATAGGAGGCATCGACGGTTTCATTCAACTTTAAGGGGTAGGCATAACCTTGAAGTTAAAAAAACAGATCGATTTTCAAAAAAGAAATTCGTCTCAGGTATTGGGATGATAAGGTCGACCTGTCCGCACACAGATAGTACATAGTCTTGACATGTCACCGTTTTTTAAAATTGAAATATATATATATATATATATATATATATATATATATATATATATATATATATACACTTTTAGAACGATGGTGAAGCTACAAAACCACCGTATACTTTTTCGATATTTTAAAATTTGCATAAATTGCACTGTTTTAAAAAAAATGTCGATTTTCGACAAAAAATAACGATTTTAAACGTTTGTTATTTGCAAACAGAGGAACATATGAAAAAATCATCCGATCTGTTGATTGAATATGTTATAAAATATGTTCAGCCCAAATTTGAAGTAAATCGGTCGATTAGATTTTGAGATATGACGTACGCCAAATTGCAAAGTATACTTTCGAGATAAACGCAAGAGAAGAAAACTTACTAAACCCCCCTTTTGCGTATACAATTTCGTATAAATGTTTGGGTCTGCTCAATATCTTTGGTGGTTCTTTATGGTTTCGGGTACGGGCAATACGAATAAGACATTTATTTTGTTCTGGAATTGTTTTTTTTCGCTATAAACAATTTAATTGTTATAATGACGATTGTGACGAAAAAGTGCATTTTGTAGAAAAAAGTTTGAAATAAAAGATGTTTCTTTTTTAATTGACAACAAAAAATGTCTCCATTTCTTTTTGCTAGCTCCGTTAGTAATGGAGGTTTTTATGAAAAAGGAACAAGGAACATTTTTATGAAAGAGATGGAACGATGAGTGAAAGAGATGAAACGATGAGTGACAGGTGATGCGATTAATTTTCGTCACTTATATCTCCATTACTAATGGAGCTAGTCAAAAAATTAAACAATCTTTGTTTAAAATTTCTATCTATGAAATGGACTCTTTTGTCCCATCTGTTATTTGAAAAATGTAATTGTAAGGAAGTGTCTTGGTGTATGGACTACTTGCTTGAGATAAAATCACAATGATTTTTCGTATAGCAATCAAACAGCCTGGTTGGACGAAGTCATATCAATGCCCTTAGAAACCATACAATGCACCGCGCAGCGCTAGAGCCCTAACGCAACGGGACGTTCTAACCTGTTCCGCTAAAATCGTCATAATTCGGTCAATTTTTTGAATTTTTACAAAATCTTTGAACCAAATCAAAGTTAAGACTCTACACAATAAGAAAATAAAATAAACCAAAAATAGATTTTTTGAAATTCTCCTTAATCATTGTCCGACTCAATTTTATCATAATGAAACTTTTTTACATTCTGTATTTGCTGAAGAACTTCCCTGGAAATCCCGAAGGGTATTCAATCGTAATTTTAAAATGAAAGTTTATCGTAATTTCAAAATGATAGTAATTTTTTATAGTAATTTTTTAGTAATTTTATAGTAATAGTATGAAATTACTAAAGTAATTTATAGTAATTTGAAAATGCAATAATGCATTTTCCATTTTTTAATTACAAAAATTAGACACAATAAAACATGTCGTCTCTATTGTGTTCCACCGTTTTCGGTAAAAAAAACAATAATCCGAAAGTTTCGAGTGTCAAAAATACGTGTTTGGGAAAGGGATAGAGATAAAAATATATAAAAAATCACACACGTTTTTTTCAATATGTGCAAAAAAAGCCAAATAAAAAGTGGCCGGGTCAACAAACCGTTGAGTTGGTCTGGAATAAATCATCCACGTATACACCTGCGCTCGTGTGTAAAATTACGCCGGCAATTGCGAATTTTTCGCCGCCACGCAATGGGATATTGCCACTCAGAGTTGCAATTTCTGGCGATAAAATGTGCAACGCTGAATTGCAATTTCGGACAATGCAGAATGCAATTCTGACATTGCATCGGTGGTTGCACGTATGGCAGAGTTTCGTATTGCGCAGTGACGTGAAATTTCGCGAAAATTTCAATCGCCCCGCGACGCAATTGTACCCGGCCAGATTCGTGGAAATAAATCGTCATTAATGTAGCGATAAAAATATTTCATTCTGCAGAATATTGAAGGAGTGTCATTCGTTAGCTCAGCACTGCGCCGTTCTGAACGAAAGCGCATGCGTTGATCAGCGCTAATGAGTCGAGGGGGAAAAAAACCAATTGCGTACAAGTTGACAACGAATCTGAAAACACCGATTCTGGGTGGCCGCGATTAATTTTTTTCTCCGAAATCTCTGGAGATTATTTGTTATTCTCTTGTTTCGTGAATTGCGTTAATTATTCGTTAATTCTCTAATTCTATGTATTATTCGTTAATTCCATTTATTATTTGTTAATTTCGTTCATTATTTGTTTATGCCGGTTATTGTTTGTTTATTCCGTTTATTATTTGTTTATTCCGCTTATTATTTGTTTATTCCGTTTACTATCTGTTTATTCCATTTATTGTTTCTTTTTTCCGTTCATTATTTGTTTATTCCGCTTATTATATGTTTACCCATTTATTATTTGATTATTCCGTTTATCGTTGGATTACTCCGTTTATCATTTGTTACTTATTCATTCTGTTATCATTCGTTGACTCGTCAATTTAGTACGGAGACTGCTCGAAATGTTTGGATTAATACAACCCATACTTGTTGCGAAATGTTAAAATAGCATAATATACGTTTAATAAAAATAAAAAAATATTATAGATATATCCAAAAAACAAAAATATGCTGAAAATCCGTAGTGTGTATTTTTTAATCTCAAAGAAATTATAATAAAAATGTATTTCCAAAATGTGAAACATTTCGTTAATTCCATTTATTATTTGTTAATTTTGTTCATTATTTGTTTATGCTGGTTATTGTTTGTTTATTCCGCTTATTATTTGTTTATTTCGGTCAATATTTGTTTATTTTGTTTATTTCTCGTTCATTCGGCTTATTATTTGTTTACCCATTTATTATTCGTGTATTTCGTTTGTTATTTGTTTATTTCGTTTATCGTTGGATTACTCTGTGTATAATTTGTTACTTGTTCATTCTGTTAACATTCGTTGACTCGTCAATTTAGTACGGAGATTGCTCGAAATGTTTGGATTAATACAACCCATACCTGTTGCGAAATGTTAAAATAGCATAAAATACGTTTAATAAAAATAAAAAAATATTATAGATAAATCTAAACACAAAAATATTCTGAAAATCAATAGTGTGTATTTTTTAATCTCAAATAAATTATAATAAATATGTGTTTCCAAAATATGAAACATGTGAAAATGCAGGCTCTCCGCAATAATCCTAATTTACGAGAAAAAAACCCCGGATTGACACTAAATTGCCGAAAAACAATTTTCCCTGAACCAACCCCGGATTTTCATGAAATAATATAAACAAATAATAATAAATGTGCATTAGGGTGGTACAAATTTCAAGAAGAAAAAATTGTCGCGAAAGCTGCGAGCGGTCAAAAAATATTTAGAGGTCGCTCAAGCCTCCTAAAAATTCAAATTTTCATTAAAACATCGATTTTTTTTCGTCCACTTCTCACCTATGCATTTTACGCCTTATAGTTTTTTAATTAACCTCGCGAAAGCTCTAGCCGGCCAATGAATATCTAGTGGTCGCTCAAGAGACCCGAAATTTCCAATTTTCGCAAATTTTTTTATTACTCTTCTCACCCGTAAATTTGACGCATTGTAAAATTTGCAAATCAATTCATCCTTTTATCTTTAGAAATCGATTTTTCAAATTCACCTCACACTTCTAACCCAAGAATTATAATCTTTGTTCTCATAAAATAATTCTTTAAAGCCTTATACACGCGAAAAATTTCAAAATTTTTCATTTTTTAATCATTTGTGATTCCATTAGCCTGGACGGTTAGGAATATTTTAAGCTTTACAGAATTGAAAAATTCCAAAAATTCGGGAAATAAAGTAAGATTGCATTTATAATAAATGCCGCACGGCGCGCCCGACCGCCAACTTCAAAGCCGTTTTTCCACGATTCACTTTTTTGAACCTTGTGAAAGTTCTAACTCTTGAACGAAGGTTCAGATCGTTTTGAAATTTTTACAACATATTCTTAGTGTCATAACCTATCGTGTGATCCACAGAAAGAAAACATTCAATGACACAAAAAAATATAAAAAATAAAATACCGTCGGAAAATTGAGTAAACAATTTTAAGTTTCGAAATTTTATTATAATAATTTTTTTCGATAATATTGTTGGTTCACACTGAAGATACATTCATTATGCAATTATAAATATGTTGATTTTTCTTCAGACACCCACATTGATGCCGAGAACTTTCACCATCAATGCGCGTGCAAAAAAATACATTACTTTATTATGTTATATCTCCGCCATTTGTTAATATTTCTGATTTTTTTACACATACCTAACCATGTGCATAAATGATCTGTAAAAAAAATGTTGTCAATTTATGCGTCATTTTTTTTAACCGCGTCTAGTAAAGTACCTCCGAAAATCAGCAAAATCGCGTATATGAGGCCTTAAGGGGAGCTATACACTTAGATGGTCGAGGTCGAGGATTTAGAAGCTATGAACATTCCATCGACCGTAGAAGACCTACACTATGGGCCTAATATCGATGATCCCATGTAAGTTGACAAATTTCATGATTTATTCATTCCCAAATATTCAAACGCGTTTTTCTCAAAACCACGTTTTTCAAATCGGTACCCAAAATGTCTCGAAAACCAATGAACCGATTGCCTTGAGGTTTTTTGTGGTTATTCTATACACCATTAACTAGTACTTGTCATAGGATTTTTTTTCCGTTGCTTAGTTTTTGTTTTATAGGCAAAATAATAACTAATTTTTGGCCCAAAAATCACTATTTATGTTCAAACGTCCGCAATTTTGTCATAAATCGATATTTTCAAAATCGGCCATGACAAGTACTAGATTACAGTATCTAATTTAATAATCTTTTTGGTTTTTTTTCAGATGATTTTCGAACAAACGCCAGTGGGTACCGTATACGCAGATTTTTTGGGTCCCACAGTTGGTCTCGTTGGTCATATTGCGGACCAATCGTACCTGTACTCCGTGAAGGGCTACGCCATAATACAACAATACATAATAATACATAATAACACATATCGTCTAAGTAGTGTTTGTTACAAATTATTATAATAAATTATTCCGAAAATGTAACACTCAGCTGTTTATTTTGTTTTCATGCTACAAAGAAGTATTGTGCATGGGAGATTTATTTTTTGGCAGAAATTGTAAATTTCGAAAACCTTCAGCGACCCCTAAATTTCCATTGGCCAGCTATAGCTTTCGCGAGGTTAATTGAAAAATTGTAAAGCGTAAAATTCAACGGTGAGAAGTGGACGAAAAAAAGTGGATTTTTTAATTGAAAATTTGAGATTTTGGGAGGCTTGAGCGACCTTTAAATATTTTTTGACCGCTCGCAGCTTCGGTGACAATTTTTTTTCTCTAACAATAAAGAAGACAATTGGATGGTGAGAAAAAGGAAAAAAATAGAGCTTAAATTTGTGCCACTCTAATGTGCATCTTCGAAATATGGACCATAAAAATGAGCCATAAAAATGCCGGCGCTATACGAGAAAAAGCACAGATTTTCACTATATTCATCCTTTGAAAGTTCAAAATACAATTTAGTTTTCGTCGATACAAAAATATCAACACACCCACGCAAAAACTTTTTCCCATATGTTATTTTTGTCTTAGGAACATTCTAAACCTATTTCCGTTTGAATCTTGAAAAAAAGGAAGAAAACACCACGATTCTTCTCTACGAGGAAGGAAAAGAAGAACGTTTACGTATCTCGGAATAGAACATGGTATTTTTATGGGATTTTTTCGGTCTCTTTTGTGCAAAACGCGTTACCCAACCCTCATATGAAATATCCAGAGCAAAAATCGAAATATCCGAGCTTCTCGACACAATAAATTGCATTCGCAGATGTTCTCCAAACGTGCCACCCGCTTGCCTTCCCCCTCTCTCCTCTACCCGCCGGCCCACTCGCTGTCTGCTCCGTTTGCTCTTCTCGCTCGCTCGCGCCTTCCTCTGAGCTCGAAACGATCGCTCTCTTCATATGTGCCATGCCTATAATACCGAGAGAGACTTTCCGAGAAGTCTCTCCTTGCTGCCATAAATAGCATCTCCCTCCCCGCGGCCGCCGCCGAACGTAGGAGGTTTCGGTGTGAGAGATCACCGAGACACGCGCTACCTGGAATCCTTCCTCTCGCTCTCTCTCTCTCTCTCTGTCCCTCGTTCTGTCCTATAAAATTTTCTATAAACCAATATATATATATATATATATATATATATATATATATATTTTGCATACATGGGACATTTCGGGTCAAATCGACGAATTCATCATCTACGAGGCGTCGTCTCCGATTTTCTTTTCACCTCTTCTTCCCTAGCATCCTACAGCATTAGACGAGAAAGATGAATACCCCACAATTTTTTGAAATTAAAACAATTTGTTCGTTTTTCATGTTGTACTACGTAGAAAAATTGAAAAAATTAAACAAGTGGACAAAATTTAAAAAAAACTAAAACAATTGACAACATTGAAAAAACTAAGAAAATTGACAAAATCGAAAAAACTAAAAAAAATTGACAAAATGGAAAAAACTAAAAAAATGACAAAATTGAAAAAAGTTGACAACATTGGTAAAACTAAGAAAATTGACAAAATTAACAAAATAGAAAAAACTATTGAAAAATTGATAAAACTATTTAAAATATTGAAAAAAAAATTGAATTGAAAGATTAGGGTAGTATTAAGGGAGAAGATACATGGAATTTTTTCATTCATCTGTAAAAATGGCGGAGCTTTGGTACGGTTTTTTAAACGGGTTGCGGCAGATGTCAGACGGCGTGACACGTGGCGTCGGCGAGATCAATCTGAAAAAAACCACCGATGATTTTTCTTTCATTAACACTCATACGCAGAATGTGAACCAAGAAAAAGTGAGGAATGTTGAAAAGCGATGAAATGGTACCCCTTGAAACAAAAAGGTTGGGTTTTCCGAAAAATGGTTACATTTTGAAATCGAAAATACTTTTTTTTTCTTCGAATTTTCAAAAACATTTCGGGTCATGTTTTAGACTATAGGGTTAGAAGGATTTATACCGAATTTCATCAGAATCGGTCGATTAGTTTTTTAGCTATACGTCACACCAGTTTTGAAAATGCAGTTTAGAAGACCGTGCTATACCGCCGCCATTTCTAAAAATCATTCAAATTAAAAGAAAATACCATGTAAAAGCAAAAAGTAGTAATAAAACATACCATAAGTTCCAAAAATAGTGAAGAAATATTTCCTTTAAACTAAATAATGAAAATCAGAACATTTTTTCCTGGCCTAAAGGTATCTCTCCCCTTAATCATCCCGCCGGTGAAGAAATGTGATATGCAAGTCCAAAGGGAACAGCGATAGCTTGATGAGAATGCCGAGATAAGCTTGGAAAGGCCGCAGGTTCGCAAACGTCCATATTTCGTCAAGCATACGCTTGGATTTTTAAATTGATGTTTGATCGATGCTCACGTATCGTGGCGCATGCCTGGATTTCGACATTGTCGTTTGATCGACGCCCGTATGACAGGAGTGTGCATCGATTCAGAAGTTGACGTTTGATCGACGGTCGTGTGTCATGCGTTGATTTGGAAAATGCCCGCTTAGCTTCTCTATAGCACAATGGGATTGTTACGAAAAGCCTTCTTTTTGAATTGTTATACTCAAAAAATGTTAACATTTGTTTATATTTTGTCAAACAACATTTTCACAGTATTTTTTTTTAATTCAAACAGTTCTCACGTGTCAAAAATACTTGATACTCTGAATGTTTCGAAATACTTTAATGTATTTTGAGTTTTTAAAATATTTTAATATTTTATGTATTTAAAAAGTATTTTAATATTTATTATGTTTTGAAGATATTTCTATATTTCGTGCACCGAAAATATTTTACTATTTTCAGTGTTTTGAAGATATTTTTACTCTTCGGACGTTGAAAAATATTTTTGTAATCATTTTCGATTTTCAAATAAGGACAAAAAAAATCGAAGAATCATTTTTCCTTCAAATAAACAGTGGTGAACTTGATAATTTTGAAAAAACTACCTTGGACCAAAAATTTTCCTTGTAACCAATGTAGGCAGCGATGCTTTCCAACTTTTGTTAAAAATGTTTTCACGCACCTCCAAATCCAAGGCACATATTCAGGTGTTTGTCTTTAAGTGAACTACCCTCTGTATATATATATATATATATATATATATATCATTGTAGATTGAGTCTCTTGGCGCGTGCTCGAAGAACTCAATTGAGTCATCCACACTCTGCAAAGGATTGCTATACTACCATATGTATACCCACGTAGCCACAGACTATGTGTGCGTGTGTGCCAACACACACCCACAGATATACACGTTTCCGAGCCATTTTTTTCTACAATCCCGGCGACTCAAAGTCTCCTGAATCGCTGACACGATTTTTCCTGACGTCAGACAAGAACGAGCCTCGAGTACAACGAACTCCGTGACTTGATTTTTAAGTTAAAATTGTAAAATGCCTCATTCGCGAGTGTGAGAAACAACGAGACGTTTGCAATGTCAATAGAAAAGATTGGTCGTATGAAAAAAATGTAATTGTCGCTTTCGAGAAGTGGTGCGATGGAATAACAACGATAGCAAATCGAAGGCAATCGCCGGTAGAATGAGTGAACGGTAAAACTCGATAAAATTCCGAAGTACGTCACGTTGCTGAACTAAACGAGTACGACCGAATTGTGAGATTCGTAGATTACTGGCTTTCGGGATTATTTCGTATCGAGAACTATCTAACGAAGTTATTGAGAAAAATACGTTTTTTATGTAGAGTAGGGAAGGAGAGTTTCAGATAGTTTAATACATACTCGTACTTGAGTATGTATTTATTTTTATTGGTTAGTCTATGTATAAGATTGAGGGGATTGCACAAGCTTGGAGCCTAAAAAACAGGTCGATTTCCATTTTTTCTTCATGATGAGAGTATTGCGTCGACGAGGTTGAAATTTGACACACAGTTGATACGTAGTCTTGCGCAGTTTGAGTTTTTGTTTCATTGAAAAATATTGATAAACAATGAAATAATAAAATTTTCGCATGGCTGGATACTTTTTTGAAGTTGTGAAAATTACGAAAATGGCAAGCTGTAGGAAAAAAATCAATTTTCGACGAAAAAACAACTTTAATCATTTTTTATTAACAAATGGATGCACGTATGAGAAAATCATCCGGTGGTACAATAGAAAATGTTACGAACTATGCTCCGTCCGAATTTGAAGCGAATCGGACGAATGAGATACGATTTACATCGTTTCATAAAACGTAGTGGTCGAGAAAAACGCAAAAAGGGCCAATCGCAGAGGAGCGACCCTTCACGAAAAACGTCACAACTCGGTCAATTTTAGCAGTTTTTACAAAATCTTGTTTACAAAATTAAAGTTGAGACCCTAGGCTATGAAACTAACGAATAGAATAGAAAAAATGTATTCCACATGTCTTGCTTTGACATTTCCCACTTACAATGTTCCCTACATTGTTTATCTATATTTTTTAATTTACTTAAGGATTATCTCACTTCCCGCTTTTTTAAAGAGTACCCTCCCGCCCTTTGCCTGCGTAATAGGGAAAAGGTGTACGAAATGATTCCCCTAACGAAGAATGCTCGTAATTTCAAATATATTCATCATAATTAAGATCTGAAAGCGTTTACTACTGGCATATTTATCTATCTTACGATTGGGATATTCGAAATATTTAATTTATTAGGGTTTCAATGAAAATATTTCTTTTAACCTTTTTTTTAACCTTACATAAGAATCCGGGGAATCATCTTGCCCCCATTTTGGGATTTTTTTTTATTTTGGAGAAATTAGGTAAATGTAAATAAAAATTTGCTCGAGTTTACAACACCTTTATATATATTGATCATAGGTATACAACATAAACTGAACTCACAAGTTAGATTACTCTTATATTATAAGTTTTATCTCACCCAACTAGAATTAAACTAAACCAGTCTTCTACAGCCAGTCTTAAATCACTTGGGGATATCAATTATTATTTGTGAGATCAATTATACATTAGAAGTGTAGTTTGAACATAAGAAGACAATCTATTTAACAAAAAAAGGAGGTTACAAAAGTAGGATACAAGATCACACCAAATTGATCACACCTAGTGTGATGTTTTATCACACCATATTGATCACACCTAGTGTGATCTTGTATCACACCATATTGATCACACCTGGTGTGATGTTTTATCACACCATATTGATCATACCTAGTGTGATGTTTTATCACACCATATTGATCACATCTAGAAGGGTGATATGGTGATCACCCTTCTAGATCACTATAACAATATGGTGTGATCTTGTATCACACCATATTGATCACACCTAGAAGGGAATCATCTTGCCTCAAAACCAACTTTTTCATTCATTGCTCGGTAACATAACATATAAGTATTCCACTGTTACCACGCCAACTAAAAACCATATTGTATTGTAATACAATCAAAGTTATCTAAGCTCAAAATCAACCTTGCATTGGATCTACGGCTCACTATTTTTTTCCTCCGTCAAAACAAGTGCGTCACTCACACCGCCATCATGAATTTACTAACGGGGGGTAGTGCCGGGCTCTATATTTTACCAAAGAATATCACTAGACAGCGTTAACGAGGCTGCTCATGGTCTTTGCGGAGCAGGCGGCAAGAGGAGAACGCATATGTTTGAACACAGGCGCCTGTAACGGCTGCCAACCCCGAATAATCAAATTTTCGGTTACGTGAAATAAATAAATTTCAACTAACAAATATGTGGAATGCATAAAATGGACTGTTTAGAAATATTATTAATCTTTTTTGTTTATTCACATCGCGCATAAGTTATTGACCAAGTTGAAACGTGGCAAACGCGCAATTTAGTTCTCAGTGACTGGTATCACTGGAGCTCAGATACGAACGCCACATCGTGAGCGCGTAGCTGTCAAACATTCTTCGCAAATTCCGTTTTTCTGTTCGGCGGAAATGAAAAGATGGAAGGGGAAAATGCAAACCGAAAAACAGTGCAATCGACGGTTGGAGAAAGTACAACCTGGAAAGCGGTGGAAAAAAGTGCTTGAGCCGGAAAATGAATGCGCAGTCGAGGGACGACGCGTAATTGATTTGCAGGTTATGTCGAAACACATGCACTGCAGCTTCTGTAAAGAATTATTCAAAATATTTGAACACTCTCAATGAAACCGCGGTAAGAAATTTATAGCAAAAGAGCAATAGTTCCTGCGTTTCAAATTTTTGCGCCTATTCAAAATGGCCGACTTGACAGCAGCGTTGCCACGTGTCGTAGGGCGCTTTATCGTTTTACGCGAATCAGCTGAAATTTAATTCTTTATTTCACGAATATCTCGATAACGAGACAGACAAAACGCTGTACTCTTCGTCGAAATTATTCATAAAAATCTCAAGAATTTTTTCCGCCTATTTCCATTCAATTCTTACTATTTTTACCATACGTGTACAAGAGCCTAACTTCAATAATTAATTGCTCAACAATCACGCAGACGAAGTACTTGAAATTTGATATGGAGTCGTAACACCTTTTCGCAAATATCCTCAATAAATTTCAGCAAATTCCCACTATTTCGCGATAGCTGAGCAACCTCCTTACATTGAAAATGATCATCCTACCGCATGGGATTAACTCGTACACCTCTCCCCTACTACTAAAACTAACCAATACAAAAGTAATCTTTCGAAATTCCAGTTTCATTCAGACTGCTTGATACGATTATCGATAATGATTACAATGGGTTATCGACGGGGGAGATTTCGGATGAATAATCGAACTGTTATGACCAGGGGAACCACAAACCCAATCTACGAAGACAGGAATATTATGACTTGCTCATGACGATATTATCCGGCTTTTGAACGAACGCGGCGCTCTTAATGGAACTGGATAAGTCTTTCAGTGGAATTCGATAAGGCTTTAGATGGGGAAATCGATACGCGTCCACGAGGCATTCGAGTGAATCAGTATGTCCGTCGACTAGTATTGTTTGCCCTACCGCTCCCCCCAACTCTCTTCAAAAGTCGATTTGAGCGATGAGCCATGCGTCCATTAGCCAGAATTGTTGCAGCTGTGGAAGGGATCCCATGAGAACCGTGAGAATTATTGCTCGCAACACACATATGTGGATAAATATATATATATATGTGTCAACACGAAATTACTTTGTCCACCGAAATAAAAGCTTACGATCTTCTCGACTTTATTCGTGCATGATTCACGGACAGAAACGTTATACCCAGACACCTGAATAGGAAGCTTTGATTGATATTGTAGTAAACATTTTTTCGTTGCTCTTCTTTATGCGTCGACGGGACTCAGTCGCATATCGGGATACGAGACTCTTCAGCGGGTCATAAACGCGAGGGCTGTTTATTCCAGAGGTAAGGGATAAGACAAGGGATGAAGGGCCAAGGGTCCTAGGCAAGGCGCCTATGAATGGACAACGAAGGGGCTTTCTGTCTCCAGACCTTAAAGTGACCAGTCGCGATCACCATTAAAAACTTTGCAATATTTGTTAAATCGATCAATTGACTAATGTATAGAACAATTCTGACCATCCGGGAGGATTGCATTAAGGGGTACCACCACTGTAACGGCCTAAAAAAACCTTTTTTTGACGATTTTTATTTGGGCGGAAGGAACGGGGCCGTACGCAATTTACGTAACGCAATTGGGGGGGGTCAAGGTTTGCGTTACGTCACGATATTAAAACTGCCAGAAATAGGAAAATTTCTGCATGTTCAAGTTTTGAAGGCGTTACCCCCACTTGTAGCGCAAAAAGAAAGGCCTTTTTCATGAATTTTTTTAAAGAAAACTACAAAACTTTTTTAATCGATCAATATACCATCTTAAAGAACACATTTTGAAGAACTTTCAGTAATTTTTTTATTGAAAAATATTACATTGTTCAGTGGCAAATGGCCGTCAATGAAATAATGTTTTTATATACACGGTTTGTGGTGACCAACATTGCGGCGAAGTGGATCATCTGAAAAAAAATGCGGATGGATTTAGTCAAATTTAAGTATAAACTAGTCTTTAATCGAAGGATTTTAAAAAATATTCATTTTTCACAAAATGGCGGACAGTCAAACTTAATGGTTCGATTTTAACGAAAAAAATACGGCCGTTTTTTGGCTATAAAACGGCCATTTTCTTTCGAAAAAAAATCGAACGATTAAAGACTACATTTTTATGTATTAAATAAGCCTGCAAAATTTCAAGAAGATCGGTTTATTAGTGCTCGAGTAATCTTGGTCACCGACTTCAGAAATGCCATTCTGAAAAAAACGCGATTAAAGTTTCAATTTCAGTTTACACGAAGAAAATATTTTTTTTTGTAAACTTACATAGAGTCATCTATTCCGGGCATAAAAAAAACTGCACTTCAAATTGCACTTCAAAAAAATGCAATAAAAAAAAAATCGATTTTTTCAAAATCGCAAGTGGGGGTAACCCCTTAAGGTAGGTTTCTACTTTGTTGTCGGTTTATCAGCAAATTTTTTATGCGAAAAATATTAAATATAGAATGTTGAAATTTGATATGCTTACTAAACGAACTTTATTGAACATGATAATATTTTTTAAAGTTTGACAAAACATGGTACTGAGAGTGGGAGGAGCCACGTATGTCGGCGCGCCGGCGATGATATTTCTCGCTTGCGGAAGTCCTAAGTCCTGAACAGGTGATATGAAGCAAAAAAATCAAACTTTTTTTTAAATTTGTGCAATATTGTGTATAAGTCGAACTAAAATCAAGAAGAACAATTGAAAAATAAATAAATAGTGAGCAATCAAAGTAGTACAGTCGTGCTGCCGCTGAAAGACCCCGCAATCGAAGAAAATTAGAAGAATGCCATTCTTTTGACAGGTGATTATATGGGTGCTAATCCAAGTTTGCTTAAAAATCGGGGTGCAGGGTTTTTTTTAGGTGATGAAGGGGGATGGGGTGGATTGATGCCAAACTACAACCCCTACGAGGTCGGCGTCGTGAGACGAAATGTTCAGAAAAATCCGGGCTTTAGTTTTGTTCACAGCGCCGAAGTCGTGGTAGTTCATTTTGGGGGTGAAAAAGTGGGGGGAAATTTTCAAAAATCAGTTTTAATTCAATAACTTCTTAGGATACATTCGTGCAATTTTTGTTCGAATGGGAACGTTGTAGCCCTTGAAAAGACGCGTCGATCGAGTATTTGATCATTACTCTCCAATAATGTCTTCACCCCAAAAAAAATTGTTGAAATACCAAAAAAAATTGTTTATTGAATAACTAAAAAACAATCGATTTTTCGGGTATGGTTTAGATGTACGAAATGTAGAGAATAATTTTCTCTATATTTTCGTTTTATTGGACCGCCCTTAAATTTTGCTTTTTGCAAACCCCTTTCGGGGGT
Organism: Ophion slaviceki; assembly: GCA_944452715.1. Taxonomy (NCBI): domain Eukaryota; kingdom Metazoa; phylum Arthropoda; class Insecta; order Hymenoptera; family Ichneumonidae; genus Ophion; species Ophion slaviceki. The sequence continues at coordinate 34,251,135 of OX101787.1, read as the reverse complement.
TGAAAATGAAAAATGAAATTCTGGAAAAACTATTGACCGCACGAATTCGCCGCCATGGAACAATTTATAGTTTCAACCGTCAGCTACATTTTTGTCCATAGCGCCAAACTCGTACCTCTTTGTTTTCGGTCAATAGTTGTCCCAGAATTTCATTTTGGATTTTCAACCCCCGAGAAGGGTTGGACAAAGAAAAATCCAAGGGTGGTCCATAGAAACGAAAATATAAAGAAAATTTTTCTCTACATTTCGAACATTTAAACCATCCCCGAAAAATCGATTGTTTTTTAGTTATTCAATGAACAATTTTTAAAAAATATTTCAACAATTTTTTTGGGGATGAAGATATTATCGGAGAAGGATGATCAAATACTCGATCGACGCGTCTTTTCAAGGGCTACAACTTTCCGATTTGAACAAAAATTGCATAAATTTTTCCTAAAGAGTTATCGAATTAAAACTGATTTTTCAAAATTTCACCCCACTTTTCCACCCCCAAAATGAACTTCCACGACTTCGGCGCCGTAGACAAAAATACAGCCCGGATTTTTCTGAACATTTTGTCTTCCGGCGCCGACCTCGTAGAGGTCTTACTTTGGCATTAATCTACCCCCATCCTCCTTCATCCCCTTAAAAAACCATACACCCCGATTTTTAAGCAAACTTGGACTTGGCGCCCGCGGCACCTACAAAATTACCTGTCAAAGAACTAGCCCTCTTCTAATTTTTTCCGATTCCAATATACAGCAGGACTGTACTAAAGGGAAAGTTTAGTTTTTCACCGAAATTTGTTGCACTTTTTTGTTCATAAAATAAAAATGTTTGAATATTTTTGTGATAATTCTAGTTCAACTAATGAAGATATTTGTTGTACACGTGCCTGCCAAATTTTATAACGATTGCTCATCTAGGGCGTGTAGGAGCACTTCCGCAAACTCGAAGAACCAAGATTCGAGAAAAACACGTTTAAAGTTTAACTGAAATTAATGTGCGAATGAAATGAAAATTTTCATACTTACACCTAATCTGCTATGCCAGGACCATAAAGTACACAGCAAAATAAATAAATAAATGTTCGGCCCAACAAAGTAGAAACCTCCCTTACTGAAAACTATCATTGTAAAATCCTAAGATTTGATCTTCAAATGTTCTTCCCACAATATTTACCCTACTTCCGGTTATTCGAAAACAATTCCGAGATTACACTTTTCCTGGATTAATCCCTAAAGTGCACACTTCCGTAGCAAATCTCTTAAGACAAATCGGATAAAAAATAGACCTTAATTTATTTTTTTCTAAAAATATGATATTCAATGGTTTTTCAAGCCCTCGTTGAAAAAAATGCATCATATTTTTGCGATGAGGAATGTTTGTCTGAAAAAATTGAGCAGTATGAGAAAATATAATGACGCCATTTCCAGTTCAGCAGAATGAAGATAACCAAATTCCGAATATGGAAGACTCATATAAACACTTTTTTTTCAAATGGAATTATAGGCATATTGTTATCCAGGAATTAAAAAAATCATTTATTAAAAAATTTGTTTGATTATTTTGAAGACCTTTTTGAATACGTCTGTGAAACTGACGCAATACATTTGATGGTACTCATAAAATTCGCCGAGTTATAGAAATTATGAAGAGTACGCTTGAGAAGCGCGGTCGAGATGCGGCAAACTTTAAGGGGTTAGGCTACTGTGAAAATAACGAACACTCGTTCGTCGCTTAATGCAATTCAAATTGAAGAGGAAGGTGCATCATATTGCACACCATACTCATATATGGTGCAGCAATCGCAGATTGAAGGTAAATTTATGATAGAACTGTTAGTAAAGTTAGAACGATAGAACTGTTAGTAAAAGTTTTAACGCGTTTTTCTCGAAACTGTTTTCCAAAATGGTGTACACGATTTCTCGACATCTAATGAACGGATTGACTTGAAATTTGGTACACTTATTCAATATAATAGTAGTTTAGTATTGGCGGACGTTTTTCTTGTCTACATTTTTGTCCTTACTTATTAACAATAATATCGTCATTTTACCTCGACAAATCGAAAAAAATACAAACATTTTTTTTAATAGTTGAAACACGATAGCAAAAAAGCTCGGTGTAGTCTTAGCCCATATTATCTATTTAAAAAAAAACTCGTTTTCTTTGTTTCAGAGTAACTAGGTGGCCAAAATCAAGTACACCGTTGAGCCCCTCACATTCAAAGGTCCTTCACGAGGTTGTTTATACCTTCTTTAATAATTCATATATTCTTATGAAATTTCGTACGTAATTTTGTTAATGTACATGCAAATAAGTGTTCAAACGATTTTGTAATCATCTCACTTATTACTTCGCATTATTTTTTTAAAAATAACACTGATTTTTGGGTCGTCACAGTAGTTTAAACGCGTTTTTCTCGGAACTATGTTTTTTAAATCGGCAACCACGATATCTCGATAAACAATTGGCTGATCGAGCTCAGATTTGGCATACACCTACAGTAGACTGTTTCCAAACGTTAGTAGCAAAATAGGGTATTTGACTGTTGTGCGGAAATCATCTTAAATGGTTAATTATTTTATATCATGCTGAAAATATTTTTTTATCTTTGTGAATGTCAGTATTTACGATATAAATCAGCAATAAAATTTGAATATTCAACCAGACCGCCAAAACGCTCCACTTGTCAGATATGCAGTCACGTGACCCATGAGACGTCACATGCCAGTAAACAAGGTAAAGGAACTATATCGCCGCTGAGTTGTCGCACAGCAAACCTTCCTCTCCATTCTTATTTAAAAGTTGATAATATGATAACTATCACTACAAATAACTATGAATGGGCAGAAAAAACACGGAAATACACTGAAATAAACTAGAAAATCGCTCATTACTCGTCACAGGCCTCGCAATGACAATCTGTTTACTGGCATGTGACGTCACTGGAGATCCAACCAATCCTGGAGCGTTTTCGTTTACGTGACCAAACGTTCAAATTTATCTAATTTAAAAATGGAAATAAACGCAAATAATGCATATTATTTTGATAAAATTATAGAAAATCCTTTTTAAACATTATAAGACAAGAGAATGAACCATGTTTTTAATATAGTCAAATACACTTTTGAGTCGAAATAATTGTTTTTTTTTTTATATGACTCGTAGAATGGTCAGAAAAATTTGAAAAATTGATAATCAAAGTTTAGCATTTTTCAACGTTTGCAGCAGAATTTAGTGGAAATAATTGTTTTCTTATGTGATTTGTAGAATGGTCCGAAAAGTTCGAAAAATTGATGATCTAAGTTTGGCATGCCACCATTTTGTAAACATTTTTTGTTGTTGCTGTATCTGGTTACAAATATCACAACACTCATACGGATTAGGAAAACATTGTGTTTTTTTTTCACATTCACACAACGTCCACAACACTGTTCGTAAATTGGGAACCATTTCCGCGCACCGTTCCAAACAAACGTACAAAGTACATGATAATAAGTTGTATTTTATTTTTTTATTTCTATACCTATAGTCTTGAAGGATCAATGAACACGTGGAAAAAAAATTCAGCAACAAATCGAGAACAGTTTAACAGTTATTCGATCCTAAAAATCACCTCGAAAACAATGCTGCCTTTAGACGCTAAAAAGGCTATTTTCAGGATTTTTTTTGATAGGTTTATATTATAGATATTGATATAAAAGTTGTTACACTTAATCAATACACTTTAGAAATACATTAAAAAAAATTATTTATTCAAGTCACTATTTATAGACGAAAAAGGTATTCAAAAAAATGTCCTAAAAAATTGTAGGTCTGCGCTATTGATGAAATCTCCGAGATGGAACATCCGAAAGAAAAAAAAATCAAACGGTTTTAGATTCAGTATGTTAATGGCTATAGCGTATATCATACGATTTTTGATATATGCAAAAAATAACAAAATGGTGGACATTTTTCGAAAAAACAGAAAAAATGTGTTTTTTTCACCGTTTTTGGCAAAAAAATAGTAGACATAAAAATTAAAAAAATCCTCGATAAGCGCTATAGCTTTAGTTGTAAAGAATATGTGGTCAAAATTTCATAAGGATCGGTTTAGTATTTTCGAAGATTTTATCAACAAGCCGTCGAAAAACGTTGTTTCGAGAAAAACGCGTTTAAAGTTTGTTTGGGTTACATAAATACATTTTCTTTAAATGTATCTTATTTTTAAAAAATTTTAAAAAATGTATCTCGAATATAAACCAATGAAAAAATTCACGAAAATCGCCTTTTTTTAGCGTCTAGAGTGAGAAGACCCCTTAAATTCCATCGATCAATTTTAAAATGCATTCTTGATCTTTTTTTTCTCGATGACGTGATTCGCAAAAGAAGTTTTTCAGGAGTGTTTTCTAAGAAATTTTCAATTATGTTCGTTCGGCTGTACTCAAAATGGAATTTCATTTTTTGTCTCCAAAGTGCTCAATTTTTTCTCATTTTTTCCATTTCAATGGAATTTCATTTTTTTCTCTCCAAAGTGCTCAAAAAACCATTGAATATGGACTTTTTCTCGGTCGCGAAATCTCCGCGCAAGACCCTTAAAGAAACATATGGCCAACTTATAATTGTCGCCCTTCATGTACATATGTATATCTATGCATATTTAATAGTCTCCCAGGAGGCTCTCGTGTCCCCCGGCCGTGATATACAGCATAATGGTCGACTTCGGATATACGAGAGAGCTCTCCTTTCCTCGCTTTTTTTTCTTTTCCCTTTTCTCTCCTTCATTACATTCGATATCTCGTGTTCCAGCAACCGCGATTCTCAAAAACTCGTTAAACTCGCTATCGGTAACGACTTACCGGAACTCCGATCGAGGCTGAGGCGGGACGAAGCGAGGGAGGTGAACGTTCGGCGCGGCGTTCGTGGGGGGGGGGGGGGGGGGGCTTTTAGATCAGGCTCGAACGTCGCAACAGAGAGAGAGAGAGGAATAGAGAGCCAGCACCTTGTTTCGAGCTGGCTCACGGTGTTATTTTTTTCTTGCTTTTATATATCCGCGACATCGTCGTCTTTCTTTACAGCGTTCGAGAGATAGTGTCGATTCCAGCGAAACGTTTCACCAACGATCTCGCGACCTCTCTCCCCACTGGCTGTGATTTCGAGCTCTGGCGCATTTCACCAATAGATTGACTCGAGGAAAAAAAAGGAATCAACAAATACGAAGGAACGACGAGCGAATGAGAAAAGAATCGATAAGACACTTTTTTCGAACACTGCTCGTCTTAGGGGATTTGCCCTTTCATGTGGCTGTATTCGGGAGATGAGGAATCTATTTTTAAAATAATCATGATTCGTTTTACTCTTTATTTATTTTTTATTGAAAAATCTTTGTGTGCGTGTGTGTGTGTGTGTGTGTGTGTGTGTGCTAGCTTTCCGTCCACGGCTTCGCTTGCATAGACTTGTGTCCAATGCTCCTTAAGGCCGAATCCTGAATTAGAAGGTGCGAAAAGTCGTTTTTTTCATTGCTTAAATCAATAGATAAACTATCCAAGAATATATTTACAAAATTACAGAGGCCAATTGTAAATATTTTCGAAGATACAAGGCCGAAAGCAGAGAAGCGTTCGATATTTGATATTGATATTTCCTCCTGTTGAAAACTTTGAAGCGCGTTTTCTCCAGTTTTCATTTTCACGATTTTTCAAGTTGGCGGGCGTGATAGCAAAGAACCTGAACGACCTATTGAATTAAACAAAAGTTTATTTGCTTCAGTATGAAAATATCTTCTAAGTGAATTAAAAAAGTCGTTGGAAACGTATTTGTTAATAATTTTTATAGCACGTTAAAGTGTTTTCTTAAACAGATTTTTTTATCAAACCTGAAAAAAGTTATTTCACGATTTTGTCAGCTTTTCCTCAGTTCACCTAGAAGAAAAATATATGACAATTGAAAATTTGATTGGTCTTTTAGTTTCAGTCGAGAATTATGAGCTGCATCAGTCCCTGCAGTGGTAAAACGCACATGGAATAGGCTGATAAATCTGCAGTCATTTATTGTTTCATGTTGAACTTTTTTTAAATACATTTCAAATATACATGAAAAGATACTTCAATGTTTACTAGGCCCACTTGTATTTTTCCCTTCTAAAAAAATCCTGAAAAATGGTTTTTTTTCAGACCTTTTAATTCAGTCTTCCGCCTTAATGGAATGTGCTCCTAAAATGTTTCACTAAGGAACACGTAGAATTGTGCCAAAGACCATTGATACTAAGTTTCAAGTAAATCTGGCCAGATATTTCTTTTACCATACAGGATTGCTACCCCCTTTTCCCCTTACGGATTGAATTTGCAAAAACACTAAAATTTCATTAATTGTGTCCAGGAGCTGTTATACAAGGCTTCAAGTAAATTTGACCAGTTCTTTTTTTAATTTCCGTACAAACCTGGCCACTCCTTTTCGTTTAGGGGTTCAATTTCGAAAAACGCCAAAATACGTGTTTAATAAATTTTGTTTAAGAGCATTAATACCATTTTTTTTAATTTGCATACAAACCGCCACTCTTTTCTCCCCTTAAGGGTTAAATTTCAAAAAAAACCCTTCGTAATGGTGCCTGCATAATAAAATGAACATGCCCTCCAAATGTCACAGTCCTACATTTAGCGGTTTAGGCTGAGCGATGATGCGTCAGTGAGTCAGTCAGGACTTTGCCTTTTATATACAGGGTGGATCAATAACTATTAGCACCTTGGATATCTTCGAAACTATAAGTCACAGAGAAATGTTTGCCGAAATGAAATTGCACAGTACGAAAGGGGCTATCCGATTGCGATAATAGTTTTTTTTGCAGGTGGAGGTACTTCGGACATTTGAAGGTCAACTCCATTTTTTTTAAATGGATCGGTATGTTTTTTTTCTGTATCAGCTTGAAACGAGTTCAACGACCTATAACATAAGGTCATTGAAGGTCATAGAAAGTACAGAAAGACGATAATACTAACAGTTTCGATAGTAAATAAAATTACTACGTTTATAGTAAGTGTTCGAAATGACGACCATCAATATCAATGCGTACGTTATTATGTACGTTTACACATTTTTTAGACAGGTACAGAAAGTACAGAAAGGCGATAATACTTACGGTTTACTTCACTGAAAATAAACACTGTTTCAAGGACATTTTAATAAGTGTGCAGGATTTTTGTAGTAATTTTATTTACTACCGAAACTGTTAGTATTATCGCCTTTCTGCAATTTCTATGACCTGCAATGACCTTATGTTATAGGTCGTTGAACTCGTTTTAAGCTCCTCTTTTATAATACAAAAAAACCCATACCGATCCATTTGAAAAAATGGAGTTGACCTTCAAATGTCCGAAGTACCTCCACCTGCAAAAAAACTATTATTGCTATCGTATGGCCCCTTTCGCACTGTGCAATTTCATTTCAGCAAATATTTCTGTGGACCTTATAGTTTCGAAGATATCCAAGGTGCTAATAGTTATTGATCCACCCTGTATATCAAATATAGATAGATATATAGATCTATGTCAAGTTTCATGTCAATCGACCCGTGGATTAGTTTGTTTCCATAGAAAGTTTAACACGCTTTTTAACCCCTAAATTGCGGTTGTATTGAAAAATGTTTAAACACGTGTTTAATTATTTTCTTCAAAGACCATTTGTACCAAGTTTCAAGTCAATCGACCCAAGAATTTGTTTTCTATACACGCTTCAACCGAATTGGCCGAATATAATAAAATGTTCAATGCAAACTTTAACAAACCCTTTCACCTTCTTAGGGATTGAATTTCGAGAAACCTCTTCTTCAACGATGCTCCCAATGTAAAATCAACACCCTCTCAAAATTGCACGTTTCTACCTTTAGCGGCTTAGGCTGGTCGATGATGATTCAGTCAGTCAGTCAGGATTTTGCCTTATATATATGTGTGTGTGCATATATATATATATATATATATATATATATATATACATACACACACACATACATACATACATACATACATACATATATATGTATGTATGTATACAGGGTGTCCCTTTCATCTCTGCCACCCGAAATAAGTCGGGAATTATCGACGTCACAAAAAATGTTTCAGACAAAAGTTGTACGGTGTGAAGGGGGTCATCAAATGTGAACAATTTTTTTTTATTTCGGTGGAGGCGCTGACGCACAGTGAAGGTCACCTCCACTTTTTAAAATGGAATTGTACATTTTTTTCAACCATCTTGTGGAGCACCTCAAGCCGCATAAAAAACATTAGGAGGTCAAGTCGTTCAAGGTCATTTCGAACGCCTATTAAAATAAAATACAAATCTAAATATCTCGAATCACTACCAAATATTTGGTAGGGATCCGAGATATTCAGATTTGTATAATCGATACTGACCTTGAATGACCTTGAACGACTTTGACCCCCAATGTTTTTTATGTGGCTTGAGGTGCTCCACAAGATGGTTGAAATAAAAATGTACCATGTCATTTGAAAAAGTGGAGGTGACCTTCACTGTTCTTCAGCGCATCCACCGAAATAAAAAAAATGGTCGCATTTGATGGCCCCCTTGACACCGTGCAACTTTTGTCTGGAACATTTTTTTGTGACGTCGATAATGACTGGGTTATTTCGGGTGGCAGAGATAAGAGGAACAACCTGTGTACACACACACACACATGTAGAACTATATTTATGAAGGGGGCTGACCAGAATCAATTCAGAACTCTTACGGTACGTATAGGGACATTTGTCCCATGCGGGAACGGGTCTGATATTTTTTTAGTCATAAACTTACAATTGGGTGCCGGTCCCGATTTTTACAATTTTGTACACGGTTACTATGAGGACTTTATCGATCGATGCTTAAGAGTGTTGGGAGGACAGCTGGCAGGGAAACGTACAATTAAATAAGATTAAGAATGTAGGTGGGCATTGTCTGCATAATATTACGCATCAAGGAGGTAAGACTAGTTCTTCAGGCTCAGCAATGAGACTAAGTTGTTAACTTGTGTATGTTAACTTGTGTTGAATATTCGTATTTTCGGTCCTACTATGTCGAATGTCTGGTAAATGTTTTAATTATTACATAACTGCTAATAAAAACTGAAAAATTAGATCCTAAACGACTCTGGAGTAGTCTCCGTTATATTCACAATAACAGCCTTATCATAAAAACGAACTAAAAACGTTGCACCAAATCTGTCGGAATCTTATCTAAATAACCCTGAATGACATTAGCGAAATCAATATCATAGGTAAAACTGTAATCGAACATGTTATCGATGTACGATCCATTGTAAAACTCCATAAATAATATAATGGAATTTTAAACAAACACCTGGCAACGTCGCGTTTGCGATGCGCAAAGTTGGCACCCGGGACTCATTGATGTGAAAGGTTAGGTTATGATGCAGAGCTCGGTTATGCTCACCAAACGCGTCAGGCGTTACGTCCGACGTTGCCAAGTCTGTAGGAGCTATTTCGTCCTTCTGATCATGTTCAACCGGAAATTGAACACTTTTCACAATGTAGTGCTAGAACTACACGGTGAAGTTCGAATTTTCGATTCTTTACAAAATCTATTATGTCTAATTTATCAAATTTCGGTTTTCCAATGACCTCAGTTTCATACGTGAGCTTCAAAACGGTCATCACCGCGCTTCCGGTTGACCGCCTTCATAAGACGACATGCTTCATTACCTCAAAGTGCTCGATATTGCTATTTCATTACAAAAAAACTGAACAGTCAACATGGCTCAGAATTTGCCAAAGAGTGGAGAACGTATTCGTTAACATCATAAAAAAAATTCAAGTTCGAAAGGTGGATTTTTCTTAAGGGACCAGTCCACTTTGGAGCCGCGAAAAAAGGCTATGTTCGCGATTTTTTTGAGGATTTTATTAAAGATATGAATATAAAAGTTGTTGGGCTTGATAAATAAAGTTTTGGAAAACATGAAACGTTTTTTTTTTTCATTTTTAAGTACAAAAACTAAAGTTTAACGTAACGCCTCAAAAATAGGTGAGCTGGTAGCTCGATCACAACTCGGCAACGGCTTGTCTGAAACAAAAAAATCAAAGTCCATTATGTTCAGTATGAAACCAGCTACAAAATGACCCTCGGATATAAAATTTTATCAAAAAATAAAAAATGGCAGATGAAAAGCGAAAAAAGTAAAAAAAACGCGTTTTTTCGCAATTTTTCGCCAAAAAAAGAGTAAAAATCAAAATTTTAAAACCATCGAGGGTCATCTTGTGGCGAATCATGTTTACAATATGTGGTTCAAATTTCAAGAGAATCGGTTTATTAGTTTTAGAGATACGATGGAGCTAGATTTCGAAAACGTTGTTTCGAGAAAAACGCGTTTGAAGTTTATACTATGAAAAACTGTTACCTAAACTCAATCGGCAATTCCTGCACCGTACAAAATCCCTTCTGATTGCTCATCATCGTCGATTTCTTCAAGTCTTGCTTGCTTTCGATTTTTTTTAATTTTCAAAGTGGACTGGCCCCTTAATGATCGTGCCTCCTTAAAGGGATTAATAACCAATTTGAATACAAAATTAAAATCTTTATAGGAACATCTTCATAGGAAGACTGGAAGATAAAAGTTTCCATCGCCCTCCCGCGCCCTCCTGCGGTTTTCCCGTTCCCACCACGTCTGCCCTCGCCCTCTTGCGACTTCCTCGCTTGCCCGCGGCTTTCCTTGCACTCTCTCGCTTTTCCTCGCTCTCACTCGCCTTGCCTCGCTCTCCTTCACCGTGAATCGCCTTCCTTCGCCCTTCCTCGCTTTCCTTCGCTTTCCCTCGCCTTCTCTCGCCTTCTCTCGCCTCCCCTTACGGTCCCTCACTTAACCTCGCTACCCCTCCCCAATTAATTAATTTTAAATGCAAAATAAAAGAAATAGAGGAAAGTTGGACTGGATAATAAAAGTCTCTCTCACCCTTCCACATCACTCGCCTTTCTTCGCCATCCCGCGCTTTTTCTCGCCTCCCCTCGCCATCCCTCGCCTTATCTCGCTTTCCCTCGCCATCCTTCGCCTTGTCTCGTCATCCCTCGCCTCCCTTCGCCGCCCCTCGCCTCGTCTCGCTTTCCCTCGCCATCCCTCGCTTCGTCTCGTTTTCCCTCGCCATCCCTCGCCTGGTCTCGTCATCCCTCGCCTCGATACGTGCGATTGACAAACGAAGGATGAATAATCAAGAAGAACAAAATCAACAAATAAAGCTAATATCTAAAAAAAAAAGTAAAACGTTTGTATGGAAAATACTAATAATTCATCGTTAAAGAAATATGTATTCGCCTTTATTATTTTTTATTCAACTTCTTTGTTTATATTCGTCTGTTTTATAAATCGAATGATTATCATTTATTTTTAGCTTCATATATATTTATATATGGGAAAATAAATTATCAAGCGCTACCGCTTCGACTCGAGTTGAAGAGCTTCAATTTGGCATACTTTTTGCTCATACTCAATAACATTCATTGGAGAGGGCTAGAGTCTATTTATTTTCCTTTTTTTCTCGATATCTTCTACACTCGTACGTCCTACGAAAAAGTCGATAAACTCAGTTGCCCTCACGACGCAAATCGCCACGCGGGAAACTGCGGAAAGCGTGAAACAAATTTTTCCAGAACCCATGAGACGAAACGAGCTGACGGAGTTGACAGGTGATCCTTTGACAGCGAGGCGTGCGAGAACGTCGCGGAAAAAAAGGGAGAAAAAAAACTGCCTCCTGTGAGGTTTGAACTCACGACCCCTGGTTTACGAGACCAGTGCTCTACCACTGAGCTAAAGAGGCGCTCATGTCTGCAGGGACCAACTGAATGTACACGAATACACGTAGGGCCTGGACGTTCTGGACTTGTTGCAGTCTCGTTTCTCGCGCACATCGAAATCACCCGTGTGCTGCAGTCGGGACAGGAATTCCTCTCAAAATATGAACGATAGAAAAAATAATAATAAACGAGCAAAAAAAGAACGAGCCCGAGCTCCCTCAGTCCCTCTATTCGAATTGGATGACGATTCACCGAGCAAACACGAGACGAACTAGAGCGTGAATACTCGGGAATACGAAGTAGAGAATATTGGAGCAAAAATCCGATATTGGACTCGAGTAATACATATATTTCGATATCAGAGTTGAAAAATTGAAATATCATCATAATTGTGATTATTTTCATTTAAGTTAAGTTTACTTTTTTTTCACTACGTTTAACAGACTTAAAATATTATTGCCTACGTTAAGGCCTTAGGCCACAGTACGGGTATAAAATCTTGTGCGAATTTAACATTTTTTTTTCGTATGAAAAAGTGACTCACTCATAAAATTAATTACACCTCTATTTAGTATGAATATCAAGCTGTTAGAAAATATATATTTTTTTTTCGATGTACAAAATGGCCGACTACTCGAAACTTATCGAAACAGCTTTTTTCCAATTGGCGTGACAAATAACTTCAACAATTTTCACTCGATTTACTTCAAATTTAAAAGTTATGTTCCTAATTGCATTTCGCAGAGAAGTACGGAAGGAATTCCTGACTAATCGAAAACATTTCATTTTATGAGCATTTTATGAGCAGTTATAACGAAATTTTTCACTGAAAATTCATTTCTTAAGTTCAAATACCTACAACTTTTGAATAAAACAATATTTTTCAAATTCCGTACGTACTTCTCTAGGTATTCTAATGTAGATTGACGAGAATTTTTGTTTTTTGTTCTGGTTAAAAATTGTGGGTGCTAAATGTCATGCCGTGGAGCGCCTAAAAAAAGATAACAAAAGAAAATATTCGTAATCGGCCATTTTGTATATCGAAAAAAATATAGATTTTCTAACAGCTTGATATTCATACTAAATAAATGTGTAATGAATTTTATAAGTGAACCACTTTTTCATAGGAAAAAAAATGGTTAAATTCACACACGATTTTATACCCGTTAGTGTGGCCTAAGGCCTTAAATGTTTCTGAACAGTAAATTTAGTTATCCACAAGGGTGGAATCAGAAAGGGCCTATTCTTCCGCGGCTTACAACCGCGACGAGGTAAGGTGGTCTCTGAAAGACGAAGCTTTAGATGCCCCCTGTTTTTGCGGTCATTGATTCAGCAATCTCATTGTCATTCTCGTTAATTAAGTTTTCTTTGGATTTGTTTTTAAGGAAAGGAATAAAATACACGTTTAAAAGAACTTGTAGGCTTTATTGTGTATATATTGAAGCATGTAAGGAAATAATTATTTGTTAAATGAATACAAAATGGCGGTGCACGAGTCGCTGTAGCACTGCTGATTTTCAGCCAACCTTCTCCGCAGCACGCAGAAACACTGTCGTAACTTCAATTCTGGAACTAAGAAGGATCATCACTTTGGTGTCCTCCTGAGATTTAAAAAAATCATTTTTATGTGGAAGAATATCAAACACTAAGAGACACGTATTTTTTTAATATGCGGAAAAACCGTTTTAAGGGGTGAAACGCACCCTTAAAAGTGGGGATGTTTTGCGTTTTTCGTCGATAACGTTTTAACGGTACGAAATATTAAAAAATTTCAAATTGCAACAATGTTTATTTTTTGTGTACTGTACATTGGAGATGAGAATGATAACGTTATCAACGAAAAACGAAAAACACCCCTATTTTCGAGGGTGAGTTTCACCCCTTAAAACCGTTTTTCCGCCGATAAAAAAATACGTGTTTCTTAGTTTTTGATACTTTTCCACATAAAAAAGTTTCACCGAAATCGGAGGAGGATACCAAAGTGATGTTCCTTATAAGAGTGAAATATTTCCGTTAATTATATTAGTTTTAGCAGACAAGTACGGGAGGAAATAAAAAAATAATATAAAAAATGAGAGACAAGTTTGACAAAAAGTTCGTTTTTGTACCATAATTTTCATGTAAAAAGTTATATATTTTTTACAATTTTCGATTAAGGTTGTTATGGGGTTTAGCCATTGGGGGTGAATTACTCTATGCGCATGCACGGAGCCGATTGACTGTTACCAACTGTTAGCTTTAATCGTCATATTAAACGTGCGTTTTCGAATTATTTTTCTACATCTGTTGGTAAGAACATGCATTTTCGAACATTCGAAGATTACATTAAGTGTTTTCATTATTTTGTATACTTATTTTCTATAACTTCTTCTCGCTCAATTAACGCGAAACGAATTGGCAACGTCGTAAATCGTGGTATATCATAATGCCCAGGTTGGCAGAAGTGTCACGAAGTTAGAGACATGCGCCCCGTTCGTAACCTCAATATCGGCCCAAGGAGCTGACAAAAATGAATATCGGTCCGAGTAAAAATAATTCCGCTGGAAAGAAATAGTGTGTACTAAAGCTGTTCATAATCTCGAAAAAATAAAAAACTAATAATTTTCCGATATTCTAAAAAAAAATTACGATTGAAAAAAATCCGCGTTATTTTGTCTTTGCCTAGAAATGTCTAGAAATGTATATTTTCTGAACATAGTTATCAAATTAATATTAAGTAATTATTACTAATTAAGAGAATAAGTACGAATAATATTCGTTGTTGATTATCCCGACCGAGTAGTTTGAGGTTCCTGGGCATAATTACCGAATACCGATAAGATAGGTAGCATTTGTGCCGTCTACGACGTTGCCATGATTGCACAGTTTAATATTTTGTGTGCTTGATTCTCGCACGAATTCGCTATCAAAAACATTATTAATTTTATAACGGTACTGTGAATCCTCATTCTCACGGTACGAAGGGTTAGTCCGATAATTAGTCGAACTGTACCTATTTTTTCAGCTCCGTAGTAACATTCACTTAGCAGTTATTAATAATGTACTGAAAAATGATCGGGAGTTTTCCATAAGCGTAATGTAATTAGCCCACGAAATGCGTCGAGTTACCGATTTATTTTTCTAAAAAACTGTACTGTGGATCGTATTCAAACTGCACAGGATGATCAGCAAAGAGGTTACAAAGGTCCAGAAAAAAATTCACCTCGGTGGTAACATGTTGACTTAACCCCATAACAACCTTAATCGAGAACAGCGCTCGTACTTGACTGTGAAAGCAATCTAAGAAGCTACAGTTAAAATTTCAAGGCGACAGGACAAAAATTGTTCGAGTTCTGCTACGTGTCGATTTCAAAAACACAGTTTTGAGAAAAACGTGTTTGAAGTCACCGGTTTTATAGACGCTGATGACAATTTTTTCCGTAATCTAAGTCCACCTGTTGGTAAAAAATAAAACTATATTTAGTCGGTAACTTTTTCCCCAAAGATAATAGGCTTACAAGAGTCGAGAACTGCGTCTACCGGCGTGGCATCGCCGCCGTGAAGGCGTTTTTCCGCGCTCAGAGACTCCCCTAAAAAATAGCTCGAAAACAACTTTAAAACTGTTTTTTACGATATAAACGAATATGTATCATATTTATGAAGGTTCAAATGATTTTTTCGAAGTGTTTCCAAAAAAAAACGATTTTTCGACAATTTTACAGTGGTGTCCTCCCTTTAGGGGCACTCTCTATAGAACGCAAATTCTTCGTCGATTTTCATGATTTTTTTGGAGGGGAAGAAATGTATATACCTTTTGAGGGTCATATGTTTTTATTTTCACACAGCTTTTTATTAGATAATTTGATTTTTTTTAAGATTTTTGTTGCTTAAATAAAGTGAAAAATGGGGGAGATACAACCACTTGCCGTGAAGCTGTCCGGAAGGGAGGCCGAATGTGGTGTACACTCCAGCAGCTCGTAGGATTATCTGAAACAAACCACGCAAAAAAATTGATTAGTATATACATGTTCATCAAAATAAACATGTTTTTGGCTAGGTCAAAGTTTGACATTTTTCAAAAAAAAATTCGTTGTCTTGTTTTAAGGGTTTCCCTTTAGCCAAGTATCATTATTTTTCCAATTTTATTAGTACATCAATTTTTTGCGCAGACTGTTTCAAATAATCGTACGAGATGCTGGACTGTACACCGCATTCGGCCTCCCTTCTGGACAGCTTCACGGCAACAGGCTATTTCTCCGCCATTTTTACCTTTTTTAAGCAACAAAAATCGTTTTGAAAACTGGAATTATGTAATCAAAAGTACCCACGACACTGAACAGGTATATACATTCCTTACTCTCCAAAAAAAAAATCATGAAAATCGACTGAGTTTTGGCGTTCAATAGGGAGTGCCCTCCTTAAAGCGACCATGCTGTTGCGTGCCCGCCGCTAGCTATGTTATTCGTTTGCATTCTGGTAGCTACCACTACGCCGACTTGCATAAAACTTTCATTTTTATTTTACTTGTTTACCACTTATTTGACTTGCACAAAACTTCCTATTTTTCGTTTATTTAGTTAATGTTGGGTGGAATCTCTATAAGAACATAGCAGCATGTGTTTAGAAATGCATAATAAATGAAGGTCTCAATGAAAAGGGATGATTTTAAATAAATAATGTGGTTTCACTTGCAAGGAACATCACTCAAGTGTCCACCGATTTTGTTGAAACTTGTTGTGATGAAGCATTGAAAACTATTAGACACGTATTTTTTTATCGGCGGAATAACAGTTTTAAGGGGGGAAACCATCTCTCAAAGTAAGGCGTGTCGAGGGGTGATTTTGTAGTTTTACCCACAGGCAGTCTACCGCACCGACCTGAATAAAACAAAAACCAGAATGCTTCCAATGTAAAGCGATGGAAAATCCACTATGAAAGTATTGAAAGAAAATTAAATAAAGGGGTGACACGCTTGTGTTTGAGGGGTGGTTTTCACCCTTAAAAGTGTTTTCCCCGATAAAAAAATACGCGTCTAATAGTTTACAATGCTTCATCACATATATCAGTTTCAAAAAATTTGAAGGCGGACACTTAAGTGATGTTCCTTGTTCCTATACACTATTAGGACGTTGAAGAAGTTCTCGCTGTTTTCCAATAGATGGCGTTATAAGAACTGCGTGCGTGTAGTTTAAGCTGGTAACGCATCTATAAAGAAGAACTATAAGCAAGCAACTATAAGCATTCAGTGTATGGCATTTCGCCGAAGTGCAAACAACTTTGTTTGTCATAGTGTTAAGGCCTTAGGCCACTCTAGAGGCCGAAAAAATAGGCTTTTTGGGGTTTTTTTCTCAGAAAAACTACAAAATAAATCGAGATTACAAAAAGGGTGTTTATCATACACAACAGTAACTGTATACAATAATTTTTTTGAAGCGATTAATTTCAAAATGGCGGCTTTGCAGAGTTGATCTCAAAACTGCATTTTTTAAGTTGGCCGGAAACATAACTCAGACAATTTTCAACCGATTCACTTCAAATGTTGAATATATCTTGAAAAATATATTGTCTATGGAAGTACGTAGAATTTTTTTTATATTGCATAGTTCATTTGTTAGTAACAATTATCTGACGGTTTTTTACGCAAATTTTTGGAAAGTCAAAAATTTCCTGGAAAATTAAACTTTAATTTTTAAACAGCTGTGATTCCGATAAAAATGTTCGTACTTACTTAGTTCTAGTTCAGACGATAACTACATTCATATAGATTTTTTAAAAATGTGTTCTTCTGTTTCAGACGACTAGGATCGCAACCCGTGCGCCCGATTGGACGAGCGTCTGACGCCACGACCTGCATAACAGCGCATAACCTGTATAGATTGCAATAAAGTATTTCATAAAAATTTGTGTTGCTAGTTGAAACATGTCTCAATATGCACCAAAAACCTCGGTACTGTAGGTTTGATAGTTTTCGCAAAATTAATTAGTAAAAATTACCTTGAAAAGAAGCTTCTAGACGGTAATACCGCCTTAAGATATTTATTTCCAATTTTATGACTAATAATAGATTTAAACTTAAAATTTGTGATCCAAATTTTGTTTTTATCGAGAGGTTATGTCGCCGTTTTGCTTGCTTACGAAAATTGTAGTGTCCATAGACTAAAAACAGGTATTTGGTAAGGGTATGCACCCAAAGAGTGCGCACTCTTGCCACTACTCCGCTCTCATGCGCACTCTTACCTTCTATGAAAGGTTCTCACTGTGTACTCTTTGCAACACAGCACCCTAAGAGTGCGCACGGGACGAGTTCTAAGTTTATGCCTTTTGAAATATTTTTCGAGATTGTTTTTAAGATTTATATTAAAAATGATGTTCCTAAATGACCAAAGTTTAATTGAAATAAGAAGTACAAAGTGTATTATCAAAATTGATTTTTCTAGAAATAAAAGTTTATAAGGTGCGTACTCTTTGCTGGTTTTACCCTACTTTATTGAAAAAAATCTGCAGCCGAAGCACGTAGAATACTTGTTGAGACTTATGGCGACCATGCTCTATCGGAAACAACATGCAGAGATTGGTTTAGACGCTTCAAAAATAATGATTTTGACATGTTGAATTGGAGGCATTACTCCATAAAAACTCATGTCAGACGCTAGCTGAATTTGCAGAATCATTAGGAGCTGATCACACAAGTTTCGAAGCGTTCGAAAGCATTAAGAATGATCCTTCAAAATAAAGCATTCATTTCCTCGAAGAAACAGCGGGTTGGGATCGGAAAATTCGAACGATCAATATTCAGAAGGACCGAAATTTCGAATTCGCTAATGACGAACGTTCCAATATAGATAGATCAATCTTATGATCGTCTGTAAATTAGTTTATCGAAATTGTGAATACAAAAATCTCGAAGTTGATTTATAGCGAAAACAAATATCAGATTTAACAAAATAATGAGAGATATAATATCGATTCGCCTGTATATATATACCAGGTGTAGAAGTATGAAACCGGATCTTTTTGTAAAAATTACACGTCTGTTTCAAAATGATACAAAAAATATTTTATTCAAAATAATCTCCGTGCTATTTACACATTTTTCCCACCGCTCCGGCAGTTTATGAATGCCACGTCAAAAAAACAGTTCTTCTTTTGAAGCAAACCAGTTGTCGAGCCATTTTCGTACATTTTTATACGAATTGAAGCGTTGTTTAGCGAGAGCGTGTCCGATTGATGCGAATAGATGATAATCGGACGGAGCGAAGTTTGGAGAATAAGCCGCATGCGCTAGTATTTCCCAACTGAACGCCTCGATCGTTTCCCTGACCCGTTTTGCAGTGTGTGATGGAGCATTATCATGGAGCAAAATGACTTTGTGTTGTCTTTTTCCATATTCCGGTCTTTCAAACGAATGGAGACGGCTTTCTGCGTCACATTCAATTGATCCGCGAGTTCTTGTTGACTTTGAGTATCATCTTCATCCAATGAGGCGTGCAATTCGTTGTCTGCGAACTTTTTCGGTGGTTTCCCACGTTGTTCGTTTCTCACGTCAAAATCACCACTTTTGAATTTTTTGAACCCCTCGGAACACTGTGTTTTACCAAGAGCATGTTCACTGGAAGCTTCGACAAGCATTCGATGCGATTCTGTAGTAGTTTTCTTCAAATGATAACAGAAAACCAATGCTGTCCGCAAATCGTAGTTCGTAGGCACAAAACTCGACGTGTTTAAGGTTATAGAAAAATATACCGGTGTAGGGAACTTGGGTTGTTGTGTGTTGACAATCTTTGTCAGCTCTTAGAGGGAGATGATGGCGCTGCAGAAGCGGTCTTACGGCCCCTAAGCGGATGGCTAGCACCATCTATAGGGAAATTCCGGTTTCATACTTCTATACCTGGTACACCAAACAATTCGAGACGTCAAATCGTCGAATTGTAAATATTATGACAGTTTACAATTTCGAATTCATTAAAGCGAAGGACCAAAAAGTCGATCAGTTAAAATAGCGATGGGTCAAAATGGCGAACGGTTCGGATAGCGAAAACTTGGGATCGACAAATACTACTTGCGAATATGGCAGATGGCGTTAGTGGTCAGTCTGGTCGGACAGCCATGCCATGTTCGCCATTTAGCTATTCGCCATTTCGGACCATCGAACATTTGCGTTTCTAAGATCTTCATATTCAAAGTTTGCAGTCTCGATATATGGCTTTTTGCTATAGACAGTATAACGAATATTAAATACTCACTTTTTTCTATTTCGGAGTTATGGCCGTTGTAGATTGTTCGAATCTCTATTTATATTACTCAAATTGCAGACTATCTGAATATATGTTCTCGAATAAACGAACTCTCGAATAAATAATCCTTTGTAGTGATAGTTATTCGATTTCGTCGTCGGTCAAAGATTAAAATTTCGAATAATTTAACCTTCGTTATTTTGAAAGTTCATAATTCTGTCGTTTCGAAATCTTTGTCGTTCTATATTTGGTCATTCAACATTTTCAACAACCCCCACCCGAAACAGCGAGAACTTATTGGACATCCCAATATTATTTCCACAAATTCCATCTTCGCTTTCAAGCTTCCAACATTTTTTATCAAGGTTCTCCATAAATATCGAAAATTTCGAAAATATCGAAGATATCGAAATACCGGTATTCTGGTGTTACAACTTGTCGATATCGAAGTAGCCCCGGTGCTAGAAAAAGCTCCGACAGCCCAAGGTCTGAGACGAGCACGGACGAGGGGCCCCTCAATTTTCTCATCTCTCGCATGACCCAGTTCGTCGAAGGAAAAAAATTAAGCACAAGACAAGAGTACGAAACGCAAATTGCACCATGGACGTGTTACGTACATAGCCGAGACTTTTCCGAGAATTTATCGACGTACACGCGTGTCACGCTCCAGCAACGAGAAAAACACACACGTACGTATATCTGCTCTACACGCAACTGTCCGATGAAGGACGAGCGATTTAAGATAACCGCCTGCCTCTGTCAAATTTCACGTTGGACTTGCGAACCCGAGGGAAAAGATTCGTATCTTTTTCCTCGTAAACCAAATAAACCCAAACAGGTTTCCGCCTCTGATACAAATCTTAATTTTTTTTCCTCTTGAATCTTTCTTTGCTGTTATCGAATTGATAACAATTTATCGCCCATTTACGTGCTTGCTCGACTATGATCAGCGGCGATTAACGTCAATTAGGGATTAATGTGTAGTACGTCGAAGGAAAAAATAATCGAAGCCATGTCGATGCGAACGCCTTTATATATATATATATATATATATATATATATATATATATATATATATATATATATATATATATATATATATATATATATATATGGGCAAGGGAGAGAGGCATGAAAACCGCTCGGTTAAATTGAAAAAGCCACGCCCGGGCGTAATCGATTTCACGCGAATCGCAGGAAATGCCGTAACTGCTGGTTCAATTTTCTTTTCTTTCTTTTTTTTTCTCTTTAGAACGCTGCTAATGATATTACTAGGAAAGGCATGAAAATTAGCTGTATTATTAATACCAAGAGAATACGAATACTCCAATTGTAACGGAATTTCAGTCAATGAGGCCAATCAAATATCGAGCAAACCGGTTATATTTTACATTTCATCTCTTTAGTTTGGTTGTTCATGTGTTTTTTGCTGTTTCGTTGTTGTATTATTATATTATTATATTTATTTACTATTTTTATGTTATTATTATATTTCGCATTCATTATTTATTGTTATTTTGTATCAATTTTTTTTTGAATATTATATTATTATTGAATAATATTGTAATATTATTATAGATTGATGTTGGGCGAGACTGCGATGTGGGAATGTGGGGACAGAAGGAAATAAGGGATATAGCGACAGCAAAAGCAGGGTTTGTAAAAGGAAAGTGGAAAACTTAGTGCATATATGTACGTGCGAGAAAGCCAAGGGAAAATCAAATAAGAAATAGTAGATTCGGAAAAATGGATAGGGGGTAAAAAAGGAGAGCAAATCGATAGAAAAATAGACGGTGCTAAAGAAGGAGCCTGTAACGGAACTATGTATGTACATAAAACCCTTTGAGGATCTAATCGGGAAAATAGTAAACGAGGAACCGAATGCGAGACGAAACGAAAGGCTAAATAACAATAGAATGTAAGTTAGAAATAAGAAAATTTGGGGATGTTCTTTTGTGTATAAACACTCTGAAGGGGTGTACCTGAAATAATAAAAACTACTACTACCATTATATTTTGATTTGTTTTGTTGAAGGATTTGGGATTTTATTGACATTAATATTGATATTATCGTCAACGGTGCTGTTATTACTATTAGTAATGATTTTCTTACTCTTAATTGCTCTTACTAATGATATTATTATTGTTATTATTGGCATTATTCTGATCACTATTATTATAGCCATTGCTGGTGTTAATTATTATTATTATAACTATTAGTACTCCTACTCTGCTGGAAATTTAGTAACTGATTCCAACGGTACCAAAAACGCATTTTCGATTTTTTGATATGCCGCCTTCTTCCAAATGACTGCAGTATTGCTATGTAACCAGCAATATTATTATTACTAATTATTATCACTAGAATTACTATTAATTGTAATTAGTATTGCTATCGCTGTTATCATTGTTAATAATATTATTGTCATTGCCGTAATAGTTGTTATCGTGCCATTATTTGTATTATTGTTGTCGCTATTGTCGTTGTCGTTCGTGTTGTTGCTGTTATTCATACTGTTGTGGTTGACGTTTATAATATGAATTCGTTATGAATCATTTTTTACAAATAATTTGTTACAGACAAATGTCGTACCGTGCGGCAAAGTTATACGAAGTATCGTACGTACTCTCTCTCCCTCTCTCCCACTATTTGTTTTTCAAAAGCACAGTCATCGTCCTCATAGTCGCGATTTTCCGAGAACTGTTGACGTTCTCTACGTACTATTTCGAAGTCGATCTCGAACGATTCTGAGAAGTGCAGTTGCCTACGCGCAACTTAATTCAGTCCCGTGCACAAGAGAGACAACAACGGTAACTACTTCGGCAAATTCTGTGTAGTAGAGATGAGGCAGAGAGAGAGAGAGAGAAAGAGAGAGAGAGAGAGAGAGAGAGAGAGAGAGAGAGAGAGAGAGAGAGAGAGATTTTTTCATGTAAAGAACCCTCATGGGAATTTGTAACTTTGTGTTTTTTATTTGATATTTTAAGTATGCCGAAATATTTTATTATTTTACAAAAATGCAAATTGCCAGTCGCGTACATCGATGTTCAGAGGAAGTCGCCTAAAAACTTTCCGCACTGCTGGAGTTCTCTCTCGCGCTGTAATTGTCTGAAACAAAAAATCAAAATGATTATTTAAGATAACACCCATACCCTGTCGGTGAAGCAGGATTTTGGAAATATATGCAAAATTCACGAAATGAGAGCTTAATAAAGTCAATTTTATGATTCTCCATTAAATTTTTCGCCATATTTAAGGGCAAAGGAACGTTTTATTTTTGGAAATTAGCATTTTTTTTAGATTCACCGACAAACTGATGGTACAAGGAAGATGGGTGACAAATTTTATAAAAATCGGTTTAATAGTTATTGAGTAATCACTCCAACAATTAGAAAAAATACAGATTTGAGAAAAACGCGCTCAAAGTTTCAACAAGGGAAAACTTAATGATTTTGATGTCTTACCGGCTAATCCGCGATTCCAGGACCATACAGGATTCCTTCGGCTTCATCGTAAAAACGATTGTCCTGCTGCTGCTGCAGCTCTCTACGGGCTTTCCGACCGCAAATTCGATCAACGGATAGGTCAACAGGGGATTCCAACTGACTTCATCAAATCTCGCACTAAAAAGTTTTTTGGCACTGGCACTATGCCCTCCGTTAATTTCCGTATTACGATTAATATAAGGAGTACAACTTTGCAGTGACCGTTTTTTTCAAAAGTTTAAGGCTTTATTATAAAAAAGTGGCTACATATTTTTTAATCAAAGTACTGCCCGTCGCTAGCTACGACCTCGGCCCATCTTTCAGGTAGCATTCGAATCCCGCGTCGATAAAAGTCTTGGTCCTTGGAGGCAATCCAGGAATCGACCCAATTTTTGACTTCTTCGTAAGTACCGAAGTGCTGGTCAGCCAAATCGTGTGCCATTGACCGGAACAAGTGATAGTTAGAAGGGGCAATGTCTGGAGAGTACGGCGGGTGGAATAAAACCTCCCATTTCAGCGTTTCCAAGTACTTTTTCACGACATTTGCAATATGGGGTCGGGCATTGTCATGCTGCAGTATCACCTTGTCATGTCTTTCGTTGAATTGTGGCCGTTTCTCTTTGAGTGCCTTACTCAAGCGCATCAACTGACGTCGGTAGAGTTCCCCTGTGATGGTTTCGGATGGTTTGAGCAGCTCATAGTACACAACGCCCAGCTGGTCCCACCAGATACACAGCATCACTTTGGATCCGTGAATATTCGATTTGGGCGTCGATGACGGAATATGACCAGGCAGTCCCCATGATTTTCGGTGTTTAGGATTATCGTAGTGAACCCACTTTTCATCTCCAGTCACAATCCGGTGCAAAAATCCCTTCTTTTGTTGTCTTTGGAGCAGTTGTTCACAGGTGAAAAATCGGCACTCGATGTCTCTCGGCTTCAACTCATGCGGGACCCAGTTTCCTTGCTTTTGGATCATACCCATATCCCGGAGACGTTTTGAAACTGCTTGCTGGGTTACTCCTAACGTCTCGGCGAGTTCGTCTTGAGTTTGGCACGAATCCTGGTCCAGCAAGGTCTCCAATTCTGCGTCTTCAAAAACTTTCTGCCTTCCGCCACCATGCTTGTTCTCGACCTCAAAATCTCCACTTTTGAAGCGTTGAAACCACCGCCAACACGTTTTCTCACTAATAGAATCCTCCCCGTAAGCATCTACAAGCAAACGGTGGGCCTCAGCCGCAGATTTCTTGATGTTGAAGAAGTAAATCATAACCTCCCGCAAATGCTGAGAATTCGGTTCGTAGGTTGCCATGTTTGAGTGCCTATAACTTTATAATGCATACACGTATCCGTTAGCTTTTTTAAATTGTTTACATTGGCAGAGCCTCTAGTTTAAAATGCCACTTTTTTTATTGAGCTAGGGCCACTACTTCGGCCGCAGTGGCTCTCTAAGTAAAACGGTCACTGCAAAGTTGTACTCCTAATATGTTGGTTCCCAAAAAACAAAATTCTCTTCCGTGAAGGTCCGTTAGGTGTTGCATGAGAACCTTTTGGGTACGCGGACATTTTGAGAAGGACTGAGTTCACAACTGGCCCAAGGTGAATTTTAAAGTACCTGCGACGCTCCGTATCGACAACGATGGCCTTATCGCGCACGACTACGAAACATAAAAGATCGGAGCAAGACGAATTATAGAAGGGCGCATACGCCGCCGTCCTCGGCCGCACACTGCGTCTACTCGGCACAAACGCTCCTGGAGTTTTCCCGCTAAAACTCAGGAAAATCTTGGAATTTCGCTTTAAAAATTGGACACAATATTCTCAAGACATTGAACTATCGATTCATGAAAAAAAAAAACAAATCGATTTTGTTCCAAATTTGTAAATGGTCTTTCCCTCCCCCTTAAAAGAAAATAAAACTGATACTTTAATTTCGTGTTTATTATACAGCGAAGAAAAAAATGGGAGGAAAAATTCATTTGCCCAAATGTGGATTCGAAACCGCGCCCGCAAAATAATTTAAAAGAAAAGCGTTTTGCTCGGAAAGAGACACCCTATATGCTCACGAACGAAAAACTAGTAGTTCAAATACACCCTGATGGTGGTTATACAAAATATTCTTTATAATTTTTCACGATTGAGGGGTGCCAACAGTACGGATAAATATGCATCGTATGAGAAAATATGGCAAATTTGCTAGCCGGGAATCGTTATAAAGGGTGTCTCAAAATGTCCTGACATTTCAATTGATGAATAAAACGTATTATTTATTTGAAAAGTACGAATATTTTTATGTGTGTGGAACACAAGAGTCGATAAATGGCCGCCTCTGTTTGCAAACGTTCGATCTTTTAACGAAATTTTCAATAACGTGTTGGCATAATTGCCCACTAATTTCATGAATGGTGCGTCCAATTGCTTCCTTGAGCTCCGGAAAGGTCTGTGGATCATTGGCACACACTTTTACTTTAAAAAAACCCCAAAGAAAGAAGTCCAATGGTGTCAAATCGCACGATCTTGTTGGCCAATTCACATCGCTGCGGCGCGAGATAACCACGACTATGAATCTTTTACAATTGAATCAACGACATTACGTTGATTCAATTGTAAAATTGTTGGTGTAAATAATAGGATTTATTAGTCCAAACAAAACGCTATTGACTTTAATAACACGATAAAATAATTTTTTTTTTTTTCATTCAAAAGATATATTGTTAGCCGAGAACAATATATTATTGGAACTATCTAAACAATTATCGCGAACAAATTATATAGTTTTGAATGCATTTTCTGCAACGAACAAAAAAGCGTTTCAATTCATAACATGAATATTGTTGATTCGAGTACACAAGAAAAAGTGAATTTCGCTCGTTTGATTCAGATAAAACTTCTATTGAGTAAATATGTAATTTTTTTTCTCACCATATCCGATTTGATTTTCAAGTACATTATTCGTTAAAATATTAATATTTCATTTTGATTGAATAATATTAAGCAAATGTCTGAATTGGTTAAAAAATTATGCGAAAATAAAATTTGTTTCTTGCGCATTATGCGAAAACAAAATTTGTGTCTTGCGCCACCGAAAGTATAGGTGTGAGGAAACCCGTAGTTCTTGAAGTAAACGCTAGAAGCCGCACGCGTGCTCGTTTCTCGTAAGCGTAGCGTGAGCCGAAAATCTACTTCAACGCCGGAGAAACTCTAAAGAGTATCGCTTCTTGGCCTGTGTTTAAGACGGAATGACACCTCATCGCGGTCGGTATGGTAGAACAATTATAGATTCCCAAAAATCTCTGAAACGGCTCTTCAGATCCCGTCGAAACTTTGCCAAACGACGTCAAATAGATAGACGAATAGCTTCCAGCCCCTCAAATTTTCTGAATTTGAGAAAAAAATGTAGATTGGCTTATCATAAGCCAATCTAGTTTGTTTTTCTCAAATTTAGAAAATTTGAGTGGCTGGAAGCTATTCGTCTATCTATTTGACGTCGTTTGGCAAAGTTTCGACGGGATCTGAAGAGCCGTTTCAGAGATTTTTGGGAATCTATAATTGTTCTACCATACCGACCGCGATGAGGTGTCATTCCGTCTTAAGATCACAGTGTAGTATCTGTTCTTATCAGTTGGATATCTATTCTCTCCATGGATATTCCATTGGATATCTGATATTCTCTCCACTATTATCGTGGATGATCATTCTAATGCTCACTTTTTATTTGAGATAAAAAAAAATTGAAAAACTTTTAATCATTAATATATTCTTTTGATTGCAATGAACACTTATTTAAACAAATATTATATTTTTTTTCTACCGGAGACTAAATGC
This sequence comes from Ophion slaviceki, assembly GCA_944452715.1. Classification (NCBI taxonomy): domain Eukaryota; kingdom Metazoa; phylum Arthropoda; class Insecta; order Hymenoptera; family Ichneumonidae; genus Ophion; species Ophion slaviceki. The sequence continues at coordinate 34,223,857 of OX101787.1, read as the reverse complement.
GTTGCTACAGATGATACCTGTACTTTTTGGCAAAAAATACCATTATTTGGGATCCATATTGTTGATATTTCAATCATGTTATACACTTGTCTCTGTCTCGTACTAGTTCCATGATATTGCACTTTTTATATGGTACGGAGTACGAAAATGTTACGTCTAATGGCATATTCGTTTTAATGTAATAAAGAAATAATCCATTCTATTGATTAAATTTTTGTACGAAATAAACATTGTTCTAGCAGTCGTTTAATTATTCCATCCGATACATCTACAGATTGTATATTGAATGATTTCAATAGATTATCATTTTATTTGAAGGATAATGGCGATATGGAGAAAACAGAAGTGATTTTCAAATAAAATAATATGTTATTAATATCAATCACATCTCCCAATATTTATAGCATTGTAACAATGTCATATATCGGTGGCACTCCGGGATCAGACATTTATTTGGGTCAACCAATGTATTTTTTTTATTTATTTGTTTTTTTTTCTCAGTGCAGCTTGCGCCATCTTGTTGAAAGAAAATGTCTTTCAATATGTCTTCCACTAACCTCAAACTATGTGATTAAACTCATCACAGCGTTGCGAGATGTTGCGTTTTGATGACCAAAAGACGTGCGGACTTTGCGAACCGTCTCTGCAAAATTTCCACCATTTTTGTAGTGAATTTTCACAATTTCTATGCGTTGCTCGATCGTGTAATTCTCCATGACGAAACCTCAATACTTCCTGATGCCAGTTGTCAAATATTAGTACTCTACGTTCGCCACAAAAAAAATGGTGCCCAATTGAAAATGTCAGGTCATTTTGAGACACCCTTTACTAATCATTCACATAGAATTTTCATTCGTTCGAGATAAAAATATATTTGAATTAAAGACCGATTTACTAGATGCGAATAAAGGCACTTTTTGTTCAAATATATCTCTTCAACGCTCAAACCAACAATGTATTTTCATCAAATACGTATTTATTGAACGCTCCACATCAAGAAATGTCGGAAAAAAATTTTTAAGTCTGTTTGAAACAAATACGATAATAAAAGGTTGTAAGGCAACAAAAAAAAAATATTTCACCCAAACAGATCTTTTCTCAAACAAATACACTTGTTACCACTGTAGAAGACGCGTTTCTTCTAAAAGTTTTGATATACAACCCTCAATAATATATGAGCCCAAAGTCCCGACCCGTCATACTCACGAACTAAATTTCCTACTCGCGAGCGTCACCGCGGAAAAATGCAGCTATCGAAGAATTTTTGGAAGACCAGTCGTATACATTTTACGAGATTACGTGGGTTTCGTAGATCACTTTTATTTTCGAATTACTCTTGTCGTTTCCAGAGGAATTCGATTAACGTGTGACTGCCACGAGTCCGTACCTCGAATCCATTGAACGTGTTCCAATTTTATCTCGGGCATTTGGGTTTATAAATATGAGATATGGAAGAGACAGAAATGACATGCGGCCGCTTGCGCAAAGTGACATTTCCCAGACGTCCTCGGGGAAATCTGTTTCGGTATCCGGAAAAAGAGAGAGAGAGAGAGAGAGAGAGAGAGAGAGAGAGAGAGAGAGAGAGACCACGTGAAAAAAACATACGGGTGCACCTGTCCGATCCTACTGAGGAAAACCGTCCGGAAACTAATTTTACGATTGGTCTGCAATGGTTCTGGCCCGCTGGTAGTTAAACGATTTTTTATCTTCGTCTATTCCTATCTTCACTGTATCTTTTGGTTTCTCTCTTTTTCTCTCTCTCACTATTTCGGTCTCTCTCTCTCTCTCTCTCTCTCTCTCTCTCTCTCCCTGTCTTTCCGTCTTAATCTAGACACACGTCTGTTGCGTCATAGTGTTCACGTCGCGAGAGAATAATTAGCCAAGCCGTACGGATACGGATGCTACTATATATACGTGTGTTACTGTACATTTGTGTAATGACGTGAGAATCGATGGCGAATCTTTTGGCAAGGTGTCATCATTCGTGCGTTGTCGTTGCGCGCGATCTTTCACGCGGCGCCGTTTATTTTTGGTACTCTCAGTTTTCGAGTAGCTCTAATTTTATCGACAGACGTACGAGGTCTCGGAGACATCGTATAATCCATGAAAGGAGATAAAACAGACACAAAGATGCATCGGGGGAAATATCATTCCGATCTGCTTTCGTATCAACGAAACGATGTTTTTTAATGTTTTTTTTTTGCGGGAAAATAAATGTCAGGAATTTTAAAATGTTTATTAAAAGTTACACAACTTTTGTTAGAAAATTAGAGATTTATTATTTAAATTATATAAATTTAAATAGATTTGTTTTTCTGTTTTTAATTAAAAATGCGGGATGATGACGTCGAGGATAGTTTAATTATGAAATGTTGTGTTATTGATTCAGTTTTGTGTTCATTCATATTATGGCCTATATTCATGAGTGGGTGGATTTTTTTTTATGTACGTCAGAAGTCACGACGAGTCTCGTGACGACGTTTCGAAATTTTTTGATGACTCGTTCCTCTCTTTTACTTTTGTTCTTCTTGCCCCCCCCCTCCTCCCACGACGTACGCAAATATTCTATCTCAGATGCGGGCCAGATATGTGCAAATCCCTTTTGTCTCTTTAGCTTATAAGCGGCTTTTCTGTCGGAATCTACTGTCTTCCACACCCCGCCGTTTCCAGCTGGTAAATCCCGCCTTCTTCGATATTTTTGCTCTTTCTCGAAATAATCGACGCACTTTATTGTCCCGAGTTCTCTGAAAACGACATTACTTCCACGAAAAAAATAACACAATATCGAAAATTAGAAACCGCGCCGCTTTAGGTATTTCGAGAGACCTTCCGCTGATCGTTATAGTGACGCATGCGACTGGTCGAGATTCGAAATCGAAATGAGTTTGTGCAGGTTCCTTTTTTCTTTTATACGAAATTTATACGGAGTTTGATGTTTTTTTTATCAATTGAAATTTTTTTTATGACGTTTTATTTACTTTAATTAAATTTAATATTTGTGGCTGGGTTGAAATTTCGAACTTTGAATCATCAGAACGCTCAAAACTCCGAAAATATACTACCCCGAAATATCAAAACTCCGAAAGAATTTTACACGGAAGACCAAAACTCCGAAAATTTTAACACCGTCAAAATAATTCAGCTATGGAAGTATCGAAAGTTTCAAAATTTTCAATAAATCGACGAATTATTTCAAGATTTTTTATTTGTTAAGAAGTGATTTCGCGTCAATTTTGAAATTTGTCTAGACAATGTTATACGTTCTACATCATTTACAGTCAACTGTGTAGACTGTCGCTGACATAATCTTGACGAGCCTTGTAATTTCGGAACATTAAAATTAGGAATTTTAAACCGTCGGCGCATTCAAAGTTCGGAATTTCAACCCGGCCCTCATGTCAAGATCATGCCAGCGAAAGTCTACACAGTTGACTGTAAATTATGTAGAACGTATAACATTGTCTAGACAAATTTCAAAATTGACGCAAAATCACTTCTTAACAAATAAAAAATCTTGAAATAATTCGTCGATTTACTGAAAATTTTGAAACTTTCGATACTTCCATAGCCGAATATTTTTGACGGTGATAGGATTTTCGGAGTTTTGGTCTCTCGTGTAAAATTCTTTCGGAGCTTTGATCTTTCGGGGTACTATTCTTTCGGAGTTTTGAGCATTCTGACCACCCAAAGTTTGTAATTTCGACCCGGCCCCATCTTGAATTTCGGAACATTAAAATACAGAATTTTAAACCGTCGGAGCATTCTAAGTTCGGAATTTCAACCCTGCCCCTAATATTTAATCATTTAATTCCTTTTATGCGAAATTATTTTGCGCGTGATGCTTGCTTTTTTTGGGAAATCTTTTTAATTTTCGCGGAACGTCTGAATATCCGAAACTTTCGTGATACTTCTAAAATATTCTTTATATTGCTGATTTTTTCGATATTTCTGAAGATTTCGCGAAATTCCTTAAATTTTCGCGAATTTTTGACATTTTCTCGATACCGCGGCTGTAATTTAATTTTGAACTCCAATTTTGAGCATGTGCGTTCGCCATTTTGCATTTCTGTTCTGCATTACCCAACAGCTGAAGATTGCTCGGTAATAATCGGTGCTCGAATTAGTTCTAGTGAGGTGTGCCTTCCAGGGGAAACTTTGTTTCCATGAAACGTTGTTTTTTTTTGCGTTTTTTTTAATTCATAGGCTATAACAACGTGACTGCCAATTTTCTTTAACAATTCCATAAATTTGGACTCATGTATACGAAGAATGATTATATACAGGGCTGGTACCGAATGTATACAGATACTGGATATTGGTCACGATCCCGTGAAAGCGTTGAAGGACATGTTTTCCGCCATAAAATAACCCGAGCATGCTTTGAGCAAAAGTCAACCATTTTCGAGATATTATTATTTTTAGTTAATTTTTTTAAAGTGAGGGGTAGTCAACTTAAGAAATTATTTTTTTTTAAACTGTTGTATGGAATCAAACCTTTTTATTATCGGTAAATTGAGGACACAGTAACCAAGAATTATCACAACAAAATAATAATTATTAGACTTGCAGAGTTTTGAACCTCTAATTCAAAAATGTTTGCAGATTAGTCTTATTTTATTGTTGATCATTCTCTGTTACTGTGGCGCCAAATGACAAATCATAAAATATTTTGATTCCATAAAACCGTTTTTTTTTCAAATTAATTTTTCGCCTACTTCTCACTTAGTAAAAAAAATAAATCCAAAGGGTCAAAATTAGGGCCGCATAGTGGTCGGAATCGCCGAAAAAGTCGGCAAAAGTACACCAAGGTTGAGATTTTCACGAAATTTTGGACTTCAATGTTTTCGAGGTCGCTGATCACGAATCTGAAGTCGAATTTGCAAAATTCAAATTGGCGGATCCAATATGGCCGACCGATAGCACAAAATTTTATTGAATTCAAGTAAAACTCCGTGTACTTTTGTTTTTGAGGTCCCTGATCACGGAACTCTTCCGAATTTTTACAATTCTGTAAAGGGGTATGACATTTTCGTTCATTTATAAACCGTGGGCATAATTTTTGCGCTCATAAATTAGATTCTTTATTATCGTTCGATCGACGAAAAAACATTGATGATGCGACGTATAAACGCGTATGACGACGGGTGTCCGTATGCTAATCCAGTGCTCGGTGATCGGATGAAGAGATCGTCAATGATTTATCGCTCTTTTCCTCATTCCCGTAAATATATTTTCGTAGAAACGCGCGTGGTAAAGAATGTGTGCTGGGAAACGAATGAAATTAATGTACAATGCTAATTTTATTCGATCATACAGCCGTGGGAAGACGAATGGAAAATTGTTTGTTTCAAAATATTTCTATTATATGTTTTCACCTGGTTTCAGCTCGCCATGGCATCGAAAAAGACAAAGCGAGGAGAATTTCGTACTTGTAATACAAATTCCCATTTATTTTTCAGCCGGAAATCAAAGGAGGTTTCTACTTTGTGGCCCTGGCATGGCAGATTCGGTGTGAGCATGAAACTTTTCATTTCATTCGCACTCGTACTTAATTAAGTAATTAAATTAATTTAACTAAACTGAATCAATTAATTAATTAAATTAAACAGTTAAATTAAATTAATTTAATTAAACTGAAGTTCATACTTCAGTTTAATTTTAAACGCGTTTTTTTCGAAACCACGTTTTCCAAGGGATAAGGTTCCGAACCCCCCCTCCCCCCCCCCCGATCGAGCTGAAATTTAGCACAAACCTTCGTTTTAATATTTTAAGACAACCCCTAAAAGGATTTTTGGCGACTCGCAATAGTTTTCGAGATATTGATTTTTGAAGTTTTTTTTTAAGGGTAAAGTTCCGAACCCCGCCCCCCCTCCGATCGAGCTGAAATTTTGCACAAACCTTCCTTTTAATATTTTAAGACAATCCCTAAAGGGATTTTTGGCGTCTCGCAAGAGTTTTCGAGATATTTCATTTTTAAGTTTTTTTTTGACGGGTACGATTCCGAAGCTCCCCTCCTCCTCCGACCGAGCTGAAAATTTTCACAAATCTTCCTTTTAATATTTTAAGACAACCCCTGAAGGGATTTTTAGCGTATCACCAAACAAACCCAAACCCAAAAATCCCTTTAGGGGTTGGTTAAAATATTAGAAGGAAGGTTCGTTTGGGTTTTCAGCTCGATCGGTGGGGGGTTCGGAACCTTACCCCAAACGTTTTCATTAGTTGAACAAGAATTATCTAAAAATATTCAACGTTTTTACTTTATGAACCAAAAACTACACAAATGTTTGGTAAAAAATTAAACTTCCCCGTCGATCGCTCACAATTTTTTTATTTTCCAATTTTTCATCTTGATTCTAGTTCAGCTTATACTCAATATTGTAAAAAGTAAAAATATGATTGATTTTTTTGCTTCAGATCACCTGTCCAGTACTTATAAGACTTTCGCAAACGAAAAATATCATCACCGGCGCATCGACATACGTGGCTTCTCCTACTCACCGTATCATGTTTTGTCAAACTTTGAAAAATATTCTCATGTTCAATCACGATCGCTAGGTAAACATACCAAACTTCAGCATTCTATATTCAACATTTTTCGCAAAAAAAATTCGCGAAAAATCGAATTTTTTTGGCGCAACAAAGTAGACCCCTCCCTTAAGCTGGCCCTTAAAAATCGAAAATTAAAAAAAAAATGTCGTCGTTGTGTTCTACCCACGTGGGCGTAGAAAGGGCTTAAGGGGCACCACTAGCGTTACTGCCCGACAGAAAAGTGATGTTTGGGAATTTATTGAAAGAAAATAATTGCATCGAATGTTGTGCAATTACGCGGATATATTTGTGTATAAATGTTGTATATACATCAATTTTTTGGTATGAAACTATTCAGTTTTCAGCGACTCATGCACGGTCTCCCGAATCTCCAAAAAAAGTTCTCCCACTGTTGCAATGATTGCGGCTTTCAGAGTGCGCGAAATCCAAAAATAAAAAAGTCCGTTCGCAAAAATAAAAAAGATGCAGGATTGTGAAAAAAAAAACTAAAATCCAACAAAGTGGCGAAGTTTTGACAAAAAACGTTCCAAATTGCGCTTAAAAATCTGATGGTTTTTTGCATGGCAAATTGACATTTTTCATCCAATCGAAAAACTGCAGTCATTGTATGAAAAAAAATACTAAACACGCTAAAACAAGATTCAAGTCGATCGGATAATTTGTATTCGAGTTAGAACTGCAGCAAATTTGAAAAATGTCGTTTTGAGAAAAACGCGTTGAACGACAAAAATATTGATTGCATTGTTATAAATCCATAGAAGTATGGTATAGTATAGTAGTAAGGTATATTTGAAGGTATAGACTATCGAAAAATGCAACATAAAAAATCGATTTTTCGAAAGTCTCACACTAGTGGTGCCCCTCAAGCTTTTTTTCACGAACGCATATATTCTCGTAAGAAAAAAAACGAACAGGAAGTCACGATAAGCAATAATTCAGAGCCATAAAAAGGGTTCAGATATAAATTTAAAGGTCTCCAACGGGCGTGCCGTTTCTTCGTTGTGCCCGGACCCGAGTTTTTCATTCTAGCGAAACTCTCGCAGCTGGGCGTCGTCTAATAACGATTTATTATAATGCCAAACCACCGTGTAACGTCAAAAAAAAAAAATTGTGGTCCTTCCGAATCAACGAATTTCATTTGAGATGGAGGATTTGCGTGCTCTCTTAATATATCATTTTGAGGCCGAAATTCGTTAGGAATTTCGTCGACAATGAGGCCCATAAAGTTTGAGAGACGAGGCGCTCTCGAATTTCCAGAGAGCGAGAGGGGGGGGGGGGGGAAGAGCGAGAGAGAGAGAGAGAGAGAGATTTTTTGCGAGGGCAGACCATCAAACGGTTTGCGGAAGATCACGATTCCATGTAACAGCAGCTCGCCTTTCTGTCTGCCCCCTCTCGCTCTTTCTCTCTCCCACACTCTTTTTCCGGCTCCTTCGAGAGTTCACCCGGTCCCTGAACTTTTGGCTGCCCAAGGGGGCATCCAGCGAGTTCCCCAACCGGACCCGCAAATGAGCATTGCAGACCGGCAAAAATGTATATCCCCGTCTCTCGCCAGTTCCATCTCTATCCGGAGATTCTCGAAATAAACTCGATACCACGCGTGTGTATCGCCCTTCGCAGGCCCTACGAAGTTATATTTATTTTTTCCACCTGACATCTACTCGGCGTGTACGCGAATTTGGCGTTTTATAGATGTACCGCATATCGTGTCGCTGATGAGAGCTGTCGGAGACTATTATTGGTAACTTTGGGTTTGTCTGGGCCGATCGACGATACCCAGGGTATCATAAAATATACTTTTTTTGATATATTAAGAAGCAGTATTTACAGAAAAATCAATGTATTAAAAAGTTTTAGTAAATTAAATGAAAAATAATATTAACAAAGAAAGTAATGTATTTAAAAATTGTATTTCATTTTCTAGATCGTTGAAAGACAATTTTTATCGAGTTGAATATGCAACATAATAAAAGGATGAAAAAATAAGTCGGGCAATGATGACAGCTTTTTTAAAGCCTTTTCTTGAAATGTATTAACAAATACTTTTAATGATTGATCGAAGCTAATGAAATTGTTTTATATCGAGTATTTACCGAAGTAACTGCCACTGTCAATTGAAAACACAAAATATTTTACACAATTGTTCACCATTCAAATTGTTATAAATACGGATGAATATGTATCTCATGTGAGAAGATATGATTAATTTGCTGGTTGCAAATTACTAGTAATTTGAATACCATTTTTATCCGTTCGAAATAACAATATATTTGAGTTCAAGACACATTTACTGCATGCATATTACCATATTTTCTATTCAAATATACGCGGTGATTGAATACGTATTTTTCGAAATGACTACATCAAGGAACGCTTGAAACGAATAAAAAAATATACTACTCTAATTTCCCGAGTTCCAACATAAAATTCGGGTAGAGAGTTAAAAATTCTCATCCCGGCACTTCGCTAATCCACCCTGACTACCCTGCACTTGTATACGTCTTAGTTAAATCAAGTAAACCTTTTTATTCTGTACATCTGCGAAGAATTTAGTTCAACAGATGCTGTGAAAGTTAGGAATGAATTCGATTCAATTTCTTCCATTTATGCTGTAAGCCAATTTTAGAAAATTGCTTAGAGAAAAACGTCTCCAATGTTTTGCCTCACATTATTGAGATCACCGCAGTCAAAATTGAGTAGCTCAAATAGCTAATTTTCGGTGTCACACTTCATCAAATTGTACGAGTTTAATTTCAGCATGAAAAAAACGAATATAAGATGGACACGGCTATTTTGTAATATCAATGAGATTGCGAGGGACCGAATACATAACACCCCAAATTTCAATAAATCGTTGCAGTCATTTTCCAGTTGGCAATAAATCAAATTTCAACAACTCATTTATGGCGAGTGGACGAATCTTTTTTTGTAGCCCGTCGTGATTAACGAGTCCCGATCGCGAAGATTTTAATTGATTCATCCGCTTTAATAATCGCGTGTCAAGTAACCTAAGGAATTTATACATGCATGTATATATTATAAAACACGAGAATATCCGTATACGTTCTATACATACATGACTATGTAGAAACGTGATCACGATTGTAAGTCATCGTACAGCGATTCGTGCTGTTCGTCATCTTTTGTATGTCTCTCTCTCTCTCTCTCTCTCTCTCTCTCTCTCTCTCTCTCTCTCTCTCTCTCTCTCTCTCTCTCTCTCTCTCTCTCTCTCTTTCTCTCTACCTATCTCCCTCCATCTCGTGTTTCGGGTGGCTTTTGATCCTTCTTTTCCTCTTAACGCACACTTACTTCCTTTCGGGCAAAATTTACTCGGACTTTCTACGAATCCCAAACTCAACAGCCGTGCGGCCTTTTCGCTCGGATCGGCCTGCGGAGAGAGGCAGAGAGAGATAGAAAGAGAGAGAGAGAGAGAGAGAGAGAGAGAGAGAGAGAGAGAGAGAGAGAGAGAGGGAGTCTCGCATCAAACCCTTTTGTCGTCTATATACGTATAGGAAAATGAGATTTACACGATGCGTCTGGGGGAGCTGCTGTTATAACGCTGTTCGCAGCCTTGCCTCCGTCGACTCTCGCCACGGTCCGCGCTCCATGCTCACTATACTCTTCGATCGCCTCGAGGCATCTTCCGCGAATGAGAACCGTCTCGCCTTGTATTCTCCTTGTTCAGTACAGAGAAAGAGAGAGAGTGAGAGAGAGAGAGAGAGAGAGAGAGAGAGAGAGAGAGAGAGAGAGAGAGAGAAAGAGAAGACACATAGTGTGTTTCCTCAAAGAATGATTATAAATTATATCAGGCAATTGGTGTAAATTTGGACCACCGGTTACGGGGCAACACTAATCCAAACGATCGGGAAAGAACGATTCTTTCAGCTTTGCATCATACTTTAGGGTGATGCGGTACCTCACGGCCTACTACGATTCGATTTGTTCCCAATATATTTCTCATTTGCTTCGAGCATTCCTTGATGTAGATAATTCGATAAATGCGTATTTGATCGAAAGACATTGGTGGTTTGAGGGGTGAGGCGATTGTGACGACCCAAAAATCGGAGTTATTTAAAAAAATTATATTCGGAGGAATAAGTAAGATAATTAAAAACTTGTTCGAACATTTATTGGTATGTACATTAACAAAGTTGTGTACCAAGTTTCATTAAAAATTATAAATAATTAATGCAGTTATAAACGATCTCGTGGAGGACCTTTGAAGCTGGGAGCTCAACGGTGTACTTGATTTTGGCAACCCGATAAAATAAAAAAACGAGTTTTTTTTCTCAAAAAAGACAACATTCGCTAATACTTCACCGAGATTTTTTGTTCTCGTGTCAATTATAAAATAATCTTTTTTTTTCGTTTTTTTGAGGAAAAATGACGTCGTCATTGTTAATTGTAACGAGTTAGTGAAAGTGAAGTTAATTGTAACTAGTTAGTGAAAAAAAGTTACGACGAAAAACGTCGGTGAAGACTAAAGTACTAGTACACTGCATACGTGCACCAAATTTCAAGTCAATCCGTTAGTAAGGTGTCGAGAAATCGTGTACACTGTTTTGAAGAACCTAGTTTTACTAGCAGTTCTGTCGTTTGCCTTCAATCTCCGATTCCTTTGTCATATCTTTGACCGTCCTCTTCAATTCGAGCTTCGAGCGACGGACGTGTGTTTGACATTTCCACAGTAGTCTAACCCCCTTAAACGTATAAAGCATATACTTGAATAAAAAATGTCTTTATTTGCACGCGGTAAAAGTGTCTCACATTCAAATATATTGTTATTTCGAACGAATAAAAATTGTATTGAAATTGCTAGTATTTTGATTCGCAATCAGCAAATTTACCACATTTTTCTCACATTCGATACATATTTATCCAAGTTGTTAGCAGTGCTCAATGGAGGAAAATTATTAAAAAATACATTGTGTGACCACTATTTCGGTACATAGGAGAGGATGTTCCTTTTGCGTGGGTATCACGAGATGACTAATTACCACGTCTTTCAAAATTCAAACCACCACAAAATTCGTGGTGCGTCGTTACGGTTCGGGGACTTGGATGTATACTCGCTCAGAGTACCAACGGCTTGCGGGAGAAGCCGCGGGCCCCGCGCCACACGCCGGCCACAGAGCGTACTATTGTGTCTAGAAATTTGCTCGTCAATTCTGTTTAAAAACTCTAAATAGACCAATTTAGTCTATACGACTAAATATTTTTTTACGTACGGTAAGTCCGGAATAGTTGGCCACCGTTTTTTCAAGGATCCGTCAAAATAAAAGTACAGACCTTTCTTAACCTATCTTCATTTGTAATGAAACTTTGAACATTTAACTTTAAGATAATTTACGAAATTAAAACAACCTCCTATTAGATCAACCTTAAAATTACAATTTTTTAAAATCACGATTGGTCGGGTGTGATGGCCATAGGAGTAGAGGTGAGATGGCCAGTTACCCAGCATTATGCTCTCGGTTTACGCATTGGTTTTATGTTTTGATTCTTAATTTTTTTTCTTCTGGCCACGTCTAGAACACATATAATCGAAATCAGTATAATTTTTGTGTATCATATGGCATACTTGGCATAATATCCACTGAAGCCAGTCTTCGACGAGACGAGTTTCATAATAATTTTCGCCGCAACATTTTTTGTCATTGTTCTTATATCATCTTTCTAAGGTCTTCCTAGGTATTTCGTAGGTCCTAGCAGCCGCACGAACCGACAATTCATCATTTTTTACAGCACTAATAGCTGCTTTTAATGATTCTTAAGTCCAGTTCTCTCGTGGAACAATTGCTTTTCTCTTGTACTTATTAGGCATCGAAAACAAATGTAGAAAAAATGAATTACTTGAACACTTTACCACTAATACTATTGCCATCGTACACTGACGATGGCATGATCGATGACATGGTCATCTCTCCTAATCTCCCGGGAGAGATGGCCACATCTAAAATGTAAACAAGTAGAAACAATACATGCGAAATCTTGAGGTTATAACAAAGCACTGTTCGCGAACTATTCAAGGAATACAAAAGTAACCATTACTTTTTCGAAATAACATCACCACAATGTAAAACGTGAACCCTTAAAAAAAATTCAGCAGTCCAGAGAATAATAAAAAAGGATTTTAATTAACATTTTTTTCGTCAAACTTTTGATCGTGCACTTGCACCTGCGCACGACGCGAAGCGAATTAAGCAGTAACCGGTGAAATCAAATGCGCGGTTTTATGAAATATTTTTATTGGCCAACTCCCCCGGAATTACCCTAAATAATACAAAATACCAAAATTTCTAGATGCATAAAAATCTGGTATAACTCAACAGTGCTAAATAGATTTTGATGTAAATAAATAAGTATATTTGAAACAAATCTCTGGAATAGTAGAATCAAATAAAAAAAAACATTGATTTTACAAGAATGTTCGTTAAGGCGTTACCCCCACTTGTAGCGCAAAAAAGGCCTTTTTCATGAATTTTTAACGAAAACTACAAAACTTTTTTAATCGATCAATATACCATCTTAAAGAACACATCTTGAAGAACTTTCAGTAATTTTTTCATTGAAAAATATTACATTGTTTAGTGGCAAATGGCCGTCAATGAAATAATGTTTTTATATACACGGTTTGCGGTGACCAACATTGCGGCGAAGTGGATCATCTGAAAAAAAAAATGCGGATGGATTTAGTCAAATATAAGTATAAACTAGTCTTTAATCGAAGGATTTTAAAAAATATTCATTTTTCACAAAATGGCGGACAGTCAAAGTTAATGGTTCGATTTTAACGAAAAAAATCGAACGATTAAAGACTACATTTTTATGTATCAGATATGCCTGCAAAATTTCAAGAAGATCGATTCATTAGTGTTCGAATAATCTTGGTCACCGACTTCAGAAATGCCATTTTGAGAAAAACGCGTTTAAAGTTTCAATTTCAGTTTACACGAAGAAAATATTTTTTTTTGTAAACTTACATAATCATCTATTCCGAGCCCATACAGAAGTATGGGCCCGGATACTTATACTTAAAAAAAATGCAATAAAAAAAATCGATTTTTTCAAAATCGCAAGTGGGGGTAACCCCTTAATTCATATAAAATAGGATCAACTAAATTTAGTTCGTTCCAATAAATCTGTTTTTTAATCAGTGTAGTCTCCAATCGTTTTCCCGGGTTTGCTTCTTCCAGAAATAATACTGCGGAATTTCGGCATGTTCCGACGGCATTGACGGCACTTTTCGTTGAAAAAAGGCCAGAAATTGATATTCCCACAACAGGAAGATTTCCTCCAGTTGATCGTGGCAAAATCTGCTATTGAAGCTCCCCAGAGCCCTTGTCCCATAAAAACCTACCTCGGGCGCATAATAAAAGCCCTGAAATTCTTCGTACGATCACCGCAGTCGAGTGTATACCGATACCGGTGGCAATCTGCTCAATATATCTTGCAGGGTAGGCGCACACATGCAGGTGAATATATACCACGTTCTAGGAAATGGCAACCCGTCCACATTTATCAGGTAGTCCGAATTCGCACCAATTTCTTTATCCCTTTCTCCTCCCCTCTCTGCCCCTCTCTCTCTCTTTCCGTCTTTCGCAGCAGAGAGTTGTGTGTCTCGAAAAGAGTCTCCCGTTCTCGTTTCATGGCTCAGTGCGAGTCGCTTGGATTGCTTTTCGATGAAACCATTTTGCTACCGTTAAGTACCAAACGAAAAAAAAGGCAGGCCGTGCCAATTGGACGCTTGTCGTCGCTTCCTCATTACATTTATCTCTCCAAGCACCTTAAAAACTCAAAATTCGAAAAATTAAGGCCATCGCAAAGTGCCATGGATTTTTCTTCTCCCGGTAGCTGCAACAAGACGATTATTTCTGAGATTTTCGTACACGCGTATAAATCTTGCTTCGATATTAATTTTTTTCCGTTCAAGCGACAGAGTCCCGAGAATAAACTTCTCGAAGCTATGACAGGTGAGGAGGACGGTGTACGCATACGTACGCATGCCTGTAAGGCTTATAAAGATGGACAGGTGGCTCTCGTTCGGACGCACTCTTCATCCTCGGAACGATCGAATGAGGGTCCGAGATTCACGGAATCGTGACGGACCTTTAACCGTCCGCCGCTTTTCTTTTTTTTTTTAAGGACATCCTTAACGGAATTCATCCTTCTCGGCGGCTCCGGGAACAAGGGAGCGAGAAAGACGGAGAGAGGTAGGCTTCGAACGATCCTTCGAGCTGATGTACCTATTCTTGGAACTTGGGACCCCTCGGCCTGCTGTCTTTCTCTTCAGCATCCGAGACAGCCCTCCTGCTGCATGCGGCCGTCTATTGTACTATTCTATCGTGACTCGAGAATAATACTCTTCGCCCATCTGTCCGTTAAGGTCCAACGACTCTCCGGGAGGCTGCATAAGGGATTCTTTATTCGCAAAGTATCTTCGAGATTCGTCATCGTTGATGGTGGAATTGATGCTTAAGATCCAGCGATTTCTCGATCGAGAAATCGCCGTCGGTGAAGCTAACGTCAACTTCGTTCTACGTCTAGCAGAAAGAGGGGAAGGGTGTCCCTTGTTCTTCATCGATAGCGATCCATGTGGGTGATTTGCCGTCGAGCTCCTGAAGTCGTCGTTATCGCCGTCGACAAGAGAACCACGATTTTTACCGACTGCTGGTAAAGAAGATTGCTTCCTTACCAGCAGTCGGTAAATCCCGCGGTCGGCAAAGTAGATGTCTTTCGGCTAAAATTCTATCGTGCTGTTATATTTTTCCAACGGTAAGACGGGATCCCCGAGTACCGGCCGAGCAGGCGCGAGCAGGGTTTGAAATTTGAAAGTCGTGTGGATCGCTTACCCGGGCGGGAATGACTGATCGAAAGAGGAGCCGATAAAAAGAGGCGAGAAAATCACTCGTATTCGAGCGATTCGTCACTGTCATCGATTAACCGTTGTTAGATTAATCATCCCTTGACTATATCTGTCATCGTGTTTTATTGGAATTAGGATGAAATGTCTGTTTCATCTGTGTGGCAACTGACAATTTGGCCTGTCCGACCTTCGCTCGTTGCTACCTCGAAGATGTACAATCGAGCCAAAAGATCGAACATCGGTACACCGTAAACACGATTTGCTCGCACACGTCAGTTGGCAAAGTGCCTAATTGCGGTCGTCTCTATCGCTGATCAGACTCGCGTTTGGATTCGATTACGGTGATTCCAACGCGAGTAACGGGTCACGCATCCTTCGAGGCTTGGGAGGCCAAACGACGCCCGTCAACATTGCCTCATTGACATTCGATGGTGGTGTTTTTTTTTTCACTCGATCGCAAACCGCTATCGATTCTCCCACGACGATCCCGCTAAATCTCCCTCTATCCTTTCCTTCTCTTTCTTCGACCGCGTGCATACGCGTCCAATCACTTATGCATCTGAAGCACGGCCGTAGCGCACGGGTTTGCTGGAAACTCCGGCTGGTTTTGACAGCGCGGGATATTGCCAAAAGCTTGGCGATTTTTATTCGCGGTGTTGCCGCTACGCGACGCTGCCAGAGGTCATTGCTGTTCGTACCCGGTAGCTTCATCCGCGGAATGGAAACTGGCACGTGATCAAGCCAATTGTTACGCAGCCAGGATTTTTGTCGTAGAGCTTGGACTATCGGAGCTTTTTCTGTTACCGTTATCGTCTCGGTATCAACGAGTTGGAATATCGGTATACCGGTATTCCGATATTTTCCGATGTTTGTGGGAAATCTTGATTAAAAAGGTTAGAAGCGAGAAAGTGAAGATGGAAGTGGCAGAAGTAATAGTGTGTAGCTAAGTGACACCACAGTATTTATTAAGGGGTCTTCTTACTTTAGATGCAAAAAAGGCTATTGTCATGAATTTTTTTGATAGGTTTATTCTATCGATATTGATATAAAAGTCGTTACACTTAAGAGGTTAGGCCACTCTAGAGGCCGAAAAATAGGCTTTTTGGGCTTTTTTTTCAGAAAAACTACAAAATAAATCGAGATTACAAAAAGGGCGTTTACCTTACAGATCAGTGAGCGTATACAATAATTTTTTTGAAGCGATTAATTTTAAAATGGCGGCTTTGCAGCATTTATCTCAAAACTGCATTTTTTAAGTTGGCCGGAAACATAACTCAGACAATTTTCAACTTGAATTCAACTTCACATTGCATAGTTCACTTGTTATTAACAATTATCTGACGATTTTTTGGCAAATTTTTCACTTTCCAAAAAATTTGTCTAAATAATCGCCAGATAATTGTTAATAACAAATGAACTATGCATTATAAAAAAAATCCTACGTACTTCCATAGACAATGTATTTTTCAAGATATATTCAACATTTCAAGTGAATCGGTTGAAAATTGTCTGAGTCATGTTTCCGGCCAACTTAAAAAATGCAGTTTTGAGGTAAACGCTGCACAGCCGCCATTTTGGAATTAATCGCTTCAAGAAAAATTATTGTACACAGTCACTGATATGCATGGTAAACACCCTTTTTTGAGGTCTCGATTTATTTTGTAGATTTCTGAAAAAAAAATCCTCAACAAGCCTATTTTTCGGCCTCTAGAGTGGCCTAACCTCTTAAGTGTAACTTAAGCTCGCTTTAAACGGATCAATTGTTGCCTGTAGAAGTCTCCCGTGATGGTTTGACCAGCATTCGGTGGGCTTCAGTTGCACTTTTCTTCCAATTGAAACAGAAAATCAACACTTCCCGCAAATGGTGCTCATTTGGGACGAAATTCGACATTTTCACCGCGGTAAAAATTAGACTTGATGCGCAAAACTCAAAGATCTGTAAACGATATTTGGTTAAGAGATGTTGATACTTCACGATACAGCAAAAATCAGCTGTTGCCGTCAACCATTTATAGCACCTAGAGCCATCTTTTGAAAACGGACCGAACTAAGTTGTACACCTAATATATATATATATATATATATATATATATATATATATATATGAGAGTATCTATATCTATGCTGCAGTCAATTTCATATTGAGATTCGTGATGCCCCTTGCCTCACCTATCATACGTACCTACAGCAGTTTCTGATGACGGAGCCAATCAAATTTGGCTCACGAAAAAGAACTTCCTCCATCATTCCAGTTTCCATAGACCCGTATGTAAGACCACGAACACTTTATCTTTCGTACCATTTACGCGTCGCGATTTTACAAATCCGAAGTGTGTAATTTGATTTCTGGACACGTGAGACGGGAGTTTCTAAAATTGCAGACAACTGGAACATTCCACGAGGACTCCTGGAATGGCTACATTGCGAATGACCATCCTTCCTGCCCCGTTCGAGCTGGGGGCAAAATGTTATTGACAGGAGAATGTATTTCTCCATTCTTTGTCACGGAAAGTGGATAAGCGTTGGAAGAATAGGGAAACGTATGGGAGTTTGTCGAAAGGTTTTTTTTTTCACGACCCGAAAAATATCGAAAAGCCATGCAAGCAACGAGTGCGCGCGTGTCCGCCGTCCACAATCCTACTTTTACCTCATACTTTCCGTAATTTTGTTCGTGATCCGCGAGTGAATGAGGAGGACACCTAGTTTTGTCAGGGGCTATCTAATCTGTGGCCGCATAAATCTCGTCGATCCGCAATGAATTGGGATACACTTGTCACTATTCGAACAAGGTCAACTTCCAGATCCTCGTTCGGCCACTTCTCGAAGACGCCACCAAAACCGTTTTGAAGTCACCTTTGCAGCGAAGTGAATTGGAATTTCAATGGAGAGAAAGTAGCCACTGAATGAATATCCACCTGACGGAAATCCCACGAAGGAATGACAATGGGGTATTACACCCTTTTTTGAAAGGTGTCTCAATTTGATCCTTTGGTGGTAATAAACTACTCGAATTTTTATTTCTATTTTATGAAATCGGTAAGTGCCATAAAAATGCATCTAAATTGTACATCTCAAATTTCCGCGCGAAAGCGCCAGCCGCCATACTGCTTGGGTTCGTGACGTCACTTGCATAGTAAACATCGACGATGCGTCAATTGTGGAGACGTAAATTTTTTTGGTTAAGGCCTTAGGCCACAGTAACGGGTATAAAATCACGTGCGAATTTAACAATTTTTTTTCGTATGAAAAAGTAATTCACTCATAAAACTAATTACACATCTATGATGATGTACTAAATGGCTGACAACTAATATTTTCTTTTATCTTTCTTTAGGCGCTCCGCGGCGTGAAATTTAGCATTCACAATTTTTTGCCAAGAACAAAAAACAAAAATTCTCGTCAATCTACATTAGAATACCTAGAGCAGTACGTACGGAATTTAAAAAATATTGTCTTATTCAAAAGTTGTAGATATTTGAACTCGAGAAATGAATTTTCAGTGAAAAATTTCGTTATAACTGCTCATGAACTGCTCATAAAATGAAAAGTTTTCGATTAATGAGAGATTCCGTACATACGTCGCTGCGAAATGCAATTAGGAACATAACCTTTAAGGAGCCAGGACACTTTGAAAATTTCAAGAAATCGAAAGCAAGCAAGACTTGAAGAAATCGACGATGATGAGCAATCAGAAGGGATTTTGTACGGTGCAGGAATTGCGGATTGAGTTTAGGTAAGAGTTTTTCATAGTGTACACTTCAAACCCGTTTTTCTTGAAACAACGATTTTGAAATCTAGTTCCATCGTGTCTCTAAAACTAATAAACCGATTCTCTTGAAATTTGAACATATTGTAAACATGATTCGCAACAAGATGACCCTCGATGGTTTTGAAATTTTGATTTTGATTTTTTTTTGCGAAAAACTGCGTAAACGCGTTTTTAAAATCCTTTTTTCGTTTTTCATCTGCCATTTTTTTATTTTTTGATAAAACTTTATATCCATGGGTCATTTTGTAGCTGGTGTCATACTGAATCTAATGGACTTTGATTTTTTGGTTTCAGGCAAGCCGTTGCCGAGTTGTGATGGAGCTACCTAGCCCACCTATTTTTGAGGCGTTACGTTAAAGTGTAGTTTTTGTACTTAAAAATCAATAAAAATGAATTAATTTTTTTTAAGATGTATTTCAAGACTTTATTGATCAAGCCCAACAACTTTTATATTCATATCTTTTATAAAATCTTCAAAAAAAATTCGCGAAAGTAGCCTTTTTTCGTGGCTCCAAAGTGGACTTGCCCCTTAAAGTTGAAGTAAATCGAGTTAAAATTGTTGAAGTTATTTGTCACGTCAATTGGAAAAAGCTGTTTCGAAAAGTTTCGAGTAGTCGGCTATTTTGTACATCGAAAAAAGAATATATATATTTTCTAACAGCTTGATATTCATACTAAATAGATGTGTAATTAATTTAATAAGTGAACCACTTTTTCATATGAAAAAAAATGTTAAATTCGCACATGATTTTATACCCGTTACTGTGGCCTAAGGCCTTAGAAGTGAGTTACAATCTCTATCATTGCTTTATTGTTCCTAAATGTAAGAAAACTAGTGTAAAGACACCGGCAAAGTTGTGGCTCAAATTGCCCATTGATATAAATATGAGGAAGACTTAGTTAAAACTTGCGAAAAGAGATCCAGTCGTAGTCCTAAAAAAACTAATTTTTTTTTAAGTCCAGCTAACTATTGTAAAATTTGCAATTACCTATGACAAACGAGAAAATAAAGTCGTTGTCGCTTTCTTTGTTTACTATGTCAATGTCGTCACGTCGGAATCCATTATTGCGGCTACCGTTTCGCATGTTAGATGAACAGATAAAAAAAGTATTTTTAAAAAATGATTTATAACATTGATTTAATGTTTTTATAGACTTAAACCAACATTATTCGATTGCTTAGTGCAAAAACTACCTTATTTATTTATTCTTAGTTTTTTTCTTGCATAGAGTGAAATACCTTATTTTTTCGATGGAGAAATCCATTAAAGGTTTTTGCAACTTTTTCGGAAAGAACTGGACCGGATGCGGCGAAATTTTGACAGCCGACCTCTGATTGCTGGAGGAAGGACCTAAAACTCTCGGATATGCGTATTTTTGGGAGAAAGTTCAGGAAATTAAATTTAGGTTGAGCTAATCGCGAATTAAAGAGAAAGTCGACCTAGCCGTGATGGAAACACTTTGACTTGCATTGAGACATTACATTTTGGGAAAAAGTAACCGAGAAAAGTTCGAAAAACTACGGTACAGGTTGATAATTGTTGAGTTGGTTGCTCACTCATGCAGTGTATATATTATAGTCATTTTTCAAAATTCTTAAATATATAAATAAGTCTCTTTGAAATTCGCTTAAGGTAGTCTAAAATCTCGACAAAAAAAATATTTTTTTAAATTTAATTTTATTATTCTACAGACCTTTCTGAATGCGTCTGTAAAACCGGTTGAATAATGCTTGTGAAATTAGCCGAGTTATAGAACTTATAAGAAGTATGCTCACCGAGCGCGGTCGACACGCAGAAAACTTTAAACGCGTTTTTTTTTCGAAATTATGTTTTTCAAATCAGCAACCAAGTAATCTCGATAAGCAATTAGTCGATTCAGCTCGGACCTGGCTCAGTAGACTGTTCTTCAACGTTGGTAGCAGAATTGTCGAAATAATCTTTTTTCATTTTATTCAACTCGTACAATGGTCAGAAAAATAATAAAAAATTGATAATCAAAATTTAATATTTTATTAACTGTGTTTTGGCTGAATCTGGTACAAAAAATTACATCACTCATACTGATTGAGAATGTGCTTGGTTTTTGTTTTTCACATTCATGCAACGTTCACACTAGTCGCTAATTGGGAGCGTTTTCCGCGCACCGTTGTGAATAAACATACAAAAGTAAATGATAATAAGTTCATGATGACATTATTTTTTATTTGTATTATTATTTTATTTACTATTATATTATTTAAAAAAAATGTATACATATTCTAGAAGGATGAATCGTGTAAAATTATTTACAATCGTGTGTAAATAATTTAAGAAAGAAAACTGGAACATATATACAGTTACTCTATTCTAAAAATCACCTGCATAACAGCGCTCTATACAACAATTGTGTATTTCTGATATGTTGAAAACCTTTTTCGGAAAAAAATTATTTTCGGCGATTTTTTTACCGAAACCATTATTTTTTTCCAAACATGCAACATGTGATCAAAAATGGAATTTTTTTACTTCCCTAAATACTTCGAAGGCAACTCTTATCTGGAATTCAAATCATTTTGAAGTTTCGGTCGAGGGAGAAAATTGGAGAAGAACTCTAGCAGGGCGCGGGACACTATCAGACGAAGTTGACTCGCTTCATCCAGCTTCAGCATCGTGATCTGGTTACAAATCTCGTGAAAAAATTTGTAACGTCATTTGAGGTAATCCTATCGTCAGGCTTCAATCCATAGGATTTTTCTTTTTTGAGCTCCATTGAATGTATTAATAATCGTCTCTGTGAAATTTCAGCGTCGGTTATCGACCTAATTACAGAGAAAAAAATATTAAAATTGCGTATTTTTGTGAAGGGATTCCGAGACGACATGCAAAAACCCAATTCCCGGTCGCTACAAAAGTGTATATAATAGTGGGAATCCGTCAAATTCTTAAAAATAATCAGATTTACATACTAGGTGCGCAACTGAGTTTCCGGGTTTTTTTTATCGATAAACAATCGAAAATTTCAAGACAAATACAAAAAATGGTTCATTCGAAGTATTGTCCCTCGCTATTTACACATTTATGCCATCTCTATGGCAATACATAAATACCGCGACGATAAAAAGACGCGTCTTTGGACTGAAACCATTCGTCCAACCAATTTTGTACTGCATCGTAACTGGCAAGTGTAGCCCACCCAAGCCATGCGCCATCGAGCGGAACAAGTGATAGTCTGAAGGGGCCAGGTCTGGCGAATACGGCGGGTCCGGTAGCAGATCCCATTTCAGTGTTTTTATGGTGTCCTGGACGATGGAACTGCGATGGCACGGAGAGTTGTCGTGCTGCAACATCACACGTTCGTGTCTCGTGTCCCATTCTGGCCGTTTTTCGAGCAATGCGTGATTCAAATTGATTTGTTGTTGTCGGTAGCGATGCCCATTGACAGTTTCACCCGGTTTCAGCAGCTCATAGTACACGATTCCTTTCTGGTCCCACCAAACGCAGAGCATTGTCTTTTTTCCGAAGCGATTTGGCCGTACCGTCGATGTTGACGCTTCGCCAAGTGAAAGCCAGGATTTTCTGCGTTTGGGATTCTCGAAATATATCCATTTTTCATTGCCAGTAACAATTCGATGCAGGAAACTCTTTTTGTTCTGCCGCAAAAGCAAAATTTCGGAAGTGGCTTCTTCGATTTTCCATTTGTCTCTCAGTCAACTCATGCGGCACCCACTTTCCTTCCTTATGAATTTTTCCCATGGCGTGTAAACGTTTCGAAATACATTGCCGAGTCACATTTAATGCTTCGGCAAGTTGATTTTCTGTTTGAGTGTCATCTTCATCCAATAACGCTTGCAGATCGGCGTCCGCATATGTTTGCGGTCTTCCCGAGCGCTCCTTGTCCCCAGTCTCAAAATCGCCACTTCTGAACCGCTTGAACCAATCTCCACACGTTGTTTTTGATGGTATATGTTCGCCGTAGGTCTCTTCAAGTAATCGACGTGCTTCAGCTGCTGTTTTTTTAGGTTGAAGCAGAAAAGCAATGCTTCCCGCACATGCTGTTTATTTGGCACAAACTTAGACATTTTCGAGGTTAGAAAAAAGGTCGTTGTGTTGCGATATTTGTTTATATTACGACTGGGTATTCTTAACAGATGTCCAAGCTATGAAGACACCCAATTTCAGACCTGTATGCCGACTACATGTGTCGCTAGCGCCATCCATGTGTGAAACCCGGGAACTTAGTTGTAGTACTTAACACTTGTAGTAATCCAATGCCTTAGAAAAAATGACGCTTATTGACCTAATTTGTATGTAATGTCAAATTTAATTTGAACTTCCGGTATTGGGTTTATTACCACTTGCTACGATAAAGAGACGTGACAGCAAAGCAATAGCTGACTGTAGTCCTAACCTCATCTCACTCAATCGAATTTCCACACATATTTCATTTTTACCCGACACATTTCGCCGACACAAATTTCCCACGCTTTTTGACAGTCGTGGCCCGAATACAATACTTTATGTTTCCCGCACCTAGCATTGTTTTGACAGATCGACGTTGAAAAGCATGGAGGTTAAACTCGCCTGGTTGAGTAAAAAGAGACGGAGATCGAACCAATGTTGCCAAGTATCAAACCTAGAAATACTGCCCGAATCGTTGGAATGCCTATTTTTTCATTTTTCTGATTAAATGTGAACATTCATCAAACAGTTTACACATGGAAAATTTTAGTTATTACAAATTATTTTTTTTGCATATGTTAAAAATATAAATTGTACAAGTCTCAAGTATGATCAGTGGTATGACTAGTGTGAAGCGATGGGATTACCTTAAAGATATGCGAGATAGCGCCGCGAAACGGATTTTCTTTTCGATCCATTGGGCATCCATGAAAAATCGTCGAAATTCGCCTTTCTCCCGGGCTCTAGACTGGTAGTTTCCCATTGTATTACGCAATAATATACATACGCAGAATAATTATAACGGATGATAAAGAAGAGATCGATCTTCCCAAATGTCACGATTGCAGTCTCATGCACTAATTATTTCCCATGTCCCGTTGGCTGATTATCTCCTCTAAGCAGAGATTCAATGCGCGTTAAGGGTGTTGATGAGTTTACGAATGACAACCCGAGGAGGCCCCAATTAAGAGCCGCGAAGCGTCGATCATTCCGTATAGCAGTGCACGGCGAAACAATGCAATCTCTATAACCCGTGGAAGGGCCCTAATTAAGTCGCTGCTGATAGACGATAAGCTTTGGCTAATGCATTTTCATGCTACACGTGAAACGTTTTCCTCGTTTGTACCGCTGATTAACGCGCAAACCGCGGCATATGTATTTCACTAAAGCATGCGCCTTTAAATCGTACGTACTTGGACTCCTGTTACCATATTCTCGGGGAAAGGACGGGTGCGAAAGAAAGAAGGGGGGGAGGGGGAGAGAGAGAGAGAGAGAGAGAGAGAGAGAGAGAGAGAGAGAGAGAGAGAGAAAGAGAGAGAGAGAGAGAGAGAGAGAGAGAGAGAGAGAGAGAGAGAAGTTCATCAAGTATCTCCAGAGTTCTGTTGGCATGCGAGTGATTTCTCGCTCCGATCGAGATGGTCTCGCTCCGGTTAACCATTTCTTCTTGTAATATATTATCTACCTACGCTGCCATCTTTTCTCCACTTGATTATATATATAGGGTGTTTGGCACATGGACCGACACCATTATGTGGGGGTTTAGTGGGGGGGTCATTTGCTACTTTTTTCACCCTTAGACCCTATGTCCTAAGTATCACGATAATTATAAGATGTGATTTTCTTTTCGTTTTTTCAATTACCCGAAATTTCGCCTTCGAATCGTCATAAGTTTTTTGGTTTGTCGTTGTAATACCACCAAATAACTTTTGTTGTATTCTACAATATATGTTTATTATGAATGGATCATTATTCGTTCGCAGTGTGACACTTTCGAACAATCGATTTTTTTGTTGCCTTTTTCGACAGTTTATACTTTTAAGAATATCACGATCATTTATATCATTCTTTTATCTTGCAAAAATCGATTGTTAAATCATTATACGCGTTTTTCTCGAAATGAGATTTTTCAAATTTGCTGACATTGTAACTAAAAGAGCCATTATCCGATTGACTTGAAATTTGAACTGAGTACTTTTGAATATATTTACTCTACAATGACGTAGGATATTTTTGATTAGATGAAAATGGACGATTTGGCATTGAAAAAAACAGCCATTTTATAGGCAAGAAAACAGACTTTTTTTTCATAACTACGCCATTTTGTTAGATTTTGATATTTTTCGAAAATCCTCCGTCATTGTACAGGGAGTACCTTTCAGTTTAACCTTTTTTTCCTTTTTCGGTTTCAGCTACTCAATCGGCCGGAATCATGTCAGCAGTGAAGGAACTTTTTTTTGGCGCCCCCGGAGGCAGCGCATAAGTCGCTTGGATCTCAATATTTTTCTATGAAAAAATTATGTAATATATTTTGTATATATTTTGTATAATTATGTATATATAATTATGTAATAAGTGAGTACTTTTCTTCCAAAAAATCCCGAAAATCACCCAATTTTTCAGCGTACAGACTGGTATAGCCCCTTAAGATTGGAAGCTCAACAGCTACTTTCTTGGAACCAATTGTACCAAATAATGATTTATTTCTAATAAAAATACATTGCAGAATACAACAAACGTTATTTCGTGCTATTACAACCATCAATAGCAAAGTTATGACGATTTAAAGGCGAAATTTCGGGTGTTTAAAAACAATCGAAAAAAAAAAATTACGTCCTAATTACCGTGACACTTAAGACATAGGGTCTAAGGCTGAAAAAAATTAGCAAATGACCCCACCCCCCAATCGCCCCAAAAAATGCGTCGGTTCAGATAGAAAACCTACTGCAAATTTCCAAATACACATTAAATATGAATATCGCGATGGATGCTGGTATGACACATGACATTGAACTTCAAAAGTGGACCTTGTGATTACGGATGTGCATAAGCTTGGAGCCTAAAACAACCGGTCGATTATCAAAAAAAAATTCTGATGAGAGTATTGCGATGACGAGGTCGGGATTTCGCAGACAATCTATACATAGTCCTGCCAAGTTCAAGTTTTTTTTTATTGATGAATATTGATAAATAATGGAGTAATAAATCTTTAAAGAAAGTGCCGTCATCGCTGCCTGGCCAATGGTTGGGTAGTGTTTGGAGTCTTCTTGTCTGTCCTCAATTAAGAAATCGTCCTATAAACTTCCGCATACTCAGTGAGCTGCAGCAGCATCAAGTTGACGGATGTGCTTGGAGCCCAAAAAAGCAGGTCGATTTTCTATATTTTTTCCTGACAGAGCATTGCGATGACGAGTTCGCGATTTCACAGACACTTCATACGTAGTCGTACCAAGTTCGAGTTTTTTTTACTTGATGAATATTGATGAATAATGAAGTTATTATGATTTTAAGGAAAGTGCCGCTGTCTCTGCCTGGCCAATGTTTGGTTAGGCTTTGGAGTCTTCTAGTCTGTTCTTAATTGAGAAATCGTTCTATAAACTTCCGCAAACTTAGTGAGCTTCAGCAGCATCAAGTTGAGGGGTCTGCTTGGAGCCCAAAAAGGTCGATTTTCAATATTTTTGTCCCATGAGAGGATTAGGATGACAAGGTCGGGATTTTACACACGATTATCTTACCAAGTGGGTGTTTTTCTAAATTGAGAAATATTGATGAACAATGGCGCTATATTAATTAAAGAAAGTCCCGCCGTTGCTGCATGGCCAATCGGTGTAGGTGGTGCTGGCAACTAGGGTCATCTGAAATAAAAAAATTAAAAATCTACTTTTAGTCGAATAATAAAACTGTCGCGTGACTGGATAGTTAAAAAAATAATTATGATAATGGCAAGCTGTAGCAAAAACGTTCGATTTCCAACAAAAAAACAACTTTAATTCAATAGTGATGTTTCCAGTAATCAAGATTTAAAAAATATTGTTATAAGGTGATAGCTTATAATTAAAGTAATACTCGGAAGTGCCTATTTTTTATTTTGGTGAAAATTGTAGATAAATTGAGATAAATAAATTATAACAAGTGACGTGGCATAGAACACTAATCAGAGCGGTTTAAAATTTCTAATTTTAATGTTCCGAAATTACGAGGTTCGTCATGATCATGCCAGCGAAAGTCCACACAGCTGACTGTGAATTATGTAGAACGTATAACATTGTCTAGACAAATTTCAAAATTGACGTAAAATCACTTCTTAAGGGGAGATATACACCTAGATGGTCGAGGTCGAGGATTTAGAAGCTATGAACATTCCGTCGACCGTAGAAGACCTACACTATGGGCCTGGTATCGATGATTCCATGTAAGTTGACAAATTTCATGATTTATTCATTCTCAAATTTTCAAACGCGTTTTTCTCAAAACCACGTTTTTCAAATCGGTACCCAACATTTCTCGAAAACCAATGAACCGATTGCCTTGAGGTTTTTGTGGTCATTCTATACACCATTATCTAGTACTTGTCATAGGGTTTTTTTCCGTTACTTAGTTTTTGTTTTATAGGCAAAATAATAACTAATTTTTGGCCTAAAAATCACTATTTATGTTCAAACGTCCGCCATTTTGTCATAAAGCGATATTTTCAAAATCGGCTATGACAAGTACTAGATTATAGTATCTAATTTAATAATCTTTTTGGTTTTTTTTTCAGATGATTTTTGAAGAAACGCCAGTGGGTACCGTATACGCAGATTTTTTTTACGACGCTCCAAGGATCATACAATATCCTTGTATATTTTTGATATTTAAAAAAAAAAGAAAATTAAACATATTTTTGAATGTATGTACTTTAAGATAATTAAAACCCCAATCCGAAATTTCAAATAGCTTTTCTTGAAAAAATTCACAAAAATGACCTTTTTCCGGTTCCTAGGTGTATATCTCCCCTTAATAAAATATAATTCTCGAAATAATTCGTCGATTCATTGAAAATTTTGAAACTTTTAAAACTTCCATAGCCGAATTAATTTGACGGTGTTCAGATTTTCGGAGTTTTGGTCTTTCGTGTAAAATTCTTTTGGAGTTTTGATCTTTCGTGGTAGTATTCTTTCGGAGTTTTTCCGATCGCAAACGATCTTACGATCCATGAGTTTGCCGAGAAATTAGATGTTCCATACGATTATTCGTTTGCAACGATGAGATTACTGTTGTCCGTGGCCCCTCCTCTCCCTCTCGCTATCTCCTCCACTACACTCCTCCCTAGACACCATCTGGCTACCCACCCTAGACCATTACTTGCTTGAAAACGTGAAACAATGTGAGTACCGGTGATGAGGCTTCGCACGATCGGCCGCACTTCCATTACAATTCCTGCAACTATGTTATACACACGCGGCTGCAAAAGTAATTTCGCGCAACCCGGCGTCATCCACTTTGAACGCGTTTCGCTATTCGATCACGTTAAATCGCGAATTACCGTAATCCTGTGATATACACGTTATTCCAAATAACTAACGATAAATCGTAAGTTCGCCAAGCGTGAATAACCCACGCGGAGTAAAAAAATATATGTATATGTAGGCATGTATGTATGTATAATATAGTTGATTCGTAAATTTGTCGACTTGTCCGGATGGAGATTCTTTAATGTCTGTGTGTAATTAAATTGCACGTTGATGAATTTTCGTTCTAACAATGACTTTCGAGTGTACGTTGATGTTTGCATGCCTCTCTTTCTATTTGAGGCTGAGTTCCATTTTCGTTTTATCAAAGCATATTGATAAACAAAGGAGTTATTGCTATTTGAACAAAGTGCCGCCGTAAGCTTAAGGGAGACTTTGTCCTTGAAATTTTCAAAAAATCAATTTGAGCTCAACATGAGCAGCTAGAAGACGAGGAGGGATGCCTCTATGGACCAGGCATTGCCGATTAGCGGTAATTATAAACACATTTGTGTAAACACATTATAAAACTTTAAACGCGTTTTTCTCGAAAACATGTTTTTAAAAATGGCTGACATTCTCCCGACCTCTGTAATTAACATATCGACCTGAAATTTGGAGAGCATAATCAGAAAATATGTCTTCACGGAATGACGGATCGTTTTTTTCGATAGATACATTTTTGCATTTATTATTTATCTTTTTATGCGAAAAAACGCGAAAATTCGATTTTTTTTAAATTGCCGCCATATTCCGAAATTTGTACTAAACGAAAAACCCATCCGTCATTCCATGACCAACGATTTGTACCATGTACAGCAGTGCTATGCTTACAGTGTGCACTTACGCTTATAATTTTGCGATATTTGCGACATAACCCTTTGCACTCTAGCCCTTTTTCGCTGGGATAGTGATCTGTGTACGGATTTCTGTCTCTTTGTCTATCAGGAAATGCGAGCAAGGGTATGTACACCCTCATTTACTACCTTAGCAAGTAGATAACTAACAAACAACATGTTGTCGAAATACTAAATTGATTACACTCCCGATTTTACATCTTCGAGGATTCCAAAAACGCTGAAACGTCATTTTTGATTACCTCGTTTGTTTTGGTTATTTTCCGATCTGTTCCCTACAACTTTCTGGTCATTTACCGCTTGTTCTCCGGCCCGTTCCTGATCATTTTCCAGAAAGGAAACGGCGGTCGGGATCTAGCCTTAGACCTGTTACATTGCGAACATATTCCAGGGTGGAAGGCCCGACCAGAGCCTGATGTTATCTAGGGAAGGCAGATCAGGGGCAGTACTTTTTTCCGACTCAAATTTCTACACGGGATAGTCTTTCCCATTTTTACATTTTTTTTAAATTGAGAAATATTGGTAAACATTGGTGTTATTATTATTTAAAGAAAAGGCTGCATGGCCAATCGATTTTGGTGCTTTTGGCAACTAGGGTCATCTAAAATCAAGAATAAAAATGTACTTTTAGTATAATAATAAAAATTTCGTATAGCTTGATAAATCTTAAAATTTTTGAAAATTACGAAAATGGCAGGCTGTAAAAAAAGTTCGATTTTTGACAAAAAAAAAACTTTCAGCATTCGTTATTAAGAAATGGATAAACGTATAAAAAAATCATCCTGTAGGCTATAAAAGTATGCGGTAAAAAAGAATCGGTTTTTCAAAATGTCGAGCTTATGCAGGCCCCTCAAAAGAAATGCCAAGCATGTAAGAAAAAACTTTCGTTTTTCCCAACTGGAAATCGTGAGAAATTGCTAGCCAGTGGAGGAGTTTTCAACAAATCAAGAAATTCCTAAGTATCTCCCTTGATAATTTAGTTGGCAAAATACTGTTGAAATTCGAGGTGAATCAAATAAAATTTGTTCACATTGAAAAACGTTGTTTTGGGAAAAACGCCTCTTTCACTTTGACAGCGAAAATTCAGTATCGCAGACAGCAACTTTTCTCTACCCGACTAATCGCATTTTTTTCCAGACCCTAAATTGAATTGTATGAATTGGAGCAAAAAAAAAACGGAAAAGAAAAAGGACTAATCGCAGCCGTAGCGCATTGGGCGATTGGGCCTTCACAAAAATAGTATCAAAAATAACTTCATAAAAATTTTGAAGTATAAGTATCCGGGCCCATACTTCTGTATGGGCCCGGAATAGATGACTCTATGTAAGTTTACAAAAAAAAATATTCTGGACATAGTCCCTCCACCG
The DNA here is from genome assembly GCA_944452715.1 of Ophion slaviceki. NCBI lineage: Eukaryota > Metazoa > Arthropoda > Insecta > Hymenoptera > Ichneumonidae > Ophion > Ophion slaviceki. The sequence continues at coordinate 34,193,025 of OX101787.1, read as the reverse complement.
AGATGGGTGACAGCTGATCCACGTGAGAGACACCGAAGAGTCAGTCCAGAGATACGTCGGTACATCTGGCAGCTCCAACGTCCGCTGCACATAGTGAACTAGCCGAGCCAGGAGCACCGCTGCAGATAACTCCAGCCTTGGGATGGTGAGCCGTTTGAGGGGAGCCACCTTGGTTCTGGCGCAAACTAGGGTAACCGATGAGTCCGAGCTAAAGGAACGTACCTTGAGATAGACGACCGCAGCCATGGCGAGCTGGGAGGCATCCGAGAATCCATGTAGTTCCGCTGAGGTTGAAGCGTGAAGCCGTAACCACCGTGGAATAGATATGTCCGTCAGATCTGACAACTCCGCTCGGAAGGCTGACCAGCGTTGAGCTAGCGGAGGCGGTAGGATATCGTCCCATCCGAGCTTATCAAGCCACAACTCCTGAATCAACATCTTGGCTCGTACAATTACCGGAGACAGGAACCCAAGAGGATCGTACAACTGGGCGACTTCCGAGAGGATAGTACGCTTGGACATCCGCGCTCCCGGGGAGATCTCTGCTGAGAACCGGAACTCATCTAATGAGGGTTGCCAGAACAGTCCCAGGATCTTGGCACCATCGCCGTTAACCGAGTGAGCAGCTTGAGCGGATTCCCCGAGGGACAGATGCGAGAGCAAGGCAGGATGGTTGCTCTGCCACTTGGCCAGGGGAAAGCAGCCCGCAGTGCAGATCGCCACAAGCTGACGAGCCACGTCCGAGAGATCTTCAAAGTTGTCAGCTCCGCCGTAGATGTCATCCACGTAGCGCCCCTTCGTGAGGGGGCGGACCGCTAGGGGGAACTGCTGTCCTTCGTCCGCCACAAGCTGGAGTAGAACGCGGGCCGCAAGGAATGGAGCGGAGCGAGTGCCGTAGGTGACAGTGGTAAGCTGGTACGGAGTGGGTTCGCCATGACAATCGACCCAGAGTAAACGCTGAAGGTCTGGAAGGGGCGCGGATCCAAGTGCCACAAGGGGTGGCTCTGCATTTTTGTTTGTCTTTCAACTTCAGCGGTCCACCTCGAGGTGGTTGAAGACTATTCCACCGACGGGTTCATCTCGGCTTTTCGGCGGCTGACCGGACGGCGAGGGATCTGCCAAACGCTCAGGAGTGACTGCGGAACCAACTTCCAGGGCGCAGATGCTGTGTTGCGACGACTCTTTACGGCGGGAAGCAAGGAAATTGGGGACCTAGCGCGTCTCTTGGCCAACGACGGAACAACATGGTCGTTCAACCCCCCGGGCGCCCCCCACTTCGGTGGGAAATGGGAGGCCGCGGTCAAGTCGGTCAAGCATCACCTACGACGGACCATTCAAGATACTCCTTTAACTTTTTGCGAGCTCTCGACACTATTGGTCCAAGTCGAGGCTGTTCTTAATTCTCGGCCGTTGAGTGCTCTATCGGAGGATCCTGCGGACTTGAGCGCTCTGACGCCGGGGCACTTCCTCATCGGACACGCTCTCACTACCGTACCGGAGCCCTCTCTCGCAGACGTTCCCAGCAACCGACTTCATCGATGGCAGCTCGTGCAACAACGGTTTCAACACTTCTGGTCACGATGGTCCTCTGAATGCCTTCAGAGGTACCTCTCAACTTCGAAGTGGCATCACCCATCGCATGAGCTTAAAGTTGGCTCTCTGGTCCTGCTCACCGACGAGCGTTTCCCACCATCGAAGTGGCCCCTCGGGCGAATCCTGACTCTTCATCCCGGCAAGGACGGGCTAGTGAGAGTGGTGACTCTTAAGACAGCGACCACAACGCTCACCCGTCCGATCGTCAAATTGGCAATCCTCCCCCTCGACGTCTCGCCGCCAGGGCCGGCCCCCTCGGACGCACCGGCATTGGACGTTTAAGGCAGTGGTTCTGCTCATGGTGACAACCCTGTTGTCACGGCGGGCGGAATGTTGAGAAACCACCCCGATTACGATAAACGTCCGTATTTCGCGGGCCTCTTCGATCTACCACGCCACGACTGCAGCGCCACTGCAGACTCGTCGGGTCGGCGGATTCAACTAGCTCCACGGCTTCGAGGCTGGTGATCGGCCGGGTGCGGAGCGAGTAAAGAAAAGGCTGCTGAGCCGGCTCTCTCCTGAGTCCGGTGCCTCGGGACTTGCGCTGGTTCGTCGGTCTCAAAATTCGGTCAGCGGTATAACGTCTTTTTCTGTTTTCGAGTGCTCGTTCGCCCGCGATGGACTCTTTTATATGAGACTTTCTTTCCGCCGGTGTTCGATGTGGCCTGCGAGCCCGATAATTGTAACGACGATCGCATGGGCGCTCGTCCAATAAAAATCTTGCAATACTTGCTGTGAGAAACTCGCGTCAAAAAACGATCTTCCCCTTCAAATTTCCTCGGCGTTCTCGACACTTCGTGTAAACTGAAATTAAAACTTTAAACGCGTTTTTCTCAAAATGGCATTTTTGAAGTCGGTGACCAAGATTACTCGAACAATAATGAACCGATCTTCTTGAAATATTGCAGGCTTATTTAATACATAAAAATGTAATCTTTAATCGTTCGATTTTTTTTTCGAAAAAAATGGCCGTTTTATAGCCAAAAAATGGCCGTTTTTTTTTTCGTTAAAATCGAACCATTAACTTTGACTGTCCGCCATTTTGTGAAAAATGAATATTTTTTAAAATCCTTCGATTAAAGACTAGTTTATACTTATATTTGACTAAATCCATCCGCATTTTTTTTTCAGATGATCCACTTCGCCGCAATGTTGGTCACCGCAAACCGTGTATATAAAAACATTATTTCATTGACGGCCATTTGCCACTAAACAATGTAATATTTTTCAATAAAAAAATTACTGAAAGTTCTTCAAGATGTGTTCTTTAAGATGGGATATTGATCGATTAAAAAAGTTTTGTAGTTTTCTTTTAAAAAATTCATGAAAAAGGCCTTTTTTGCGCTACAAGTGGGGGTAACGCCTTAAGGTCCCAGGCTATAAAACGACGCAACAAAAAACATATTTTTTTAATTGAAATTCTGAGAATTCGAAAGCTTCGCATGCGATTTAAAAATCAAGCACGCGCTCGTGCTACATCGTACCATACTTTTTAACGAAATTATAGACATTTTCTAAATACCTTGCGAGAAAATTGAAGATGCGCCGTGTAATTGCGATCGTGTAACTGGAAACGCGAGAGTGCCACACACATGCTTTCTTATCACAAGACGCGTGGCCAGTTTCTCATAACGTCGAAGTAATTGGAACGCAATTCTTTCGTATCCTACACGATTTTCGCATACCACGCGCCTCCTACTTTGTATTTTCTACTTGTCTCCATTAATTTCCCGCTCCGACTCTCCCTTCCGGTGCAGCGAAAAATTGGGTTAACGAGAACTCGAAAAAGCGTAAAAACAAATAAATAAAATTAAAAGAATCGCGTATTTCTCGTCTTTCCGGATCTTAGCAATTGCAAACAGCCGTAACGAGGTCTTTGCGTACGGGGATTTTGAATACGAATATATTTCGCCATTTTCTTGCGCGCCTTGTCAGTCCAATTTTAAATTGCCACCTTTGGTATTAAGACCCTCGCGCGTTTCCGCTTATTCAACAATTGTCCTATTTTTCTTCGCGCCATCTGCTCTCTGGTGGATACATTTATTTGACCCCCTGTCAGAGCTACACAGTTCAAAAAGAACGCACACTTTTTTTGTGTGTCAACGTTGCGCAAAACGAGCACGTTTCGCGCGTCTCTGCGACGTCAAAGCCTCCGCGCTCTCCGCATACGACGAATGCGGACGCTGTGGCGATCGATCGATCGACTCTTAGTTATACCGAACGCTCGAGCAAGACAAGAATACGTGTGTATACGCTGGATAAATACTCGGAGAAACTCTTTGCTGAGATTGTTTAATGAATATATATATATATATATATATATATATATATATATATATATATATATATGTACATACAGGGTGGACCCATTTAACGTGATCACCCCAAATATCTCCGTTGCCTTTAGAGTGACGAAAAAAATATCACGAGGTAATTTGATTGATTTCGAAGGGCTGATACAGTGGTGAACAATTTATTTTTGTCAAGGTCATAGTTTTTGCCTTTTTTAGCTCATGAATGGTTTTTCAAATAGGAACATGTTTTTTATTATTAAGACGTTGTAGCTGACATTCAGACGAATTCAACGACCTATGATATCATGACCTTGAAATGATCTTTCACCGAAATATTTTGGTCTTTACACGTGTATTTGAATGAAAAATCATTTCAAGGTGATGACACTTGGATGTCTGAATATCAGCTACAACGTCTTAATAAAAAAAAACATGTTCCCATTTGAAAAAAAACATTGATGACCTCGAGAACGCAAAACTATGACCTTGAAAAAATGGATTACTCACCACTGTGGTGCCCTTCGAAATTAGCTCACATTGTGTGTGTGTGTGTGTGTGTGTGTGCGTGCGTGCGTGCGTGCGTGCGTGCGTGTGTGTGTGTGTGTGTGTGTGTGTGTGTGTGTGTGTGTGTGTGTGTGTGTGTGTGTGTGTGTGTGTGTGTGTGTGTGTGTGTGTGTGTGTGTGTGTGTGTGTGTGTGTGTGTGTGTGTAGGGTGTTTGGCACATGGACTGACACAATTTTATGGGGGATTGAGGGGGTTATTTGCTTTTTTCACCCTTACACCCTATGTCCTAAGTGCTACGGTAATTGAGATATGATTTTTTTTTCGTTTTTTTAGTTACCCGAAATTACGCCTTTAAGGGGCCAGTCCACTTTGAAAATTTCAAAAAATCGAAAGCAAGCAAAACTCGAAGAACTCGACGATGATGAGCAATCAGAAGGGATTTTGTACGGTGCAGGAATTGCCGATTGAGTTTAGGTAAGAGTTTTTCATAATATAAACTTCAAACGCATTTTTCTCGTAACAACGTTTTCAAAATCTAGCTCCATCGTATCTCTAAAACTGATAAACCGATTCTCTTGAAATTTGAACCACATATTGTAAACATGATTCGCAACAAGATAACCCTCGATAGTTTTAAAATTTTGATTTTTACTCTTTTTTTGCGAATACTACGAAAAAACGCGATTTTTAAACTTTTTTCGTTTTTCATCTGCCATTTTTTTATTTTTTGATAAAACTTTATATCCGAGGGTCATTTTGTAGCTGGTGTCATACTGAATCTAATGGACTTTGATTTCTTTGTTTCAGATAAGCCGTTGCCGAGTTGTGATGGAGCTACCTAGCCCACCTATTTTCGAAGCGTTACGTTAAACTATTTGTACTTAAAACGTTTTTGTACTTAAAAATGAATTAAAATGAATTAATTTTTTTAAAATGTAATTCAAGACTTCATTTATCAAGCCCAACAACTTTTATATTCATATCTTTTATAAAATCCTCAAAAAAAAAGCGAAAGTAGCCTTTTTTTCGTGGCTCCAAAGTGGACTGGCCCCTTAAGGTAGAACAAGCGCGCGTTCTTGATTTTTTTCATAGATTTTTCTCAAATTTTAACAAGACACTGTTCATATCATTATGCCTGTTTGAGTGCAATTTCAGAACAGTCGACTATTTGGATTAGGAGACAATGGGTTTCAACATTGCAACTTTTAACACTGCAGGGTCTGCATTGAGATTTAGACAGAATTATTTTCCGTAAAAAATATTTGACCGCTATAGTAAGAAGGCATATGGCAACACGGCATCGTTCCACGTATGCAATGACGTAAGTTTGCGCGGCATATTTAAAATAGTACTGCAACACAAATTTTTATTTGGAAGTAATTTTTAATCGAACAAAGTTATTAATTACTTATGAATTAACCAACACTTTTATTTGCTAATGTAGATAACATAAACAATATAAAACATTAAAATTTGTAACGCAAATATTTTTTTATGATAAAAGTTTTTAACTTTAGGAACACGATATTCCTTTTTCTCGAAATATTGAACAGTACGGTGTTGCCATGTGTCTTCTTATTATAGGGGACAAATATTTTTCACTGAGAATTATTCTGTCTTTACTGAACGTTTTCAGCAAAATTGAATAATAAAGGCAATCCAATCTTTGTTCACTCGTTCCCTAGCTAGTTTGCTATCTGAACATATTTTTTTTCTAAATTTACAAACATAATAGAATGGTACGACGAATTATGTGACCTCACTTTCGGTCAATGCAGACCCTGCAGTGTTAAAAGTTGCAATTTTAAAACCCAGTATCTCCGAATTTAAATAGTCGAGTGTTCTGAAATTTCACTGAAACATGCATAATGATATGTCCAATGTCTGGTTAAAATTTGAACAAAATGTACAGAAATCAAGAGCGCGCGCTCGTTCTACCTTGAAGGCGAAATTTGGGGTAATTAAAAAAAAAACGAAAAAAAATCATATCTCAATTACCGTGACACTTAGGACATAGGAAAAAATTATCAAATGACCTCCCCATTCCCCAAACAAATGTGACGGTTCATGCGCCAAACACCCTGTGTATATACAGGGTAGCCCGAAAAGTGACGTCCACATGGAGAATCTAAATGCCTTGTAGCATACCTATCCGAATCACCCATGTATGTTCTACGAACTTTTTACCTTTCGAGACAAGAGCATTTTTTTTTCTTTTTTAGCCCGTACTTTCCACGCCACTTTTTTTTACTTGTGTTATCGTCATGATGTGCACTGTTGAGCAAGAAATCAATAGCCAACTGAACACTAACGTAAATGCCGTAAACAATAGGCTTGAAAGGATCAGTCACTGAACTGCAGATGATAAAAAAAATCTAAATAGGAGACCTTGAATGACCTCGAACGACTTTTACTCCTAATTTTTTTAATGCGGCTTGAGGTGCTCCACAAGCTGGTTGAAAAAATGTACCATACCATTTAAAAAAAGTGGAGGTGACCTTCACTGTGCGTCAGCGCCTGCACCGAACTACCACGGATCCTCTGATCACTACCAAATATTTGGTAGTGATTCGAGATATTTAGATTTGTATTTCATTTTAATAGGTGACTTTGAATGACCTTGAACGACTTTGACCCCCCAATGTTTTTTATGCGGCTTGAGGTGCTCCACAAGATGGTTGAAAAAATGTACTATCCCATTTTAAAAAGTGGAGGTGTCCTTCACTGGGGTCAGCGCCTCCACCGAAATAAAAAAAAATTGGTCGCATTTGATGGCCCCCTTCACACAGGACAACTTTTGTCTGGAACATCTTTTTGTGACGTCGATAATTACCGAGTTATTTCGGGTGGCAGAGATAAGAGAGACACCCCGTATATTTTTCATTCACGACATCTCCGTAATATTGGATATCATCATCTGGCTGTATTGAGGGCGGTCCTTCATGTTTTCGTTTTGGTTCAACTGAAAAATTTCATTGAATTAAAATAGTCATTTCCGTTCGATTAAAAAATTAACGTACCGTTGATTTTAGGGACTGGGCAGCCATATATATATATATATATATATATATATATATATATATATATATATATTAAGTGGCCGATTAAATTCTTGGTCTACCACTTCTTCGTCCAATCGTTTGGAACAGATCGATGACTCTGTCAAGATTTTTTCCTGGATCTATTTCTCGTTAGAGAGTCTCAAGAGGCGTATCCGCGAGATGGAAAGCGAGATGGACCATATCGTAAAGTCCTTTTTATGTTCTTGAGTCTTTACGCACATATATATACATATATATGGAACAGTGAGGAGAGTCAATTAAGGCCGCGGTTATAGGATACAAAAAAATGGTGCGATCTAGCGCGTTTTTCAAAGATAGCCAGCGGCTAAACTGTGGCAAGGTCTCCCGTACGGAATGCGTCTGTGTGCAGAAGTGAAAAGACTTTCCCCGGTCACGACGGGGAATCTTCGGGTAAAAATCGCGTAGTCCGCAGACGAGACACGAGAGCCTCGCGGGGCTTGTTCTGAAAGCGTCCTTCGGTGATTGGTCACGCGCCTGCTAAAACGCCATCTCGCATAAACACCGCGAATTATATATATATTCATATAACAAGTCCTTGCGCCCAACTTTTTGCCTTCCTTTGGAACGGGATAAATCCATCATTGGCAAGCCGGCAATTTGTCGCACTTGAGTGTTGGTACGCGGTACAGCGCGCTTTCCAGGCCAACTCGACGTTTTCACTCATCGACAGTTCCATCTCTATGAGAGCGCTGTAGTCAATGAGCAGTCTATAAATTACGTATGCCACAACATACCATCGCGAGTGCTTGGTCAAATTTTTGCTTGTCACGAGGGATTAGAATAAGCCTCTCAAGATAAGCTTGTTACGAGGACGACAACAAGGATAAGTTACAAAACTCCCAAGATAAGCTCGTTGCAAGGACGATTACAAGGATCACAAGACAAGCTCGTTGCAAGGATGATTACAAGGACAAGGTACAAGGATCTCAAGATGAGGTCGTTACAAGGACGCTTACAAGGGCAACGTACAAGGATTCCGAGATAAATTCGGTACAAGGACGATTGCAAGGACAAGTGACAAGGATCCCAAGATAATCTTGTTACAAGGACGTTTACAAGGGCAAGGTAGAAGGACCCCAAGATAAGTTGGGTACAAGGACGATTGCAAGGACAAGTTACCAGGATCCCGAGATAAGCTTTGTACAAGGATGATTTAGGATAAATCTCCCAAGATAAGCTGGTTATAATGACGATTGCGAGGACAAGGTACAAGAATCCCAAAGCAAGGTTGTTACAAGGCCGATTTAGGATAAACCTCCAAAAATAGGCTTGTGATAAGGACGATTGGGATACGCCTCCCAAGATAAGCTTGTTACTGGGACGATTTTGGATAAAGCTCCAAAGATAAGCTTGTTACATGGATGATTGAGGATAAACCTCCCAAGATAAGCTTGTTGCAAGGACGATTAAAAGGACAGGGTTCAAGGATCTCGAGATGAGGTCGTTACAAGGACGTTTACAAGGGCAAGTTACAAGGATTCCAAGATAAGATTGGTACAAGGACGATTGCAAAGACAAGTGACAAGGATCCAAAGATAATCTTGTTATGAGGACGATTACAGAAGCAAGATAAAAGGAACCCACGATAAGTTTGGTACAAGGACGATTGCAAGGACAGGTTACAAGGATCCCAAGATAAGCTTTTTACCAAGACGATTTAGGATAAACCTCCCATGATAAGCTTGTTATAAGGACGGTTGCAAGGACAAGGCACAAGGATCCCAAAATAAGGTTGTTACAAGGACGATTTAGGATAAAGCTCCCAAGATGAGCTTGTAATAAGGACGATTGGGATAAGCCTCTCATGATAAGCTTGTTACAAGGACGTTTTAGGATAAAGCTTCCAAGATAAGCTTGTTACAAGGACGATTTAGAACAAACCTCCCAAGATAAGCTCGTTGCAAGGACGATTACAAGGACAGGGTACAATGAACCTCAGATGAGGTCGTTACAAGGACGATTACAAGAACAAGGTTCAAGGATCTCCAGATGAGGTCGTTACAAGGACGTTTACAAGGGCAAATTACAAGGAATCCAAGATAAGATTGGTACAAGGACGATTGCAAAGACAAGTGACAAGGATCCAAAGATAATCTTATTATGAGGACGATTACGAGGGCAAGGTAAAAGGACCCCAAGATAAGTTTGGTACAAGGACGATTGCGAGGACAGGTTACAAGGATCCCGAGATAAGTTTTTTACAAGGACGATTTAGGATAAAGCTCCCAAGATGAACTTGTGATGAGGACGATTGGGATAAGCCTCCCATGATAAGCTTGTTACAAGAACGATTTAGGATAAACCTCCAAAGATAAGCATGTTACAAGGACGATTTAGGACAAACCTCCCAATATAAGCTCGTTGCAAGAGAAATTACAAGGACAGGGTACAAGGATCCTCAGATGAGGTCGTTACAAGTACGATTGCATGGACAAGTGACCAGGATCCTAAGATAACCTTGTTATAAGGACGATAACAAGGGCAAGGTAAAAGGACCCCAAGATAAGCTTGGTACAAGAATGATTGCAAGGACAAGGTACAAAGATCCCGAGATAAGTTTTTGACAAGGACGATTGCGAGGACAAGGTACAAGGATCCTAAAATAAGCTTGTCACAAGGACGATTTAGGATAAACCACCAAAGGTAACCTTGTTCCAAAGAAGATAACCTTATTGCAAGGACGATTGCAAGGGCAAGGTACACGGATCCAAGATAAGCTTGTTACAAGGGTGATTGCAAGGTCAAGTTACAAGGATCCCGGATAAGCTTGTTACAAGGACGATTCAGGATAAACCTCCCAAGATAAGCTTGTGACAAGAATAATTGGGATAAACTTCCGAAGATAAGCCTGTAACAAGGACGATTTAGGATAAATCTCCTAAGATGAGCTTGTTACAAGGACGATTGATGATAAACCTCTGAAGATAACCTCCGTACAAGGACGATGTAAGATAAACCTTCCAAGATATCCTTGTTATAAGGATGATTTAACAATCATCATGGACACTGTACAAGGATCGTAAGATAGTCTCGTTACAGGGACAAGTTCAAGAACAAGGTACAAGGACGATTTAGGATAAGCGTCCCAAAATTAAGGATCGTACTTTTGGGGTACAATAATTTCTTAAAAGGTATTATTTTGTTGATTTTCCTTCTTGTCGTCACTTTTATGACATTGAAGGTACTTTTCAGAAAGTCCCTTATTAGTACATAATATATACAATTCGTTCCTTTTCCATTATTATTATATGAGAAAAATGAATAAAAAAATTCATAACACTAATCGTTTTTTCACGATTAAGAGTGTTGGAAATATGGAAGAAAGGTCCTCAAGAGATACGATTGAAGCACCATTTTTTTTACACTTGTTGGTCATCGCGAGTTCCTAATCAGTGAAATTTATTACAAAAATATGTACTAGCTTTGAAATTGTTTTTTTTTCTCGAATTTCCTCCCTAATCTCTAACTGTCGTTCCGATTTTCACACACATCACAATTTCGACTTGGCTCAAGAATTTAATATTTTATGAATTAACCACTTCCGTTTTTTCTCAGCTTCGAGAAATTAATAAAAAAATTGATCTCGTTACGAATGTCGATTGATGAGGAAAAACAACGAAGCAAATAGATTTGTGCGCATGTGTTGTTACGAACTGCTGGACTGTGCAACAAATTTGACAGTTCTCGGTTGTCGCGGAAGTCTCGCTCGAACGAGAAACGCTCCCTCGTTTCCGGCTTGTGCTTTTTTTGCGTGCATATGTTTTCCCGTTTTATGGATTTTTTTATGAGGCTATAAGAGACAAGGGATACGCCCCCGTGTGTTTTGTACACAATCATCCAACAATGGCACGTTATTATTGGCAGAGGATTGTCACGCTTGAGGGTAAAAACGTTTTGGAGCGTTTCACGGTGACTCGTTAGTAATTGTGTGTGTATAAGATAAATGTATACCGGAATATCCAGAGGAACGGAACTTAATTGATCCGTTGCGTACGAGAATTGAATGAAAATATACCGATCGTATTGCTCTCATATCGATATATCGAACATATCAATCTGATACCAACACATCGATCGTATAGCTCTCATATCGATATCCTATCGATACATCGATCGTATTGCTCTTATATTGATACACCATTCGTATCGATCTTATATTCATATGTCGATCGTATAGTTCTCATAGCGATATTTCGATCGTATCGATCTCATATCGATACATCGTTCGTATAACTCTCATATCGATATATCGATACATCGATGGTATCGCCCTCACATCGATATACCAATACATCGATAGTATCGCTCTCGTATCGATATATCGATACATCGATAGTATCGCTCTCACATCGATATATCGATACATCGATAGTATCACTCTCGTATCGATATATCGATACATCGATGGTATCGCTCCCATATCGATAGACCGATACATCGATTGTATCGCTCTCATATCGATATATCGATCGTCATTGTTTGGATTAATATTCGAGTTTCAACCTTTTTTCACCTAAAATGCCAATCGTCCTATGCGAACAAGAACATTAATTCATTCCGAGATAAATTGACATACTTCGCCCATTCGTGCGGGGGTTTTTGACACTCGCACTTTCGCGAATCGAGGTTACTTGGATAAAAGAAAAGGATTCGTCGATCGTGCGTAAAACTGTTCAATTTAATCGAAAAAAGTCGCTTCGATGGTATCACGTTTTTTCTTCACGCAGTCACGCCTAGAGACCGAATGTGGAGCGAAAATATCGAGATTACAATCGTCTTTAGTTTTTGCCGGAGACCCACAACGACGAACGTTCGTTTACGAGAGTAATAAATGCGATTCCCTAGCTGTACAGGACGACGCTATATACGGGGAGACAAACAAGTGTGTTAATTCCAATGGCAAGAAGAAATTAGATCTGGCTTTCTCCCACGGTGTCCATAAATATAGATATAAGTATACATGTACAGACACATATGGGGAATTCCAGGTGAATTCTTTTTCACCACAAGGCTTGCACGTGTGCTAACCAAAAATAGTATTAATAGGACTTATATTTTGAAATATTTTAAAGATAAATCGGCGATGTTGGTTAGGGCTTGGAGTCTCTTTGTCTGTTCTCAATAAAAGATTCGCCTTACAAACTTTTGCAAACTTAGTGAACTTCAGCAGCATTAAGTTAACGGATCTGCATAAGCTGCGGAAAATAACAGGTCCATATTCAATATTTTTGCTTGATCAAAGTATTGAGATGACGAGGTCGGGGTTTTACACACAATTCGTACAGTCTTGATAAGTTTGATTTTTTTTATTTGAAAAATAGTGATAAACAGTGAAGTTATTATTATTTAAAGAAAGTGCCGCCGTTGCTGCATGGCCAATTGGTGTACTAGGGCATCTGAAATGAAAAATAAAAAATGCACTTTTAGTTTAAGGGGAGATATACACCTAGGAGCCGGAAAAATGTCATTTTTGTGAATTTTTCAAGGGAAACTATTTAAAATTTCGGATTGGGGTTTTAATTATCTAAAAGTATATACATTCAAAAATATGTTTAATTTTCTTTATTTAAAAATATCAAAAATATACAAGGATATTGTATGATCCTTGGAGCGTCGTAAAAAAATCTGCGTATACGGTACCCCCTGGCGTTTCTTCAAAAATCATCTGAAAAAAAACCAAAAAGATTATTAAATTAGATACTATAATCTAGTACTTGTCATAGCCGATTTTGAAAATATCAATTTATGACAAAATGGCGGACGGTTGACCATAAATAGTGATTTTTGGCCTAAAAATTAGTTATTATTTTGCCTATAAAACAAAAACTAAGTAACGGAAAAAAATCCTATGACAAGTACTAGATAATGGTGTATAGAATAACCACAAAAACCTCAAGGTAATCAGTTCATTGGTTTTCGAGAAATTTTCGGTACCGATTTGAAAAACGTGATTTTGAGAAAAACGCGATTAAAAATTTGGTAATGAATAAATCATGAAGTTTGTCAAATTACATGGAATCATCGATACCAGGCCCATGGTGTAGGTCTTCTACGGTCGACGGAATGTTCATAGCTTCTAAATCCTCGACCTCGACCATCTAAGTGTATATCTCTCCTTAATCATGAAACTTTCGTATAACCAGATACTATTTCGATTTTTTGAAAATCACGAAAATAGCGAGCTGTGGCGAAAAAGTTCGATTTTCAACCGAAGAAACAACTTAAAACATTTGTTATCAACAAATGGATTAACATATAAAAAATCAACCAGTCGCACGATAGAAAAAAAAGAATAGATTTTCAGATACGATTTACACCGTAACATAAAACAGTTTCGAGAAAGACACCGTCAGGCCTAAAAATGACATAGTTTACCTCGAATGCCCCGTGTATAGAAGTGTTCTTCACTTATACGCACTTTGCCGAAAGGCTACAGTTCCTCTTCCTGGCGTGGTAGAATCGCGAAAAGTCACGGTACCGTTTCCGAAAGTACTGATTCACTTTATACGCGCATATTTACACATACGCATATATATGCATATATATATATATATATACATATTTCGCCCCGTTAACCGACCACACATTTTACGTTAATCCCATTTCTTTAATTGTTACTTTACCACCGGAGTGTTTCCCGCTTGGCAAAACTCGCACAACTCTCGCGGCTCGAGGCCTCTCTCGGAAAGTTTTTCTTTCATTCATTAATCAGTCCAATTGTACGCGGCTCTCGCGTTCTCTCGTCAAACGAAAATATACGTAGCCGCACTCGGCGGTACGTTTTTCACACGCGGGGCTTATCGGAACGCTCTTTTTTTAATTAAATTTCGCTATGGCCAATCACGAACAGCCACTCCGGCTTTGCGATAGAAGAAGAAGGAAAGGAGAAACGATGTCAATTTTAAATCGATACGCATGTAAAAGATTTTTGAGAAAATAGATCAGCGCAGGAATATTTTCGCTCGTTGAAATATTGCATATCGGATTAAGGCGTTATCCCCACTTGTAGCGGAAAAAGGCCTTTTTCATGAATTTTTTAAATTTTTTAAATTCGATATATCGCATTGTAAAGTTGATTATTTCACGCCATACGAGTATATCTATATATCCGATAGATACCCCCCACTCCTCCGGCCGCGCTGCTTCCTGGCAAACAGTGCTCGCCCGTATGTGCACATCACTTGCCATGTGGGATGGGTTTGTTGGGTTTATTTAATACAGTAGAAGCGCAGTACAATAAATAACTTTCAATATACGATATATCGAAAACTATTGCTAGTCGCCAATATCCTTTTAAGGCGCTACCCTCACTTGTAGCGCAAAAAAAGGCCTTTTTCATGAATTTTTTTAAAGAAAACTACGAAACTTTTTCAATCGATCAATATACCATCTTAAAGAACACATCTTGAAGAACTTTCAGTAATTTTTTTATTGAAAAATATTACATTGTTTAGTGGCAAATGGCCGTCAATGAAATAATGTTTTTATATACACGGTTTGCGATGACCAACATTGCGACGAAGTGGATCATCTGAAAAAAAAAAATGCGGATGGATTTAGTCAAATATAAGTATAAACTAGTCTTTAATCGAAGGATTTTAAAAAATATTCATTTTTCACAAAATGGCGGACAGTCAAAGTAAATGGTTCGATTTTAACGAAAAAAAACGGCCGTTTTTTGGCTATAAAACGGCCATTTTTTTCGAAAAAAAAATCGAACGATTAAAGACTACATTTTTATGTATTAAATAAGCCTGCAAAATTTCAAGAAGATCGGTTCATTAGTGTTCGAGTAATCTTGGTCACCGACTTCAGAAATGCCATTTTGAGAAAAACGCGTTTAAAGTTTCAATTTCAGTTTACACGAAGAAAATATTTTTTTTGTAAACTCACATAGAGTCATCTATCCCGGGCCCATACAGAAGTATGGGCCCGGATACTTATACTTCAAAAAAATGCAATTAAAAAAAAATCGATTTTTTCAAAATCGCAAGTGGGGGTAACCCCTTAACGGAGACTTTGTCCTTGGAGTGCCATATTTCAGGTGTTTACATTTTATTTTTTTTAAAGGAAACGAGTAAAGCTTTTTGAGTGCGGTTTTTTTATTGCTTTTATTCATGATATACAAAACATTAAAAAAAAAATTTTTTGAAAAAAAAAACCAAAATGGCGGCCGTTGCAGCTCCGCGAAAACAGGCCCTCGAATCACGGGAGGTAAACGGCTGACATCACTGCCCCCTCTTTGTTGATCTGAAACACAAATTCAAAGCATATTATCAATCTGTGACCCTTTGGTCATGGAAGGACGGATGGGTTTTTCGTTTAGTACAAATTTCGGGAAAATGGCGGCAATTTAAAAAAAATCGAATTTTCGCGTTTTTTTCGCATAAAAAGATAAATAATAAATGCAAAAATGTATCTATCGAAAAAACGATCCGTCATTCCGTGAAGACATATTTTCTGAGTATGCTCTCCAAATTTCAGGTCGATATGTTAATTACAGCGGTCAGGAGAATGTCAGCCATTTTTAAAAACGTGTTTTCGAGAAAAACGCGTTTAACGTTTTGTAATGTGTTTACACAAATGTGTTTATAATTACCGCTAATCGGCAATGCCTGGTCCATAGAGGCATCCCTCCTCTTCTTCTAGCTGCTCATGTTGAGCTCAAATTGATTTTTTGAAAATTTCAAGGACAAAGGCTCCCTTAATGGGGTAACTATCTTTGAAAGCCCAATTTGTCAGAATGTCAGAATGATGCATTTTTTCTAGTAACATATTGGTCGGAATAAATTTTTTTTCCCAGCATGTTGTACACATGTTTGTGGTTACAATGTAATTTTTTCGGAAGAAAATCTTCCAAAGTGTTCGTGGTGCTGCAGTTGGCGTTGCAGTCCTCCAGCGGCGAGGCCCGAAACGGCGAGATTTTTACCAGGCTCAAATGTCATCTGAAACGGAAACAAAAAAAAATGTCTTCAAACATATCCAACTGGCTATGGGTTCACGATCCACTTTTCGAAATTTCGATAAATACGAAAAATGACAGCTTCTCCAAAGAAAACCTCATTTTTCTCTTGACAAACAGCGTGCTGAAGTCATTGTTATTAACAAATGGTTCATCCAATTAAAAAATGTGATCGTGAACCGAAAATGACTACTGTTTGAACGCTAACTTTGCAAATTCAAGTCAATAGTGTGAAAGTTACTCAAGATATCAATCCCGCCGTGTCAAGATAGTCGCGTTCAAAGTTTTGGTACCTATTTTACACGATCTTGTGAAATATTGTCGTCTTACCGCTAGTCAGCGATTCCGGCACCATATAAATGTCCTTCCTTATAATCGAGATCGTGTTGCACACCTAATCTATACAATCTTCGTTCAGTTCGGGCCTCTTTTGACTGTTCTTGTGCTTTGATGTCCGCTTTCGTTACACGCGAATCATCGCATACTGTTCCACTACAATAGGTGTAAATTCGTCAATTTTTTAGAATGTCAGCGCCCGGCTGGTCTTAAAATATTAAAATATTATTCAAAAAACGATTTTTTTAAGATTCCATAGAAGGACACTCCTTTAATTGTAAGGTTAGGGCTATTTGCGAAAAAAATGTGCTCATTATTTTCATTTCTGGCACAATTTATCGTGCTGTTACATGCAACACACATCGATATTGCGATAAATCGCCTCGCGCTGTACACTGATAAAAAAAATTTATTGCGAGAACCAAAAAGAACCAAATGCGACATTTGAATGTTTCAAATTTGAATTAACTAGAACTTTCGTATAATCAATGTTTTTTCTGTTTAATTTTACTATTCCCGAGATTTATTTCGAATGTTTACTTACTTAAATCACGATCTATTTAAGGGAGACTTTGTCCTTGAAATTTTTAAAAAATCAATTTGAGCTCAACATGAGCAGCTAGAAGAAGAGGAGGGATGCCTCTATGGACCAGGCATTGCCGATTAGCGGTAATTATAAACACATTTGTGTAAACACATTAAAAAACTTTAAACGCGTTTTTCTCGAAAACGCGTTCTTAAAAATGGCTGACATTCTCCTGACCGCTGTAATTAACATATCGACCTGAAATTTGGAGAGCATACTCAGACAATATGTCTTCACGGAATGACGGATCGTTTTTTCGATAGATACATTTTTGCATTTATTATTTATCTTTTTATGGGAAAAAAACGCGAAAATTCGATTTTTTTAGATTGCCGCCATTTTCCGAAATTTGTACTGAACGAAAAACCCATCCGTCATTCCATGACCAAAGGGTCACAGATTGATAATATGCTTTGAATTTGCGTTTCAGATCAACAAAGAGGGGGCAGTGATGTCAGCCGTTTACCTCCCGCGTTTTGAGGACCTGTTTTCGCGGAGCTGCAACGGCCGCGATTTTGTTTTTCTTTTTTTCCAAAAAAAAAGTTTTATTAACGTTCTGTATATCATGAATAAAAGCAAGAAAAAAACCACACTCAAAAAGCTTTACTCGTTTCCTTTAAAAAAAAATAAAATGTTAACACCTGAAATATGGCACTCCAAGGACAAAGTCTCCGTTAACATCGTTCAGTAGTACAAAACTTATGAGCTTTTAGTAATTTTAGAATTTGGTATTATTTACGCAAACAAATATTTTGTCGTATATACTGAGTGGGTCTATTTAAATTTTTTATTTGGATAAACTAGCAAATTCATAGATCTGTAGTACGCGCTTTGGCCGGAGCGTGGCGCAGGGCCTGAGGCTTCTCTCGGAAGCCACCTGTAATCTGAACGAGCATTAGTCCGAGTCCGGGAAACGTGTCAACGCACTACGAACTTTGCGCATTGTCGTTCGTCCATAACTTTTAAACTTTTGAATTCGCCTTAAGGGGGGGATATCTTCAGGCGGTGAAAAATGGCTGATTTTCATGATTTTTTAAAATAGAAATATTTGCTCACCATTTTTGAGACTTAGTGTATGTTTTATTAATACTTTTGGCTGTTACATGGAATATTCTTCTTAATCTTTAAAAGTGACGGACGTATGACATGACCTTCTAAACGGGTTGCGGTGGATGTTGTCAGATGGCGTGACACGTAGCGTCGACGGGATTAATCTGAAAAAAAACCACCAAAGATTTTTTCTTTCATTAACACTCATGCGCAGAATACGAACCAAGAAAAAGTTAGAAATGTTGAGAATCGATGAATAGGTACGCTTTGAACCAAAAAAATAGAATTTTCCGAAAAAATGACTACATTTTGCAATAAAAAATACTTTTTTCTTTTAATTTTCAAGAACATTTAGGGTCATATTTTAGGCACTAAGGTTAGACAGATTTATACTAAATTTCATCAGAATCGGTTTATTAGTTTTTTAGCGATACGTTACGCCAGTTTTGAAAATGCAGTTTAGAAGATCGAGTCATATCTCGACCATTAAAAAAAAATCAATGAAAAAATACTATATCACAGCTAAAAGTAATAATAAAACATACCCTCACTCTCACAAAAGGTGAAGAAACATTACCTTTAAAAAAAATCTTATGAAAAACAACAAATTTTTTTCTCCTCTAATGGTATGTTCCCCCTTAAATATATCCTATTTGAATCGAATCACTCTTCCATCACGTAGGGGGAATTGGGAATACCTTTTTTTTCTAAAATTGGCCTTTGTTTCGAGTTATCGCAATATTTTTTCAGCATCAAAGAAACCCTTTTCACTGCACGCGTATTCGTGGAAAGAATGCCCAATCTATATATATATATATAAAAGGCAAAGTCCTGGCTGACAAACTGACTCATCATCGCCCAGCCTAAACCGCTAAATGAAGAAACGTGAAACTTGGAGGGCATGTTGATTTTAAATATGTAGGCATCATTAAGCAGGGATTTTTATAATTCAACCCTTAAAGGGAGAAAAAGGGTGGCCAAGTTTTTGTATAGAAATTTGGAAAAATCTGGTCGGTTTTAATTGAAATTTGGTATTCGTGCTTCCTGACACAATTAATGAAACACGCGTTTCGGCGTTTTTAGAAATTCAACTCCTAAACGACCGGGGGCGGCAGAGTGTTTGTACAGAACATTTTTAAAAATCGGGAAAAATATACTTGAAACTTTGTATAACGGCTCCTAGACACAATTACCACTTCGACTGCACACTTCCGGCACAAAGCTCTAACTGCATGTGGGGTCGATCGGACCCCAGACGTATGAATTTTTTTTGTAGAGACGTTTTTTGTAGTCAATGATCCATATTTTATGGGCGTACATTTATTTTTTAAGAAAAACAAAAATTCAGTGCCCAAACATTCGTTCAAAATGGAAGATGCGTTGTAAAATACGTATCAGGTTGATAAAAAAGTTTTGTCGCAATAATATCAATATAATTTATTTATTTATATATCTTATACAAAACATTTCTAATCAACAATATATTCGCCATCGGTTTCTATGACACTCGACCATCTAGTTGGCAACTCATTTATTCCGTTTACCTAAAACTGCGGCGGCTGGAACTCAAAGAAATTTGAAATATCCCTTCTGAGATCGTCGACGTTTTCGAAAGTTTTGTTTCTCAAATATGCCTTCAAATGTCTGAACAAATGGTAGTCAGATGGCGCGATGTCGGGAGAGTATGGTGGATGAGGAACGGTATTCCAGTGAAGTTCAGTGATTGTTTTGTGGGTTTCCTTTGCGACATGGGGTCTCGCGTTGTCGTGGAGAAGGTGCACAGTCGCGCGTCTTGGCCGTTTTTTTCTTATAGCTTTTGCCAATTCCTGGAGATTCTCGATGTATCGTGTAGAGGAGATCGTCTTACCTACAGGGAGAAAATTGTGAAACAGCATTCCCTTTGCGTCCCAGAAACAGCACAACAAAACCTTTTGTGAGTGACGATCAGATTTCGGTTGGTGTGGCGGTTTTTCTCCGATAGGAAGCCAGTAGGCTAAACGCGTTCTGTTATCATACAAGACCCAGCTTTCATCTCCCGTCACAAGATCTTCTAAAAACTCCTTGTGATGGTGACGAAGCAGGAGAGACTGGCAGATGGTCACGCGACAGTTCTTATTGTCGTCGGTGAGACGGTGTGGTATACATTGAGCTAGAACCTTCCTGTATCCCAAGTTGTATAAGTGATTGACTATTGACGGTTGGGTGCAGCCAAGTTCTCTTGCTAGCTCGTGCGTACTTGCTTCCGGTTTTTCTTTGATGCAGCGGAGTAATACTTCATCATCGATGGTCGACGGTCGTCCGGAACGTTCCTGATCTTCAAGGCTTGTGTCTCCAGATTTAAAACGATTGAACCAACGCTGGACTGTTCGATGAGAAACTACGTTCTCGCTGAATGCATCCTGTATATTTTTAGCAGTTGTGCTTGCGTTCGTGCCGCGCCGCCACTCGTAAAAAATGATCGCTCGAAGTTGCTCCTGCGAGATCGAAGCCATTTCTGTCGACTAGAACGCGCGCTCGCCCTTTTGTACCCTGTCACGCGGAAGAGTAGAAAACATTCTAGAATATTCTCGACATAGCTCGATGTCATATTGCGTCAATACGTAAAAAGACATTTTTAAAATTCTTGCGACAAAACTTTTTTATCAACCTGATACTTGCGCGAAAACATCATGGGGTCAGAACGACCCAGTGTGCAGTCGTAATGAAGTTGCAGCGTTTTTGGAACTTCAATTCTTAAGGGGAGAAGGGGGTTGCAAAGCTTGTATGGTAAAAGAAATATCTGGCCAGATTTACTTGAAACTTAGTATCAATGCTCTTTAACAAAATACTATGTGTTCCTCATTGAAACACTTCAGGAACACATTTCATTAGTGCCAGAGCCTGAATTAGAAGGACCGAAAAATCATTTTTTTTAATTGCTTAAATCTATAGATAAACTATCCAAGAATATAATTACAAAGTTACAGAGTCCAATTGTAAATATTTTCGAGGACACAAGGCCAAAAGCAGAGAAGCGATTGATATTTGATATTGATATTTCCTCCTATTGAAAACTTTGAAGCGAGTTCTCTCCAGTTTTCATTTTCACGATTTTTCCAAATTGGCGGGTGTGATAACAAAAAAACTAAACGACGTATTGAATCAAACCAAAGTTTATTTTCTTTAATATGAAAATCTCTTCTAAGTGAACTAATAAAATTGCTGAAAAAGTCTTTTCAAATAATTTTGATAGCATTTTATTGTGTTTTTTTAAACACATTTTTTTTCAAACCCAAGAAAAGTTATAATTTCTCTGCAGTGGCGAGACGCACATGGAATAGGCTGATAAATCTGCAGTCATTTATTGTTTCATTTCAAATTTTTTTTATAAATACTTTTCAAATACACAAAAGATATCTCAATGTTTACTGGGCTCACTTGTTTTTTTCCGTCTGAAAAAATTCCCGAAAAAACGCTTTTTTGGACCTTTTGATTTAGGCTCCCGCCTTAAGGAGCATTCAACACAAGTCTATGCGAGCGAAGCCGCGGGCGAAAAGCTAGTATTTGATAAAATTCTTAAGGCGGGATATACATTTAGACCGGAAGAAAATAAGCAATATTGAGGGATATTTTCAACTAAGAAATAATTATTCTACAAATATCAAACTTTGGATATACTTTAATAGTATAATTAAGTATACAAAACAATTTTTTAAAATGAATTCATCATGAAAACGACGATGCTGTGGCAGAGTTTTATAGCAAGGTCGCCGCGGGAGTTGCGAATCGGCGTGCAGTCTAGCTTCCCGAAGACTTTGATTTGCAAAAAAGTTCAAACATTTTTTCAGTTAGAACATGTATAGTTTCTATCTGACGGTAATTAAAATGAACAAAATGGCACGCATTTACAAAAAAAAAACAACATTTCACGCAACGTTTCTGTAAAATGTTGATTAAAAAAGTAGTTTTTTTTTTCAATTTTTCAAAAACAATTCTCGTCAAGTAGAAGGTACCAATATTATGAATATTTCCACCAAGTTTCAACTCAATCGGCTTAAGGCGTTACCCCCCCTTGTAGCGCAAAAAAGGCCTTTTTCATGAATTTTTTTAAAGAAAACTACAAAACTTTTTTAATCGATCAATATACCATCTTAAAGAACACATCTTGAAGAACTTTCAGTAATTTTTTTATTGAAAAATATTACATTGTTTAGTGGTAAATGGGCGTCAATGAAATAATGTTTTTATATACTCGGTTTGCGGTGACCAACATTGCGGCGAAGTGGATCATCTGAAAACAAAAATGCGGATGGATTTAGTCAAATATAAGTACAAACTAGTCTTTAATCGAAGGATTTTAAAAAATATTCCTTTTTCACAAAATGGCGGACAGTCAAAGTTAATGGTTCGATTTTAAAGAAAAAAATCGAATGATTAAAGGCTACATTTTTATGTATTAAATAAGCCTGCAAAATTTCAAGAAGATCGGTTCATTAGTGTTCGAGTAATCTTGGTCACCGACTTCAGAAATGCCATTTTGAGAAAAACGCGTTCAAAGTTTCAATTTCAGTTTACACGAAGAAAATATTTTTTTTTGTAAACTTACGTAGAGTTATCTATTCCGGGCCCATACAGAAGAATGGGCCCGGATACTTATACTTCAAAAAAATGCAATAAAAAAAATCGATTTTTTCAAAATCGCAAGTGGGGGTAACCCCTTAATAGTTTTTGAGTAATCCTGCACGCCAATTTCGATAATGCAGTTTTGAGAAAAACGGGTTTGAAGTTTACGCCGGCTCTGAATCCGAGCGGTGAGGTACAGCGTTGACGGCATGTAACGTTTGAAGTTTTTCGGATTTCGCTTTGAAACTTTGGGAAAATATTCTACATATATAGTTCTATTGTTTAAAAAAAGAAAAATATCGATTTATTGATCGTTGAAAATGTATATCCCTCCTTAACATGATTTGGGAGTTATAGCAGATGAACTGTGATCGATGTATTTACCGACAGACTCAATTTCACTCGTTAATGACTCGAAAGAAACTAGGGAAAGTGTATATTTATATTGCACTTTTGTGTAATTATCCCTAACCTCTCTCTCTCTCTCTCTCTCTCTCTCTCTCTCTCTCTCTCTCTCTCTCTCTCTCTCTCTCTCTCTCTCTCTCTCTCTTTCTCCCTCTCTCCTCTGCCTCTATCATTCTCCCGCACTCTTCATACTTTTCTACACTTCGTCGTGTGCGTTGCACGCATTTATGGCAGTATACTTCCCGGTAAGCCGAAAGCACCGTAAGGAATGCATAAAGCAGTTCCGATGTGGAGGGAATGAGGGGGAGGGGCACACGAAAAAATCAAAAGAAAACTGGCGAGTTTGCAAATGGCAATGATACTTGCAGCGCGATCAATTTACATATAAAGAGAAAAAGAGGGAGAGAGAGAGTGAGAGAGAGAGTGAGAGAGAGAGAGACGGTGAGAGGGAGAGGGAGGAACAAAATTGTCGGAACTTTCGGGAAATTTTATGCACCGCTCGTTGCATACAAAATGCGAAAAATTCTGTGAAGTGCATACTCGTTGAGCCGGAATCTTTATAAGATATTCCACAGGCGTGATATTCCAACATTATATTGATATGGATTCACGTCTTTCCTGCTCTTCGTCTTTTTCCTCTTCTTGCTATTGCATCAAATACGTAAAGCATGTTTTCTGTGTATGCAAACGCATTGATATTTGTTAATTTTTTTCTACACGGTGGCCCGAAAAGTGACGTCCAAAAGGAAATCTAGATGTCTCGTGTCATACCTATCCGAATCACCCCCGTGTATATTCTACGATTTGTCTTACTGTTCGAGACAGTAGCATTTTAAATTATTTTTTCTCGTTTTCCTGTAGGATGGGTCTTGACTTTGTTCTCTTTTATGTATGTATTTTCCTCTTGGGAGTTTTGAAAAACAATTGCGTGTCATTTAGACCAGTACCCGTGTAGAAATTTGAGTCCGGAAAAAGTACCGCTTATAGGTACCTTGCGGATTGTTGGCGAAATACATTCGGGTAATGTCTTCCCGGCCAGAACATTGATATTTCCCAACATGGCGATAAGGCGTTCAAAAACCACCAATGACCTGCTTTACTTTTTTGCGTCATAAAATAATTTGGCTATTCTTTATGCTCAAATAATTAGTTATCGTTATCCCAGTATTTATCATAAGCATTGTTATCCTCGTCGATTATCATTGATGCAATGCATGCTTTTAATGATGAATAGAATTACAACAGATGTGGTAGTTTCATCCCAATCAATAATAATTATCTTTGATGAGGGGAAAAGCAAAGTAGCTTTTCTTTAGTTCTTACAGACAGACTCCACTTCTCAGAACATGTCAATGTTCTGGCCGGGTAGGCATTACGTGAAGATATACTTGCTTGCAATGTACCCCGTTCATACCATTGTAATTTCCAAACATAGAGGGTAAGCCGTGAAAAAACGACTTTGCGATGTTCCCGGTTTGCTGCATGGGAGGGCCTGGTCAGGTAAATCAGACAAGGCAAGTCTAGTCAGGGCCGAACACAAAGTAGGGAATGCTCGGTCACATTTCTGCGCGGGTATGAGTCTTTTTTTTATCATCCGAAGTTTAGTGACTGATCCTCTCAAACTTATTGATTTAAGCTTTTGATCAAAATCTTTAGTGTTACGTTAGTGTCCAGTTGGTCATTTATTTATTCCTCAACAGTGCACTTACTTCATAACGACAACACAAGTAAAAAAAAGTCGCGAGGAAACGATATACGGGAAAGAGACAAAAATGCTTTGTTTTTCAAAAAGTAAAAGCGAACGTAGATTATACATGGGGGTGATTCGGATAGGTATTGATACAAGGCATCTAGATTTTCCTTTTGGACGTCACTTTTTGGGCGGTCTTGTATATAAATATACACTTAGCGCAAAAATTACAGGATCACTTTTTTTCTGCGAAAAATAGCCCTTTTTCAAACGGCTGTAATTGAGTGAAAAATGAACGAAAAAAAAATAAAAAAAGCATTTTGTAGCGTCAACCTTTAACTTTAATAATCTGATTATAAGAAAAATGTATCGTCTTCTTTTAATAAAGATATTTGTTGCTAAACAAAACAAAACATAAAATCAAAAAATTTGCTCAAGTTTGACAAGGTGCACGGGGAACAGGAATTTTTTTTCTCAAAAATCTGTTCCGACCATTCAAAAGCTTGTACCTTCGCTTACAATTTTATTTTCTACAAATCTCTGTGCGATTTTTTTTAGCCAAGTTATCGCAGCTTAATGAAAAAATGTATTTTTCCACTTTAACCTCCCATAACTCTGGTCCAAATCATCGCACAACATCCAGACTGAGATCGTTGGAAAGCTCGGATTCCCCCCTACAAATCTCTTTACTTTGGAAATTTTCTTGAATTTTTTTTCAACATCATAAAACTTATTGTTTAAAAGTGTGTAAAATGGCCGTTTTTACACTTTTTTGTTTATCATGTAATAACATTATAACAAATGCAGGGGCACCAAAGGTTTTTGCTTTTTTTTAAGTTAAGCGTACGTAGGAATACTGAAATAAAAAAAATAAAAAATGGCGGATCGAAATGCAAAAATTACTCGAAATCGGATGAAACGGCATTTCGATCCGCCATATTGGATCCGCCATTTTTTATTTTTTTATTTCAACCTCAGATTCGCAATGAGCGACCTCGAAAACCCCCGAACACAGAGTTTCATCCGATTTCGTGTAATTTTTGCGTTTCGATCCGCCATATTGGATCTGCCATACTTTATTTTTCAATTTTAACCTCACATTCGTAATGAGCGACCTCGAAAACCCCCGAACACAGAGTTTCATCCGATTTCGAGTAATTTTTGCATTTCGCTCCGCCATATTGGATCCGCCATTTTTTATTTCCAATTTCAACCTTAGATTCGTAATGAGCGACCTCGAAAACCCTTGAACACAAAATTTCGTGATTTTCTAATTTTTTGTTTGAAAATCGGGAAATTTCACTCTACGCTGGTACTTGACAAACATCGATTTTCGTGAAAATTGACGGATCTTCGATTTTCTCGAAATAAACGGGGTTGCAACCCAAATAAAAAATAAAGACAGAGATCTGAAATTTGGTGGAGTATTTCTACATATCCTTAACTAAAAAAAAAGCAAAAACCTTTGGTGCCCCTGCATTTGTTATAATGTTATTACATGATAAACAAAAAAGTGTAAAAACGGGCATTTTACACATTTTTAAATAATGAGTTTTATGATGTTGAAAAAAAATAAAAAAATATCTACAGTAAACAGTTTTGTAGGGTGGAATCCAAGCTTTCCAACGATCTCAGTTTGGATGCTGTGCGATGATTTGGACCAGAGTTATGGGAGGTTAAAGTGGAAAAATGCATTTTTTCATTAAGCTGCGATAACTTGGCTAAAAACAATCGCACAGAGGTTTGTAAAAAAGAAAATTATGGGGGAAGGTATAAGCTATTAAATGGTTAGAACAGATTTTTGAAAAAAAAAGTTCTGTTCCCCGTGCACCTTGTCAAACTTGAGCAAATTTTTTGATTTTATGTTTTGTTTTGTTTAGCAACAAATATCTTTATGAAAAAAAGACGATACATTTTTTTATAATCAGATTATTAAAACCGGTGCGATGGTCTAGTGGTTAGCGTGCTCGCCACTAAACCAGCGGACCGGGAGGTCGCGGGTTCGAATCCCAGTCGCGTACATTTCGTCGTGAAATGTTTTTCTTCGGCATTTCGCGGCGAAATAAGACTAGTTCCACGACTGGAGGGCGAACTCGATGACCGGCTGTATTGGTATAGGTTTTCCGCAGTTTCCCTATACCCATGACAGAAATGTCATGATGAATATAATACAGAGGGGGAAGTCGGCTGCGGCCGCAAGAGGGGGGAACAGGGGAAAGATGGAGAAGAAGGAGTAAACAGTAGAGGAAAGAACGGTCATAATGATGGGAAAGAATAGGTAACAAACGCGACAAGCGTGTACCTAAAGAAAAAACCAATAAAAAAAATCAGATTAATAAAGTTAAAGGTTGATGCTACAAAATGCTTTTTTAATTATTTTTTCCGATCATTTTTAACTAAGTTACAGCCGTTTGAAAAAGGGCTATTTTTCGTAGAAAAAAGTGATCCTGTAATTTTTGCGCACAGTGTATAAGGTACGCCATATCAGCGCACAAAATACCTTATCTTGTTGAGTTGTATATATGATACAGTAGTTTATACGCCGCTTCGACTTTCAATAATAGATATACGCAGTGTAAAAACGTTCCACATGATTTTCCAAACGGTGGAAATAATTTTGATCCTATTTGCGGCACGCGATCTGCAAATCTTGCTCCTCTTCACATATTTATGCATTGTACACTTGTCATTCAGATCCTCTTCGTAGTTTTCTCCCCCTCTTCTACTAGTTCGATTTCTATTTGTTCCGTTCTCTCTCTCTCTCTCTCTCTCTCTCTCTCTCTCTCTCTCTCTCTCTCTCTCTCTCTCTCTCTCTCTCTCTCTCTCTCTCTCTCTCTCTGCTTTTCTCGAAACACTTGCTGTTGAAGTGGGTTAAGGAGCCTCGATTATGACGCTTACTCGATACTTGCACGCCGATCCAATGCCGCTCGTGTGTTTTTATATCGCATATATGTATATATAGACTATATCGTGGAATCCTGTCTAACCTTATCGGCAAAGAAATATTTTTCTTGAGAATTTATTGAATAAAAAATGCCTGAGTGAAATTAACGAATAAAAAAATTTCGAGTGAAGTTATCGAACAAAAAAACTTCAAGTGAAAGTATCGAATTAAAAGTTCTCTAAATAAATTATCGATGAAATTTTTTTTCTTAATGAATTATTGAATAAATAATGTTATGAATAAATTATCGAATGCAATATTTTCTGAAAGTAATTATTCTATAAAAACATCTGAGCGCAATTATCGAAAAAAAAATTATGAGTAAAATTAATTGATAAAAGATGTTCGATTGAAATTATCGATATAAAAAATTTCGAAATAAAATGAACGAATAAAAAATGTTCTAAATTAAATTATCGAATGCAAAATTATCCGAATGTAATTATCGAGTAAAAAATTGCCGAGTGAAATTATCCATTGATAATTTTTTTAAATGTTGTATTTGAATAGAAAATTTCCGAGTGGAATAATCGAAAAATCGAATAAAAAAACAATACAATATTAGCAACAAATTGAAAAATATTCCGAAAGTTTCTTTTTGCCGCGCGAATAATGTGTGCTCGACGTACGACTGTTTTTTTCTTCCCACCGTCCAAGTAGTCCGTGAATTCAGGTTTATAGAGTATTATTCGTACCGAGGGAATCTCGGCGGCCGAATAAATCGTTGTCTCCTTACGCTCCACGCGAAATCCAAAGAATTAAGTCGAGGAATTGGGGCGAGATCGACGACTCGAAGTATTTCTGCGTTTCCGGTCGCTGATCAGTCACACGTAAAGTTTCGTCTGAAAATATATATTCGTACAAATCTTCATATGATTGAAAACGTGTGTATGTTGATGCTCCTGATCAGCGGGGCACGGAACGATATTTCTGTTCCATAAAAAAATGTTCAAAAAAATCCGTCGTAATCGAGCTTTATTGGCCACTTTTAAAAACGGTGTGAGCCTTTTTCAGGTATTCTTATATTGTACAATGAAAAATGTCTTTGTGGATTTGTTACACCAAACCTGCTTTCGTGGCCATATTTTTCGACACATTTTCCAACCATTTTTTTTCACCCAGGGCGTGAAAAATCACTATTTATATTTTAAAAATACGAAACTACTTTCAAATTGCGGTAAGCAGTTTTACCTATTAAAATGAAATACAAATCTAAATATCTCGAATCACTACCAAATATTTGTTAGTGATCCGATATATTTAGATTTGTATAATCGATACTGACCTTGAATGACCTTGAACGACTTTTACCCCCGGATGTTTTTTGTGCGGCTTGAGGTGCTTCACAAGATGGTTGAAAAAATGTACCATTCCATTTAAAAAAGTGGAGTTGACCTTGGCGTAGCTTCAGCGCCTCCACCGATAAAAAAATAGGGTGGTCCAGTATGACGGGCTTCTCGAACACTGAAACTTTTGTCCAAAACATTTTTGGATATGATCAATAGTTTGAGTGCTATTGCTCTGTAACACTTTATGTGCCTCACCCTGTATATATATATATATATATAGGGTGTCCTGTTATGAATGGATAATCCTGCAACTGTCGATAGGTCAGATCATGTCCTTCTATATTCTGGGATTTTAGTTTAGTAAAAGTCCCACCATTTTTGAGATAAAAATCATCTGCTTTTGGTTTTTCACATGCCATTTCTACAAATAATAACTTTTTTGCCCCGGTTTTTGAAAAAAATACTCTTGGATATCTGTTTCATGTAGAAAGGTCTTCTTTTTTACCTTAAATGTTAAATGAAACAAGATCTTATGCAGAATTTTCATACACACCAATTCGAACATCTGACTTTGATGATCATTCATAACAACAATATGGACAAAAAAAATACGCACTTTGCTATTTATTTTGCTTCGCCCTTTTCGTACCTTATTTTGTCTAGTGTATATAAAATTGGGGAAAAAGAGGGAAATCATATATATATATATATAATTTCCCTCTTTCCCCCCAATTTTATATACCGCACTATTTTTGTAGTAAACACTTTTATTACGATATATTATATGCTTGCGTCCGAGGGAAATTAAATCTATACACATGGTGTCCCTCTTATCTCTGCCACCCGAAATAAATCGGCAATTATCGACGTCACAAAAAAATGTTCCAGACAAAAGTTGTACGGTGCGAAGGGGGCCATCATATGCGACCAATTTGTTTTATTTCGGTGGAGGCGTTGACGCACAGTGAAGGTCACCTCCACCTTTTTAAAAATGGAATGGTACTTTTTTCTCAACCATCTTGCGGAGCACCTCAAGCCGTACAAAAAACATTGGGGGTCAAATTCCTTCAAAGTGACCCTTGGCTCATCCATGGTACATTTTTTTCAACCATTTTGTGGAGCACCTCAAGCCGCATAAAAGACATTTGGGGGTCAAAGTCGTTCAAGATCATTCAAGGTCAGTATCGGTGATACAAATCTAAATATCACGGATCACTACCAAATATTTGGTAGTGATCCGAAATAGTTAGATTTGTATTTCATTCTAATAGGTGTTCGAAATGACCTTGAACGACTTTGACCCCCTAAGGTTTTTTATGTCGCTTGAGGTGCTCCACAACATGGTTAAAAAAAAGTGGAAGTGACCTTCACTGCATGTCAGCGGCTCCATAGAAATAAAAAAAATGGTCGAATTTGATGGCCCCCTTCACACCATACAACTTTTGTCTGGAACTTTTTTTTGTGACGTCGATAATTACCGAGTTATTTCGGGCGGCAGAGATAAGAGGGACACCCTGTATATATATATTAGGGTGGTTGAAAAAATCGATTTTTCTTCTCAACGGAAAATTGAAGTTTGTTAAGAGAAAGAAAGTTTTGCAAAATTTGAGGGTTCTAAACAATGTTTTAGTTAGTGCTCAAACGCCTTTTTCATGTTTTTTTTTCGTGATTATCGGAGTATTAATTTTTTTTATGTCGATGCAGAAAATGCTAGTGCGTGATCTAATGTGAGTCTTGATTTAATTTTTTCTGTAACAATAAACAATTTGTATTTAAATATTTTTTTACCACAAACAATTTGTATTTGTAGATTAAGAATCAATATATGTAATTCGGTTGTGAAAATGATATCAACCACTTCATGAATAAGAACACGGTGGTTACATTACTGAACGTCTGACAAGTATGCGTGTTTTTTTGGAGTAATATGTTGTTTTGGAGTAAGAAAACACAGTCATATGGATTCGAGAGTTACAAACCGCGGCGCTGTTGACGCTACTGCACCTTTGTTTCCCAGACTGTCCGTGAGTTCTTTTCGCGATTCATTTGACTGTTTCCAGTAGTTGCTGTATTGAGGTACGTCACAGTACACGTAAAAATAAAAATGTAAAAAAGTTTATTCGAACGATTTGAGTCCCCGTGCAGTTTTTTGGACTTGAATCCTTCATTTTGGGATTTTAATCAGGATTATAACACGTGCTTGATTACTTTTAAAAACATGCAAGTTGTGAACGATATAGCTGAGCGAACCGTTTCTTTGATGAAAGATTTCAACAGTTTGATTACGAAAAACGAAGACCAAAAACGATATCTGTTGCAAGTTGTGAGCGAGCACAGAAAAACCCATCCTTTTTGCGAGCAGGGAAATTATTATTCGGCTTGATCTTCGGAGTAATTACGTAAGTTTTTCAACAATCGCATACTGTGATCCAGAATACATATTTTTTTAAACATCGTTTGCAATTATTATTATTATTAAAACTACTTGAAATGAAAACGACCGGTTTACGTTAATTTAGAAAATGCTACCGAGCATAACAAGTTTGAGAAAATTATATTATTATGATGTCTATTGACGGGGAAAAAAAATTGACGAAAAATCGAGAAAAAAAACAAAATTAAAAGTCGTTTGAGCACTACCTAAAAAAATGTTTAGACCTCTCAAATTTCGTATGAATTACTTTTTCATAACGTAGTAACATTTTCCGTTGAATACCACGAAAAAAAAATCTTTTTTTAAAGTACCCTAATAGATATATATATAATAAAACGTAAAAAAAAAATATATATATATATATGTATATAAAATTTTCCTCTTGCACAATATATTGCAAAGTGCATAATTAATCTTTTTCCAGTGTATATATAAAATTAGGGAAATAGGTGTATATTCATCTTATAATCGCCGACTGTCAGAAATTTCTTTCACCGTCGTATCAAAGTTGGCATTGCGCGAGAGTCCCGTGCAAGTATATGGCCGTTTGTGGCTCGCTTGAATTTTATTCAAACGGTCTTCCGCGACACGGGATTTCTCAGCAATCTGGTGCAACGGTTGCGTCGTGTCGTATAAAACAAGGAATCCCCTCTTTCTCCTCTCCATAAATTTATATGCATGCATATTAATGAATGCTCGACGAGGAAGAGCATCCTCGCAGGAAATGCCGCGATATCCACGCGCATTAAGGCAGCAGCGTAAGCAGCATGCGCTTCCACCTTGCCCTTATTTTAATGCATCCCCCGCGAATTTGCTCATGCCCAATTAGGTGCCTCAAATCACCGGAATATACCTAATTATACAGATTTCACGAGAACGAAGAAAAAAAAATATAGTCCAAAATGTCCGCCTAATTTGAAAATAATTGAGCGAAGGGCCAGAATTTTATTGTTGGAAATTGGGGAGTGCACGAATTCCGTACACTCGCCAAAAAAATTGTGGCGGTCCTGAAGGAATTTTGTAATGCAGATTTTTCGTGATTATTATCATTGCTGTTGTTTTTATTGACTTCAATCGTTGCTGTCATTTTGGAAAGCTTGGTGTGGATCTGTGTTAAGTAGAACGTGAGAATGTGCATTATTGTGTTCAAAGCACAGCATTCGTAAGAAAGCTCTCTCGTAAATAATTGATGCTAAAGAGTTTCATTAACTTTAACAGGTCTGGTCCAATATTTTTTTCTAATGAGAGTATTGGGATGATCAGTTCGAGATTTTAGTCACTATTAAGACGTTAGGCCACAGTAACGGGTATAAAATCGTGTGCGAATTTAACAATTTTTTTTCGTATGAAAAAGTGATTCCTTCATAAAATTAATTACACATCTATTTAGTATGAATATCAAGCTTTTCGAAAAGATCTTTTTTTTCGATGAACACAATGGCGACTACTAATATTTTCTTTTGTTATCTTTTTTCAGGCGCTCCGCGGCGTGACATTTAGCACCCACAATTTTTTACCAAGAACAAAAAACAAAAATTCTCGTCAATCTACATTAGAATACCTAGAGAAGGACATACGGAATTTAAAAAATATTGTTTTATTCAAAAGTTGTAAGTATTTGAACTTAAGAAATGAATTTTCGGTGACAAAATTTCGTTATAACTGCTCATAAACTGCTCATAAAATGAAAAGTTTTCGATTAAACAGAAATTCCGTACGTACTTCTCTGCGAAATGTAATTAGGAACATAGCTTTTAAATTCGAAGTGAATCGAGTGAAAATTGTTGACGTTATTTGTCACGCCAATTGAAAAAAGCTGTTTCGAGAAGTTACGAGTAGTCGGCCATTTTGTACATCGAAAACATTTTTTTCTAACATCTTGATATTCATACTAAATAGATATGTAATTAATTTTATGAGTGAATCACTTTTTCGTACGAAAAAAAATGTTAAATTCGCACATGATTTTATACCCTTTACTGTGGCCTAAGGCCTTGCCAAGGGTCTTGCCAAGTTTCAATTTGTTTCAAATTGGAAAATATTGATATTCAATGAAGTTAATATTATTCAAAGAAAGTTCTGCCGAAGTTGGATAAACAATCCGTGTAGATGGTTCTGGCAGCGAGGGTGATCTGAAAAAAAAATTAAATGTACTTTTAGTATAATAATTGAACTTTCGTATGAGCTTTTTTCAGCTTTTGAAAATTACGAAAATTGCATGCTCCCGGAGGAAAGTTTGATTTTAAACAAACAAAAAAACAACTTTAAACATTTGTTATTGACAAACAGATAACCATCTTAAAAAATCATTTGCTTCTGCGATAGGAAATGTTGCTCTGTCCTAACTTGAAGTGAATCGGACGAATAAACTTTGAGACACGTTTACACCGTTTCATGAAACATAGTGTACGAAAAAAACGTAAAATAAAAAAAGATAAATCGCAGCGGGGCGGCCGTAGAGTACACTCAGAAAAAATATTTATTATGTTTCAATAAATTGGCACATTAGAACATAATTTCTTAGAAATTAATAAACGTTTACTCGTATGGAGACAGTTCTTATGTGATTGTAACTACAGAATTTATTCGGCGTCACTAAATATGTCTCTTTACGTGCCGATTTTTCGCATCAATTAAAAGCCATATTTAAAATAGAAAATTTGAATAAATATTTCCTCAAATCAAATAAATACTACTTTCCAATCACGAAAACCTCTTATTTCGCGACTATGATACTAATGCGCGCATGCGCACTTTGCCTTTCAACGCGACGGGCCCGACAGCAGGCCGCTCGTCAGATGTAGCTCACGCATACGCTTACCATGTAGCCTCTTCCTATGCCAATGCTTTTGGCACAAGTGTCAGTGTTGCGTTTCGGAAGTGAGAAACTCGACAGTGAGGAATGATTTGAGTGTAAGTAAGAATATTAAGTGAGAAAAAAACGATCAAGTGAAAAAATAATGACGGACGAAATGACACAATTCCTCGAAGAAAACCAGCTGGGGGATTATGAAGAATCCTATTAGATGTTAAGAAAAACTCTATTTGTCGGACATAAAAGACCTATTTCTTCTAACTTATATATCGTATTAGATGTTAAGAAAAATTCTTAGTAAATCTTAAACATAAAGTTAAATAAAAAATGTTCTTAGCTGTTAATACAATCGTAGTAGGCCGACATACGAATAAGAAAACTTATTCGCCGGGAGACAAAATTCTTTGTCCTTAATAAATCTTTTTTCTGAGTGTAGTGGAAGATCTGACCCTTTACAAGAATCGTCGTAACTCGGTTAATTTTTGGAATTTTGACAAAATCTTTGGCAAATTCAAGTTAAGACCCTGGGCTATAAACATAAGCTTAAGAATCGTATTTTTGAAATTTCAAACCTTCACCCGTCTTTTCTTGTTTTAAAACAACAAAATCGTATTTTCGAAATTTCATACTTTTACACTTAGTGAACAAATAAACGAAAAAAATCATATTGTTGATATTTTGAGCTTTCACCTTTAGTCAACAAATAAACAAAAAATCGTATTGTTGATATTTCAAGCTTTCACCCGTAGTCAATAAATAAACATAAAATCGTATCATTGATATTTCACGCTTATCACTATTAATTATCATCTGATTTAGATAAAAAATATTTGCTTCCCGTCCTTTAAGAGATCATCACAGTGTAACGGGTCGAAAATAGCGGATTTTCGTGTTTTTTTTTCGATGGTCAAAACACGCTAAACAGTTTGATTTTTTTATGTCAAATCAAAGCCCTCATAAAGAACAGAAAATACATTTTTAAACGTTTATTTTCATTTTTTTTACATTTTTTTAACGGTCGAAAATGTCGTCGAAAAAAATGAGTCCTCACGGTGTACACGGTTGTGGCCGTAAATATTATCTGTAACAAAATTTGTAAAAAGATTATTAAACAGTACGAAAGCCGCTAACTTGCTATGAAGGTTTTTTAAATCAAAATTGACAAAATGGCGGCGTTTTGAAAAAAGTATAGAATTGAGCCTATTTTTTCGACAGATTTTCGTTTAAAAAAATATGAAGCTTTAAAAAAAAGCTTCCATGGAAAGATGAAGAATGGTGTGAAGAATGTTGTGTCAAGATTTGAGACGGATAACTTGAAAACACTTCGTGTAAAAGAAAGCTTCCATAGAAACATACAGAATGGTGTGAAGAATGTTGTATCAAGATTTGAGACGAATAACTTGAAAACACTTCGTGTTTCGAGTACGGAATTTTAATATAAAATGTCTGTACTATCGGACAATGCAAACAAAAATGGATTTTTTGAAAATTTTACACTGTGATGACCCCTTAATTATAAGTAGGCATCAAACTCTACATTAACCGTTTTTGTTCACAATACCTACATCATATAACCCTGAATACCCCACGATCCTAAAATCCCCGACGCACGAACCAAATTCCCAAAAAGCACACGAGCAACCCCACGGCCGAAAGCTCCCCCGCAATAACTCTTCCCCCTCAAATTTTTGCCAACCCCAGTATACATACACAGGGGTTAAAAAAAGTATTGGTACACGTCGTCTTTTTCAGATGCCCCTTCGAAAAAAATAAAATGCTTTATGAAGTTTCTGTGTTCGATAGCTTATCCCAAATATACATGGTCTCGGTTGACAAAAATCTTGGAAAAACATGAACAAAAAAATGAAACCATATTAACAACAGTTTCAAGTGAGATGTACAAATACTTTTTTTGGGGCTGGGTTGAAATTCCGAACTTTGAATGATCAGAACGCGCAAAACTCCGAAAGAATTTTACACGAAAGACGAAAACTCCGAAAATCTGAACATCGTTCAAATAATTCGGCTATGGAAGTGTTTAAATTTTCAAAATTTTCAATAAATCGACGAATTATTTCAAGAATTTTTCTTTTATTAAGAAGTGATTTTACGTCAATTTTTAAATTTGTCTAGACAATGTTATACGGTCTACATAATTTACAGTCAACTGTGTAGACTTTCGCTGCGTGATCTTGACGAACCTTGTAATTTCGGAACATTAAAATTAGGAATTTTAAACCGTTGGCGCATTCAAAGTTCGGAATTTCAACCCGGCCTCCATGTCAAGATCATGCCAGCGAAAGTCTACACAGTTGACTGTAAATGATGTAGAACGCACAACATTGTCTACACCGCCAAAAAAAATATTTAATTTAAATAGGATCTATTTCAATCAAATAGGTTTTTTCCTTGGCTCACGGCCTACTACGATCTCATTTGTTTCGAAGATATTTTTTTATTTGTTTCAGCTATTCTTTTAAAATAATGAATATATTCAAATTGAACAAATAAAGATTCGATTAAACTAAATCTCTATTTGCTCACAATGTACACTGTAAGTCCAAGTGTACTATATGCATAAAATATTTCATAAATCCAAAATAAAAAGAAATACTTACTTGAGGGTTTTACGGCTACGATTTTGTATCGTAATTCGTTACTCCCGGGCCTTTTGAGATGATTTCGATCGAAGAAAATATTTCACCTAAATGGGAATCGAGCCTAGAACCTACCTACTCATAGCTACGCACGCTGCCCCTATGCTACCGAGTGCTTGTATCATCGTAGTCGCAGATATGGGTAAGAGACCAAATTAATTCCTATAATTATTTGCTGTATCACATAAACTATATGAAGTAGTTAATATCATTGTGATAATTAGAGACTTTTATCGAATAACATGCTATATGAGGCATTCCACGTCACTTCAGCCAGTAAAAAAAAATCCACAAATAATTTTGAAAAATCGAGTTACGTTATTGAAAAATATTCACCGAGTTTTGAAATTAAAAAAAATTCTGACGTTTTTTCTCGTTGATTACTATTTTTTAACATTTTTTCACTCAAATAGCTTCATCTTTGGCAGGATTTGACCTACTTACATTCGTATAAAAAACAAAAATGTGCGTCTTTTTATAGCCTTCCAGAAAAAAATTAATTTAGATTTTATTGAGCAAGTCGAACGTCCGTTTCAGGGCAAAATATGCAAAAATATTTTACAGGGTGCGCCAGAGAAACTTATTTATTTGAAAGGTCAATAAAAACAAAAGTACTTCAATTATTGTTTTAATTTTTTTTTATTTGAGAATACAATATCCCAATTTTTTTTTCATGCAGTCTTGAAAATGACATCGGATAAATGGCGACCCCCATTGCGCATACACTGATGAAGTCGATTTTTGAAATTCGTATCCACTCTTTGCAGCATATCAATCGGTATGTTGGCAATGGCGTCGCGAATGTTATTCTTGAGGTGTGCTATAGTCCGTGGTCGATCGACATAAACCAGAGATTTCAAATAACCCCATAAAAAGAAATCGCATGGAGTCAAATCTGGAGAGCGTGCCGGCCATTGGAGATCGCCTCTGAGAGAGATGAGGCGGTCGGGGAAATGTTGACGGGCAACAAAATCGCGTTCAGTTAATTCTTGCACAACAGCCAATTTATAGGGATGAAATTGAAGGTCTTCATGGAGAATTCGTCGAACAGTGGTGTCAGAAATTCCCATAGCAGCTGCGTGTTTGCGAGCCGAACGCCAGGGAGAACGCACAACTGACTGCCTCACTCTTTCGACATTTTCCGGAGTTCTGATGGTCCGTTGAAGTCCATTTCTGGGTTTAGTGACACTTCCACACTCCCGAAATGAGTTAACCCACGACAGAATCGAATTACGGCCAGGAACGAGTCTGTGAGGAGGAATTTCAAAGCGAGCGCGGAAGGCACGTTGCGTAGCAACAAGTGAGCGACCGTTAGAAAAGAAGCTCTCGACTGCGAAGGCCCGCTGCTCTCTAGACCAGAGCATGATGGCAACTGACTGGAGGGAGAAACAAACTTGGGAACTTCCCCCTCCAGATGCGCCCCCTCTCGCCCCTCTACCCGCCCAACTCACCGCGCGGGAATTTTTTCAAATAAGTAAGTTTCTCTGGCGCACCCTGTATTTCTCAAGGTAAGACACTCGTTATTTTATTTTTTGACATTTCCCCGAATTGTGAATACGAAAAACGGATTTTTGGTATTTTTTATATTATGGGATTCCTAAACACCGTGAAGTAATAGCCATTTTTATTTTTAAATTTTGTTATTAATATTCGATTGAAGAGTGTGGTGCACTCCAAGGCTTCAATACATATGACATATATGTCGTATGTATTTCAAAAACCTGGTACACATACAGCGAGTGCTCCACCCTCTTCAATCGAATATTAATTTAAACATTTTTTAAATAACAACAGCTGTTACTTCACAGTGTTTTGGGAATCCTATAATATAAAAAATACCAAAAATCCGTTTTTCGTATTCACGATTCGGGGAAATTCTTAAAAATTAAATAAGGAGTGTCTTTCCTTGAGAAAAAAATATTTTTGCATATTTTGCCCTGAAACGGACGTTCGACTAGTCAATAAAATCTATATTAATTTTTTTCTGGAAGGCTAAAAAAAGACGCACATTACCGTTTTTTTACGAATGTAAATATGTCAAATCCTACCAAAGATACAGCCATTTGAATGGAAAAATATTAAAAAATGGTAATCAACGAGAAAAAACGTCAGAAATTTTTTTTATATGTCCACACTCGGTGAATATTTTTCAATAAAGTAACTCGATTTTTCAAAATTATTTGTGGATTTTTTTTACTGGCTGAAGTGACGTGGAATGCCTCATATGTTTTTCTATCATAACCTATATATATATATATAAATATATAATTCCTCTCTCTCCACCCTCTCTACCCCCACACCTCTTTGATATGTGTGTTGCAATAAAGACAGACCATTCAATCAAATAGAAAAATGGTTGACTACGAAAGTTCTATTTAATTTAAATAAAAAAAGTCAAATAGATCCATTTAATGGATTCAACTAAATTGTTTTTTGAGCAGATGAAACCGAATCACAGATTTATTAGGATTAAATAAAATATTGAGTTATTAGACGATATTGAATACATTTTGATTTTAATAAATAAATATATTTAAAGTAAATAATTTCAATAATGGAATGCAATAGGAAAGATTTGATTTAAAAAAAATCTACTTAATTCAAATAACCAAAAATCAAATAGACGCGATTAGTTCATATCAATAGAATTTTTCTGTCAGTGTAGACAAACTTCAAAATTGACGTAAAATCACTTCTTAATAAAAAAAATTGTAATAATTCGTCGATTTATTGAAAATTTTGAAACTTTTAAAACTTCCATAGCCGAATTATTTCAGTGTTCAGATTTTCGGAGTTTCAGTCTTTCGTGTAAAATTCTTTCGGAATTTTCATCTTCCGGGGTACTATTCTTTCGGAGTTTTGAGCCTCTGATCATTCAAAGTTCGGAATTTCAACCCGGCCCCACTTTTTTCACCACTGTATGTATATTCCGTCAAAACGATCGTGTCGGCGTTGCCGCGCGCGCGAATATCAAAGCTGATGAGGGCAATCGGTGCGTGAAAGCTTTTTCGTTGGTGTGCCGAAAATTTCGCTACCGCTCGCGCTTATGGGATAATCTCTCGTGCGAACCGGCATCGTTCCCCACAGTCAAGAAGACGAAGGCGAAGAAAAAGACGGATGAGTGCATCTCTCTCTCCCTCTCGCTCTTACGCGCGTTTTCTCGCGTACACCGCGGGTGCTGGGGCATGTAGCGTAGTGGGGAATGGAGGCATAAGTACGGGACATCGTTAAGAAAAGCCTTCATTCTGATAGCAGACCGCGATCCAACGTGTCGCGGTTGACGCTCGTATTTTTTTTTTTTTTACTCAAAAGTCTTTCGCCAAACTTAATTTCGTTGGCCAGCCTTAAAATTGCCTTAAAAAAATCATATACATACGAATAATAAACATTTGAACATATAAATATATATTTACGAACGTACGTACTTACACACACCCGCAATAATAAATAAACACACCCATAAATAAGCAAAATACTAAAAAGCCAAAGAAAAGCCGTAATTAAAATTTCGTTTAAGAATTATTATTTAAATGGAAAAAACAACTGTCAGTTCATGTCCCGATGCGTGTTGATCGTGGTGTTCGTCCTTCGGTAAATTCGGTCGCGTCGATATACGCGGTATCATCGAATTGGGCCCTGCTCGTCGTCATTGTTCATCATCAAACAATCGGATCCAGTGGGCCTTCTCGGATCATCGAATCATTGCGATAAGATTAATAAGGAGCCCCGACGAATTTGTGTGGACCGATCCGATCTTCGCACACGCTCGGAAGATTTTTCGCTTACGGAAACACGGCCCAAAGGTGTGTGCGTGTGTGTGTGTCCTTATATGTGCTTCTATGTGTTTGGACGTGCTCACCGATTTGTGAGACTCCTTAGAACCTTGTATTTAGTACGAGGTACTGATATATATATATATATATATATATATATATATATATATATATATATATATATATATATATATATATTCATATAAATATATATAAATATAAATATAAATATAAATATAAATATATATATATATATATATATATATATATATATATATATATATATATATATATATATATATATATATATATATATTTACCAACTATCCTACTGTAATTACGTCGCGATTACCGGAAGCCGGTACTTCGACGCTTCTTCTCTGTTCTCGCTCGCCGCTCGTACAGTAAAATCCCCAACAAGACTCTCCGATCCTTGGGATTTACGTAATTGTTGAGAAGATCGTCAATACGCTCTTATACGTACAGGGTGACCCGAAAAGTGACATCCAAAAGAAAAATCTGGACCTATCAAGACCTATCGAATCATCCCCATGTATGTTCTGCGATCTTTTTTAGTTTTCGAGAAAGAGCAATTCTTTTTCTTCTAGTTTTTCTGCACCGTGGATTTAACATTTTTTTCTGTTGTCTGGGTACTTCGTTGAGAAGTTTTTCGAAGCAATTGGAAGTCATTTAGACTGGTGTGAGTGTTTTTAAATAATCGGAACTTCAGTGATTGATCCTCTCTGATCTGTTGTTTCGAATATTTGATTAAAATCCCAGGCATTTAGGATAGTGTTCAGTTGGTCATTTATTTGTTATGAGGGTGCTGCATAAGGATAATACAAGTAAAAGAAATGCGAGGAAAGGACATACATGAAAGAGAAAAATAAAAAGTGCTTTGTTTCTCTGGAAGTCATTTATGTGTAAAAGAAATATTTAAAAAAACAAGCTTTTATTTAATGTATTAGAAAGTAGAAAAAAAAAATTTTTACCAAGTCATCTATATGTGACTATAAATAAAAACTTGAGGCGCTTAACTTTTTTAATTTTTAATAAATTTGATCAATTCAGTTTCATTGACCGTATTTAATCTGGCACAATAGTAATTAGAGAAAACATTATCATCATACGTTTACTCTCAGTTCAGAATTTTTTTTCTATGGTTGTTTTACAGTAAATTGAATACAGTTGACGTGTTAACGGATTTATGTAAATTAAAGATTATATGTCTATATTTTGGAGCGCCCCAAGCTTTTATTTACAATCACGTTCAGGTGACTTGGTAAAAAAAATTCTACTTTTTAGTACCGTGAGGTGTTATATACCGTCAGGAGGCCCAAAAAGATCGATTTTTCAAGAATTTTTCTTGAGAAGACCTTTAAATCTATTAACTTAAAATTTTTTACACATATTATGGTAACTTTTAGCTGCATTTTAACATTTTTTATGTGCAAAAATAATTATTTTGAAAGTTGCTATAGCTGATCTCCGGGAGCACCTCTAAAAAAGGCATCTTGCACGATATCTCTGGACTGGATTATCTAAAATGAAAAAACCAAAAATATTTCGTTAATATAATCGATTATCTTGTAATTGGTCGAATGAATAAGCTAAATAATAATTTTTGGCAAAATGGCGGCTTCTAAAAAAATCGATTTTTGACGATAATTTAGGCCTTAAATTATTCATAAAATGTAAAATATTTATCGGTGAGAAAAAACCTTGTGTTAAAATTTGAGACTGGTCGGTTCAGTTGTTTCCGAGGAATCTTGCTCACCGACTTTAAAAACACAGTTTTGAGAAAAACGCGTTTAACGTTTCAAAAGCACTTTCGAATGCTCTGACACGTCATTACAAATGTGCGTGTAATTTTGAGAATATTCGTCGGATTGACAAGAAATTTTCTGTGTACTTAAATATATGTACATTACGAAAATAAAATAAAAAAGAATCGATTTTTCGAAAATTTTAACTGTATATAACCGCTTAAATAAAAGCTTGTTCTTTAAAATATTTTTTGACGTATTATTTATTTTCTACTTTTCAGTCTTTAATTGATTGTACTAGTTATGTGTTACTAGTAGTTGACCAGTTTACGAGTTTGTACGTT
This sequence comes from Ophion slaviceki, assembly GCA_944452715.1. Classification (NCBI taxonomy): domain Eukaryota; kingdom Metazoa; phylum Arthropoda; class Insecta; order Hymenoptera; family Ichneumonidae; genus Ophion; species Ophion slaviceki. Next base: position 34,149,897 of record OX101787.1, on the reverse strand, counting down.
AGGGACATGGAATACCTGTAAAAAATAACAAAGACTGTAATTTGGATTGAACTTACAACTAACTACTGCATATAAACTTTTCACATACAATCACAGTCGTCTACGAATTTGTTTGCACGTGTTAGTGAGATTTTATATGGATGATTGATATCGCTAATTTTACATGAAAAGTTAAACATTTTATGAATATATTTTTTTTTTAAGTTGCATCATGCAGTGTCAGTTTTTAGATGCATGTTTGCAAAGTTTCAGAGCTCTATATAATCGGGAAGTGGGTGAAATATCGATTTTCCGTTTTGCATCTCACAGAAAGTGAAGTTAAATAATAGTTTGTAAAAAAGAACGCATAATATACGTGGGGGTGACTCGGATAGATATCGATACGAAGTATTTAGATTTTCCTTTTAGACGTCACTTTTCGGGCCACCCTGTATCTATATATATATATATATATATATATATATATATATATATATATATATATATATATATATACGCACCAATGTGAAGCAAAGCGTGAAACCGCGCGACTAATAAAAATCTCGTGAAATTTTCCCTAATTAATATTTCAATTGTCGGAGAGTGATTAGACCTCTCCGCGCGAGGGAGTTCACTCGTATTCACATATCTGCGTGTGTGTGTATGTATATGCATCTCCCGTACAACGTGTGAGCAATAACCGAAATTACAATTATTGCCTATTATTATTGTTTCGTTCTATTACTTTGTTTCTTTTTTTTTAAACATCGTGTGAATAAAAAACGTATTAGCGGGCGAGTCTCGTGGTATTCCATACCGGTACTCGACGTCACTCGGTCGCAGAATCGTTCCAAGTGCTCTAGCGGGAAGTATAATGGGGGATGACTAAAAGATCAGCTTCTTTCTCGTGGGGATTGACGCTCTCAGGAGGTACTTCCGGTATTCGCAAACGCCCGTAGCGGGGTAAGGCGAACGTGCGTTATATATATATATATATATATATATATATATATATATATATATATATATATAACAAGTCGAATTTTCAATCGGACAACCCTTCATTTTCTGTGTACGTTTGACGGGTTCGTCATTCGGTATTTAATATCTTTTTCTAAATGAGATTTATAACGGTCGGTTTGTCGTGATAATTTTATACATTTTGATGGAAAAATAGCTGATTTTCGCGATTTTTTTTCGATGGTTGAAATACGCTAATCAGACTGATTTTTTAATGTCAAAGTACTCATGGAGAACAGAAAATATTTTTTTAAACGTTTATTTTTGTTTTTTTTTTCATTTTTTTACGGTTAAAAATGTCTTCGAAAAAAGGAGTCGTTACGGTGTACACGGTTGTGGCCGTAAATATTATCTAAACAAAAATTTGTAAAAAGATTATTAATCAGTATGAAAGCCGCCATCTTGCTAGAGCGGTTTCTTTTTTTTTATATCAAAATTGACAAAATCGTGGTGGTTTGAAAAAAAAGTATCGAATTTAGCTTATTTTTCTAAAGTTGCCGGTTAAAAAAATATAATGTTAAAAAAAAGCTTCCAGAGCAAGATACAGTATGGTGTGAAGAATGTTGTGTCAAAATTCGAGACGGATAGCTGGATAACGCTTCCTTTGAGAGTGTACACAGAGAATTTTCATATAAATGGTTTACTTACGTTTACGTAATTATATGAACAGCATGTTTATAACCGTCTATACTATCGAATAATGCAATAAAATCGATTTTTCGAAAATTTTACACTGTAATGATCCTTTAAAACTATCGAACTTCATTTTGGAAATCTTTATTATTATTATATATATAGACAATTTTTTATTCCAATGTTTTAACATACACGATCAACGCATGCACCCGAATCTGTAAAGAATCATCTCTTTTCGGAACATTTTTCATTCGTTAACCCATTTTTCGAATGTTTTACAGTCCTCTCGGTTTTTTGTTTAGGGGAAAGTCTTGTGTGCGAGAAAGTACATGGCAAAACGGTTAACTCGACCCAATACATAAGTCCAGTGAATTAAGCAACATAACTCGCTCGTATCCAAAGTGTTCAATAATTAATTCCTACTTTAATTATTGAATTATTAATATGTGCTTTGATTATTTATAATTATTCCGTACTCTAATTATTAAATTATTAATTTGTGCTTTGATTATTTATAATTAATCCGTACTTTTATTATTCACAAATTAATCCATCCTCAAACCCTTCATAACAAAGAACGTAGAAATTAAAAAATCGCTGACTTTATGGTAAGGTTTGAAAAAAATGTAAACAGGGTGCTAGTTACAAAGCAATAAAGGTCGTGTGACAGACGCGTTACACTGTGTTGTAACATTCCTTCACGATGTATGTATGGAATGCTTTCAAGCAGTTGTTGGGCTTATTGTAGCACAAAGCCACGCCACATTTTCCCAACACCGTTTGTTGTTTGGATATTTTATTTTTATTTTCGCAAACTTTACACACACTCGAATTTTACACTCTCGCAATATGTGAACTTCGAAAAAATTTTGATCCAACTAATGCCATTTAGTTTGCATACATTGTACTAAAAACTATAAATCGGTTTGTAGCCGATGTGTGACATTGATAGAAAAAGGATTAAACGTCAATATGGGACTTTGTGTGGACTTAGATTGTTTGTTTCCGAACTGTCACCCGGTGATATAAAGGGTTAAATTATTCAGTTATTATTCCGTACTTGAATCATTAAATAATGAATTCGTACTGTAATTATTAATAATTAGTTCTTAAATTTTGCAAAGTATTAAATAATACATTTTTTAAAATTTTTAAATAATTTTAAAAAGTGAAAAAGTTCAGAGTCTCAACCCGTTTGGAAAAACGATATAAAGAATGATAAAGCGTGAATTTCGGGTTTAAGGGGCTACGTCTACCTAGAGGCCTGAAAAAAATAGCCAAATTCCGATTTTTTTTCTTGGAAAGGGTTGGTGAAAACCAAACGCATTTTTCAAAATACAATGGTACATATATTAAGAGCCTTCGGAGAAAAAATCACCAAAAAATACAGAAAAACAACAAAAACATTGCCACCGGCAGATGATGAAGTTAAACGGTCCATCTGAAATATAAAAATCAAACGGGTTGTTCAATTTAACAATAAATACGAGCAGTTGACGATGGTCGAGTTTTCGAATCTTTTTTTTTATCAAAGTGGCTACGAATTGAAACTCGAGCATACAAAATCTATGAAAAAAATCGTCATTTTTACGTAACTATTAAAAAATCAAGCACGTTTGAAAAAAAGTGAGATCGTCAACGACCTTTAAATGTTTTTCATCGTATCTCCTGTAAATTTGGAAACGATTTATTAAGTGGTTCTCGAGGTATTATGTCCACCGACTTCGAAAAGAGTATAATCTGCCGGCGGCCATGTTTTTGTTGTTTTTCTGTTATTTTTGGTGATTTTTTTAAAGGCCTTGAATATACACTACTCCAAAAAATTAAAGGAACAGAAAATTGCTTCAATTTATTGTCGTGCTTTTAAAGCGCTGTATCTATGTGAAAAATGGTCGTTTCGAGATGAAAAAAAAGCATTCTGAAGCTTCAAGTTTCTAGTTTCGAATTCTTTCGAAATAGCGAAAGAATTTGTTTTACCCAATTATTTTATTTTTTTTAAGGGGCCACGTGCTCGGGATTTTTTTTCCAGTTAAATCAATATATAGGTCAGTTAGCTTGTTTATCCAGCTTCAATTTGTTTTTTCTTTGGTCTCTCCACGTCACTTTTTTGCTGAGATATCCGACTTTGAATGAAAAAAAGCTCCCTTTATCTTTGATCATCGATATCTCAGCAACCAATGATCGCACAGGAAATAAAAGATCAGCTTTGAAAACGTGAATAAATTTCCGACAAGGACTGTTCCTTGATTTTTGAGAAAAACAAATTTTTTCACCCTCAACATTAATGTGAAAAAAGTACAAGAAAATGAGTTTTTATGGTTTTTCAGTAAATCTACCGCCACTTTACTCGTGGCTGAAACTTGAAGCTCCAAAATCCTTTTTTTCATCTCGATACGACCATTTTTTACATAGATACAACGCTTTGAAAAACGCTAAAAAAATTGAAGAAATTTTCTGTTCCTTCAATTTTTTGGAGCAGTGTATGTACCTTTGTGTTAAAAAAATGCGTTTCTTTTTCACTAACCGTTTCCCAGAAGAAAAAAAATCGGAATTTGGCAATTCTTTCGGATTTCTAGGTAGATGTAGCCCCTTAAGGCTCCGTACTTTGAAAGACACGGCATACAAGCACTTTGAAAGACACGGCATACAAGTGTACGCCCACACCTCGCAAAAACACGCATTACATACGTTATTCCATCATGACTAGATATATTGTTGTCCGTTGCGGTCCGGGGCTGAAAAGGTTCGATCGACTTTGTCGCGGAAGTCGTATCGGGAGACCATGAAACCTGTGGCTATGGGAAAAGTTGCAAGCACACTCTCGATATGTTATGTATCAACGCGTATACAAAGCAGTCGTTCTAACTGTCCCGCGCATACTTTGTTACGTGTGTCCGTACGCGATGAGGAAGTCTCACATTGAATCTATGTATTTCTACTGTTAGATGTTTTGTTGCCTGCGCCATTCGCGTCTGAAATTTATTACCGTTCGACGAAACGCGTGAAACACATCGAAATTATCGGTTCGCTTCCTCATTCGGGGTACTGAGTTTTCATGAAAAAAAAAAAAATATTTTTGTCTATTAATTTATCTATTAATTTTTAATTTTATTAATTTTAGTCTATTAATTTTAGGTACATTATTATTAGTCTATTATATTAATTTTAGTCTATTAATATTAGGTCTATTAATTTTTTTAGTTCACTTCGATTAGGGCGAATTTACTGCACACGTGTACTCCAAAACTTAAAAAAATACATTGCTGAACGTGTGTTGAATATTATAAAATTTAACGGGTTGCACCTAGTATAACCTGCGGTCGGAAAAAGAGGTGTTTTCGTGAATTTTTTTTTTTTGGAAATAGCTGCTGGTTTTCAACTTTTTTTTCATAGTAAAGAGTATCACTTCAAGTATCTTTGACAATCTTTACATTGAGAAATATTTATAAACGACGGATATACAGTAAATTGCACAGACCGTTGTGCAAAAAAGGTCCTTCACGGTGACCACTCCTGCTCGGGAACAAATCATCTGAAATCGAACAACCAAATGAATTTAGTTTTTGTACGGTATAATCTAGTCTTCAATCGAAGGATTCAATAAAATAATGATTTTTGAAAAAATGGTCGCCGATCGAATGTGATCGTCAAAATTTCGGTGAAAAAAAACACTATTTTCCTTGCTATAAAAAAGTATGCATTGAAAAAAGAAATCCTTCGATTAGGGACTGCCTTTCGACATACAAAAAATGTCTGTGAAATTTGAAGCAGATCGGTTTAGTTGTTTTTGAGATATTTGGTTACCGATTCTGAAAAAGTAATTCCGAGAAAAACGCGTTTAAAGTTTTACGTCGGGTATATTCGTAGATAAAAACGCTCATTTATTTCCCCCAATTTTCAACAGACCGACTTGAAATTTTCAGAGAATATTTTTGAAAGGTTATATTATAAGAATCCGTCGAAAACGAAAAATCGATTATTTCAAAAATTCCAATAAGGTTTAACCCCTTAATGTACGGAGAACTGTACGGAGACTTATTTATTTATTAAATTTACTTAAGTAAATTTCAAGAAATTAGTGAACCATGAAAAGTATTGGGTGCTCGAAATAGCTGTGAAAAAGAGTACATGATTTTTTTGGTAATTCTTTAGATAAGTGACTTTTTCGAAAAATGAGGCAAATTTTTTTTGTTGCTATTTTCTTATTTGTTGGGTTATAAATAATGATATTCAGTCCGGGGAATCTGAAATTCACCCTCCCATAAAAGTTATGGGGTTTTGAAGTTCGCGGAAACACGTGATAAAATTTGGGCATTTTTTAATATTTCGACGCCTATATTGGGTTTGTTTGGGTTTGTTTGGAAACAACAATTTTTCGGAAAAGTCACTCATCTAAAGAATTACCGACCTGGGGCATTAAAAAAAAATCATTGTTTTTTTGTATTTAACAGCCCTCTTATTGGTTAAAGAAAAATTATTCACAAAAAGATTAAACGTAAAAAGGTTCTTCTATATTTCGCACTGATCTTTGGTACTCCCTGGAATTTAAATTCAATCAAATTAAAAATAAAAAACTTTTTCTAGTAAAACGCGTTTTAGGTTTCTTTTACAGTTTATTAATTAAATTTGACTTTAATTAACTTAATTTTCAGTTACTAATTTATTTGTTCTCAACAAAATACCATCACATCGGGTTCAAACTTTATTCACCGTCTCATCGCGAACTAAAAGGAATTACCCATTATTCTCAAGCCTACTTACTGAAGATTAAAAAATTGTTTTGTAGACCTTACATGGTGCTACTTTGAAAAGTCAGCTATCTGTTTGACCAAACGATTCGATCGCATTTTTTCGCGCGGAAAAATTTCGGATGGTCGAACGACGAGAAAAAAAAGGATTCTTATTCACCTTCGAATTAATTCCTCTGGCGCCGATCAAGATTTTTTTTTTAATTGATTAACCAAACGAAAATAAAACTCCCTGTGCAGAAAAAAATCGGTTGCGATTACGCAAAGTATTGTCGTCAATCTAATTTCGCCCGTGTTAACTGTTAGGGCACATAAGTGTTTGGAACAATTTATTTTTAATATTAGTCCTAGACAGGTAGACGAAAACAAATGTCCTGAAAGTTTGACAATGGCATCCTTTAGTCAACAATTTCGTTTTTTGTTCAACGTGACGTAAAACTCCAGTGAATTCAAAATCAGATTTTGAATTGTAAGGAATTTGGCCGGATGATTCAGATTTGTGCTCTGAGAATGTTGAAAAATCGTCGATAATTCTCGCGTAACGAAATAAAAATTGAGGCATATTGATTCTTTGATGGACTGTAGTTTGCCATTCTGAGGAATTAAAGGTCAAGTTTTTTACTTGTCGGTTTGGTAATCTTTATTTCCTAATTGATATGTGCGATGATCACGAGACGTTTATTTTCATATATGTGTACATATAAGTGTATATACAGGGTGGCCCGAAAAGTGACGTCTAAAAGGGAAATCTAGAGGCCCCGTATACGAATATATACCTATACGAATAACTGCCATATATGTTCTACGATAAATTTTATTTTCGAAAAAAAGTATTTTTTTTTCTCTTTTGTCTATGTATTGTCCTCGCAGTTTTGTTTATTTGTGTTAACGTTATAAAGTGCTCTGTTAATCAATTAATAAACGACCAACTTAACACTAACGTAAATGCCTAAGAATTTGATCCAAAGTTTAAAACAATAGGTTTGAGGGGATCGGTCACAAAAGTTCAGACGATAAAAAAATACTTATATTAGTAAAAATTACTCTCAACAGCTTTTAAAAACTTCCAGGCAGAAAGTACACACACAAAAAAGAAAAAAGAAATTTCTAATCTATAGGAAAACTCGAAAAAAAAGTTTTAATACTTTTCTCTCGAAGAGAAAAAAATTATTACGAATTTAGAGAACAAGAACAAATCGTATTTCTTGTTAATTATCCTGACAAAGGAGTTTGAGGTCCCCGGGCATAAATGCAAAATGTGGATGAGGTCGATGGCATTTGTGCCCTTTATGACGTTGCCATGTTTGCGCAGTCTAATATTTTGTGTGCTTTACTTTCGCACAAAGTCGCGATGAGAAACATCAATAATTTTATAACGGTGCTGTGAATCTTTATTTTCACGGTACCAACGATTAGTCCGAGAATTAGTTGAACTGTACCTATTTTTGCAGCTCCCTGGTAGCATGTCTTTAGCAGATATAAACAATGTACTGAATTATTATGGGGAGGTTTCACAAGCGTAATGTCATTAGCCCACGAAATATGTCGAGATTCAGATTTTTTTTCTAAAAAAACGATACTGTGGATCGTTTCCAAACTGGACAGGATGATCAGCAATGGGGTTATATACTTCAAGAAAAAAGTTTAGTCCGGTGGCTACCACCGGATGGACTGGCCTCATAACAACCTTAAAAGCAATTCGGCCTCATTTAGACTGGTATCAGAATTTTTTTCATCTAAACTTCAGCGACTGATCCTCTCAAACCTATTTTTTCAAACTTTTTATTAAAATCTAAGGGGTTTACGTTAGTATTCCTTTGGTCATTTATTCATTGCTTAACAGTGCACTGTATAACGATAACACAAGTAAAAAAAATCGCGAGGAAAGTGCATACACAAAACAGAAAATAAAAAATGGTGTTTTCGAGAAAACAGAAAGAAAATCGTAGAAGACATATGGGGGTGATTCAAATAAGTATTGATACGACGCATCTATAGGGTGTCCCAGAACAGAATGCGTTCCTTGAAATGGGCGGTGGGGTCTGAAATTCTGAGTCGATTGATATAAGCATGTATGGGTCTCAGATCAACCCCTGAATTATTATGAATTTTTAAAGTAGGGCCAATCAGCTGCGCCCGTTGAGCCGGCGGACGTCAGTGAACGATACGCGCGTGATACCGGCTCGTCGGGCGCACCTGATTGGCCCGCCTTTAAAAATTCATAATAATTCAGGGGTTGATCTGAGACCCACACATGCTTATATCAATCGACTCAGCATTTCACCGCTAACCCCCCTTTTTAGGGAACGCATTCAGTTCTGGGACACCCTGTAGATCTTCCTTTTCGACGTCACTTTTCGAGCCACCCGGTATACTTATACGTATGCTGTGGCAGCTTGCCAATAGCTCGTACCAGAGCACCCGAAGTTTCTTCCATGTTCGCGATCCATGTAAGATTTTGTGTACGTCTGCACGTGCGATCTTGGTAGATCTACGACAAAAAAATACGCAAACGCACACGCACGCGAATTCATATATTCTGAAGTATCACGATCAGATCGCAAATCTTTGGCTTTTGGACCTTCGCCCATTTGGCCATCCGGCTGCGATCGAGGATCTCACGATACTCGAAACGTAGGATATAGTATGGCGATCACGTATTGTTTTTTTTCAACTGACTTTTTCCAACTGACAAGTCTGCGACCTTGATTCAATTCTTATTTCCAGTTCCCACCAGTTCCGGTGCTATACTCCAGACTTGAAGTTGTTCTTTCCGGAAATTCTTCCGCAATTTGAAACAAAGGTCTCCAATTATTCTGTCTGATCGATACATTTGTATCGGGAATATCACAATAGCCAATTGTCATGGTCGTTTATGAAAAGCGCTGTTAATAATTTGTCTGTATTGAGAGTGAAGTACGGAATTATCGTAAAAGATTATAATTTTGTTTTTTTCCAAAAGGGTTACACTAACAAAAGACGCTCGAAAATAGAGCCAACTTTGAGAATTAAAAAAAGAGAATGAGTGTTAAAAAAATGGAGAGCATTTCACAAAACTGTATTGTATAAGGCTGCAGGTTTGTAAAAGAATTAAAAAAATATGCCTGCAAAGTAATGGAGAATTTAATTCAGAAGATATTGTCAAAATTTGAAGTCAAATGGATAAAATTTCTCCAAGCTGCAATTCGACACGGAAAAAAGTATTTTGACTCAAAAACTCCATCATCATTTTAGGTCGCATTATTTTGAGTCCCATGAAAGATTTAAAAAATGTGCCTGCAAGGTAATGGAGAATTTACTTCAGCAGATATTGTCAAAATTTGACGTGAATCGGATGAAATTTCTTCTAACTGAGATTCGTTATCAAAAAAAGTGTTTTGTCTAAAAAATTCCGCCTTCATTTTGGCTCAAATTATTTTGAGTCAGACAGAAAAAATTTAGAAGTTAAAATAGCAAAATTTGTATTCTATAAGGCTGAAGGTTTATTGGAGAATTGAAAAAATTTGCCTGCAAAGTAATGGAGAATTTAGTTAAGAAAATATTGTCAAAATTTGACGTGAATCGGATGAAATTTCTCCAAACTGCAATTCGGTATGGAAAAAAGTGTTTTATTTCAAAAACTCCGTCATCATTTTGGCTCACATTATTTTGAGCCAGACAGCAAAGATTTGCAAGTTAAAATAGCAATTTTTCGAAACTAACATACTAAAAAGTTTTAACACTCTGAACCAGCGTTTCCCCTTAAGGCGGGTATACATTTACAATGATCAAAAAACCGATTTCTTTTTTTTCTTCTTTAAACGATAGAACTATATATGCAGAATATTTTCCCAAAGTTTCAAAGCGAAATTCGAAAAACTTCGAACGTTACAGTCCGTCAACGCTGTGCCTCACCGCTCTGATTCGGAGCGGGCGTGAACTTCAAACGCGTTTTTCTCAAAACTGCATTATCGAAATTGGCGTGTAGGATTAATCAAAAACTATTAAGCTGATTGAGTTGAAACTTGGTAGAAATATTGATAATATTGGTGCTTTCTACTTGAAGAGAATTGTTTTTGAAAAAATGAAGAAAAAAACGACTTTTTTAATCCACATTTTACAGAAATGTTGCGTGAAATGTTGATTTTTCTAAAAATGCATGCCATTTTCTTAAATTTGCATTTTATTCATTTAAATTACCGTCACATAGAAACTATACATGTTCTAACTGAAAAAATTTTTGAACTTTTTTGGAAATCACAGTCTACGGGAAGCTAGACTGCACGCCGATTCTCGCAACTCTGCCACAGCTCCGTCATTTTGATGATGAATTAATTTAAAGAAATTGTTTTGTATGCTTAAATATACTGTTAAAGTATACCTAAAGTTTGATAATTGCGGAACAATTATTTCTTAGTTAAAAAAATAAATAACGAAAACTGTCACGCGGCATTCGATCCATCTCTGGGCAAGGGACGATTGAAAAGAGCGTCGTTAAAAAAAGGATCGCGGAATCCTCGTGATGTCACGCAATCAAACGAACTGTGTGATCGGTCCTTTTCACACTAGGCACAACGGGCGCCCTCCCCGGAGGGAGCCTCTCGTTAAAGGAACATGCAAAAGAAACATCGCGAGTGGTTCGCTTTTGGAAGCAATTTATTACGTAGAGCGAAAGAAGAAAGCTGACGAGTCACGCGCTCACTCGAGCAAAAAAGGATCTTGTCAAGTTCTTTCGCACCTTCGAATTCTTTTTTTCTGTTGCTTCTCGGTTCTTTTTTTCACGTTTTTCTTCCTCCGTACCCGTCATTCTTTTCGTCTTCCGTCACTTCAACGTCGTACGATACAACGACGTACAGCAATCTACATGTACGTGTATATCGGACATTCCAGAGCCACTCGACGAGTTGGCTGGATCCGGCCATGTTCATTTATTTCCCCTGATTTCGTAATATCCTCGTGGATTTTTTAAAGGCCCTAAAATCTCCATTTTTAGGGCTGAAAGGCCCTTGACGTTCAATTATGGGAGTGCAGGAAAATTGTCATGGACAATGGGACTTATTGGCTTTTGCACGTGGCTTCGTTCGAGTGCAAGTTAGAAACTTTAGGACTCGGACGTTAAGGGGGAAAACCCTTCAGACGCCCGAAAATGAGTCACTTTTCATGAATTTTTTTTAAGTGATTAAACAATCTCATTATTTTGAAATATTGACTCATTACAACTTTCAAGTGTCAATTTTTTTTCTTTTTTAAACGAAACGAAATGACGGCTCTAGGCGATTTTTGAAAAACTGCTCATTTTATAGCTCAAAAAGTTATTGATCGATCTGGCTGAAATTTTGGGAGGTTTCTCACTATAACATTATTGGAAGGATATACCTAAAGTTTTAACGTTATCGCGTAAATAAATTACTTTTTTGGGGCAATAATTGTCGAGAAAGTGTTAAAAAATGTGAACATTTTATTAGATAGGCTACTTAATTTTTCATTTTATACTTTTTTATAATTTTATAGGTATATCCTTCCAATAATGTTATAGTGAGAAACCTTCCAAAATTTCCGCCAGATCGATCAATAACTTTTTGAGCTATAACATGAGCAGTTTTTCAAAAGACGCCTAAAGGAATACTTTATAACGCCGCCATTTTATTTTGTTTTAGAAAGAAAAAAGTTTTAACACTTGAAAGTTGTAATAAGATAATGTAAAAAATTTTAAATGATGCGATTATTTTTCACCTTTAAAAAAATTCATGAAAAATGATCCATTTTCGGGCGTCTAAAAGGATTTTCCCTCTTAAACTAAAGTCGAAAACTTTAGGGTTGTCTCTTGAAGTGTTACCAAGAGTATTATGACAAACACCTTTTATATAGTGAACAAAAATTACTTGGGCTGACTAAGTCGTCTATTGAGAAATGCTAAATGATTTATTGAAAGAATTGACTATTGGGTAATTTTAAGAATCATTCATTCCATTAATACTCGAATAATTAATACTCGAATTAAAAAATACTTTAGTGTTTTGGCGTAATATTCCGGCGGCTACTTGCAAAATGAAAAATTTAGTTAACCCAGGTGATTGTTTTACTCAGTTTAAATACTTTTTTAAATACGTTTTCTTTAGACTTTTATAAATTCTCGTAATCAGTTCACTAGAAAAAAGCCGAGAATATGGAGTCAGTTAATGATTGACGTTAGGGACGCTATTCCACATTGAGTATCCACCAAAAAAACTTCCTCACGAATGCCGAAAGCTATCGTGCACCACTGTCCTTTCAAAAGAAAAATTTTCCCACCGTTTACTTTGAGGATCCAGATGATGTTGAAGTTTGCATCGATGGAATGCAACGACAAGTATTTTATATATTTTTATTTCTTATTTTGCATTATTATACCGAACATCTTTTTGTACATTTCGAACGCACTTTTCCCAGGAAACATCTAAAAAATTCGTTGCGTGATTTTCGTGGCCAACATCGCCCAAAACAAATTGGAGGAAGTAAAAAAATCGTTTTCATTGATCTCCACTGATGGAAACTTTAATTACTCGGATCAAGACCAAACAAAGTGTGAACAATTCTGGAAGCATTTATTTCCACATACCAAAGTTTCAGAATAAAATATTTAGACTTCGCGTAAACAGAAAGACACACCAAATTTCCAAAACCGCTAGATATCGTCCTTTATGAGTAGTTCTAAGGGGGAAATCCCTTTCGACGCCCGAAAATGTGTTATTTTTCATGAATTTTATTAAAAATGATAAAATAATCGCATGATTTTAAAATTTGGACATTATCTTATTACAACTTTCGAGTGTTATAATTAGTTTTTTTCTCTTTCATACAAAACAAAATGGCGGCGTTATAAGGTATTTCTTTAGGCGTCTTTTGAGAACTACCCATGTCATAGCTCAAAAAACTATTGATCGATCTGGCTGAAGTTTTGGGAGGTTTCTCACAATAACATTATTGGATAAATAAATGACTTTTTTGGCGTAAAAATTGTCGAGAAAATCGTAAAAAATATGAAAATTTGATTACAAAGCCGACTTAATTTTTAAATTTATACTTTTTCATATTTTCATAGGTACATTCTTCCAATAATGTTATAGTGAGAAACCTCCCAAAATTTCGGCCAGATCGATCAATAACTTTTTGAGCTATAACATGAGCAGTTTTTCAAAAGACGCCCGAAGGAATAGTATATAACGCCGCCATTTTGTTTTGTTAAAAAAAAATTAACACTTGAAAATTGTAATAAAATAATGTCCAAATTTTAAAATAATGCGATTATTTCAACACCTTTAAAAAAATTCATGACAAATTACTCACTTTCGGGCGTCTGAAGGGATGTCCTCGCTTTTTAATCCCAAACCCTAAACCCAAACAAACAGCGAATGTATGGACAATTTTATCGTATGGAAAATTGTGCAGTGAAGGGCTTTCATGGAGAGACCAATTAGAAATAGTAATTTGCCCAGCGGTACTTTAATACTCAATTTGGAAATAAAAGGTTGAGAGTTGCAGCTCTGTTCATTGGGTCTGGAATTATACGTTGAAGGCCGTATAGATGAGCGTGAGTACTTGGAAAAAAAAATTGCCCAATTCGTATTTCTCTCGTGTTCTTCCGTCGTGTATTACTCGAAAGTTGTACGCAGTGGTTTGAATACCGACTAAGGAACTCGAGACTCCCAAGTTCCCGGCCGAAATCTTTGTGCTATACTGTAAGGCTACATGACAAGAAATGCTAAAAGGACATCTCGAAAGTATCTCCTCGTTGGCAATGCGGGCACCGAGTGATGTACTCGTGAGAATCGGGGGGGGGGGGGGGGGGGGGGGGTCGAGTGAAAAAAGTGAAACGCTTCCTTGGATTCCTTTGGTCTCGTGCGCCTTCCAGAGCCTCTAGAATCAAGATGAGCGAGGGAATACTCGTCACGATTATCTTTGAAAGCATGTCACTTTTTACCAAATATCTTTTCTTGTTCCACTCTTTCCGTCCTTCGTGTTGGGGCAATTTCTCCTCTTTCGCGACCAATCGAGCCTGAATGAGGTCGTTATTGTACGGATTAGGGTACGTAATATCAGTGGGTTTTTAATATCGGAATTAGGAAAATTCAATATAAAGTTTAATTTCATAGAAAAAAGGCATTATGAATAAAAATTTTAATTGATTAAAATAATTGAGAACACAAATTACAGCCCGCTACGCTATAACAATTAAAAAATCACCGCCTTTATAAATCTATAATTTTTTAATGAGTACTTAAATTAACTTTTTTTATTAATAAAGGAATTGCTAAACAAATCAAAACCTTTTGCAGGTCGCTACAACAATTACAAAATGACAGTCATTCAGTCTTTAATCATCTAAAATGTTCTTTATAAAGTTTTCAAATCACATTTTTTTATTAATTATTATTATTAATATTTAATTGTAATTTATTTAATATTCACTATAATTATTGAATTAATTATAATAATTATCCATTATAATTAATGGATAATTTCTTAGTCAGTCAATGTCTCAGTGTTCGCAATCACACATTTTTCTTTACTCCTTTTCCTGAAAGCAAAATAAACCTATAGAAACATTTTTAGAAACTTTAAAATAGAATAAAATTAAGAGTCGGTAACAAGGGAATAACACTAAAAAAAACTACTCCTTAGCAAGAGTCTCGAACTTTTTTTTCGCTAATTTCGATATTACGATATTGGACTATTCAACTGAAATATCGGAAAAATCCTTCCGAGATTCCGATGTTCATATCCTAGTACGGATATTTTAAGGGGTCTTCTCACTTTAGAGGCTAAAAAGGCTATTTTCATTAATTTTTTTGATCGGTTTATATTATAGATATTGATATAAAAGTTGTTACACTTAATAAAGGCACTTTCGAAATACATTTTTTTAAAATTATTTATTTATTCAAGTCACTATTTATAGACGAAAATGGTAGTTAAAAAATGTCCTATATAAATTGTAGGTCTGAGCTTCAGATTCAGAGTTTTAGATTCAGTATATTAATGGCTATAGCGCATATCATACGATTTTTTTTATATGCAAAAATAACAAAATGGCGGACATTTTTCGAAAAAACGTGTTTTTTGACCGTTTTTGGCACAAAAATAGAAAATATCAGAATTAAAAAAAAATCCTTTATATGCGCTATAGCTATAGCTGTAAAGAATATGTGGTTAAAATTTCATAAGGATCGGTTCAGTAGTTTCGAAGATTTTATCAACAAGCCGTCGAAAATCGTTGTTTCGAGAAAAACGCGTTTAAAGTTTGTTTGGGTTAAATAAATACATTTAAAAAAATGTATGTACTTCGAAAATGTATTTATTAAGTGTAACGACTTTTGTATCAATATCTATTATAATAACCCAGTGAATTTCAACCGGTGTGCCGCGGCACACTGGTGTGCCGTGAGTGTATTTCTTGTGTGCCGCCAAAAAATAGGCGGATGTATGTATCACGTGATAATACCCGGGCACCGATCGTGACGAGTGTCGTTTCGCGGGGCGGTCGCCGCGGGGCGAAGTCCAATACGAAGTCTCGCCGTAAGAATTTTACAGAGATTCAAGTGTGCCGCCTTATAAAAAAGGTTGACAAACACTGTAATAACCTAACAAAAAAATTCATGAAAATAGCCTTTTTAGCATCTAAAGTGAGAAGACCCCTTAATTTCTCCCCTAGTTGGCTCTGTAACTTGACAAGTCATTATTGGAGGCACGTAATGACGAAACGGCGTGAACTGCGGGATCAATACTGGCAATTGATGTAAATCCGAATGTCATCGATTGAGGGATTGAGGTAGCTGAAAATGGTATCGTGTGGTCATATATGGGTCGTTGAAAAACGAAATATTCGATCTTATTGGCGGTTGTGCACTTGACGATCCGGGAGACTACCAGTCTAGAGTTCGGGAAAAAGATGAATTTTGACAATTTTTTGTGGATTCCCAGTTGATGGAATAAAAATTCGTTTTAGTGGCCTTTATTCTACATATTTTCAACTATCTTTGCAATTTTTTTCGTTAGATTTCGCAACACCATGGCGGAGATGCAGATAGATGAAGGGAGTAGACTTTGTTTGATAGTGTCCTGCGGCCGGCTAGAGTTCTCCTCCGATTTCGTACCTGAGCGAAAATCCAAAATAATTCAAGTTCTAGACAAGATTTGCCTTCGAAAAACGTAGGAAAATATAAAAATATCGATTATTAATAAAATGGTGCATGTTAAAAAAAAATTGTTTGCGGTAAGAAATGACAGAAAATAATGCGTTTCGGAAAAAGTTTTCATCACATCAGAAATCCTAAACGTACTTCCATGTTCAATGTTATTGTAAGGTTCCACAAAAATTTCACGTTAATTTATTAGAATTTTTTTCCAAATTGTAACGATATACTTAATTCCGTGCAAAACCTAAATTGATCAGATGTTAACATTTTTTTACCCACCGCATCTGAAGATTACATACTTTGTTAAATTTAGAAATCTAAAAAATTAACTAAGACGTTTTTTGGTATCCTTGTTCCAGGATAGTAGGAACAACGGAAGTATTTTAATTTTTTGATTTACTTTTCTTCAATTATTTCTCGTGGAGTGCTAAAAAAATCATTTTTTTCGTTCTACCCGTCGCGATTCATTGAAAAGTGGTAACGAAGGTAAAACTCTTCCGAGAACGTGGAGCGGGTGGGAAATCATCGCGTGAAATCTCCGGCATCTCGGGAATCTAGAAGTGCTTGAATTGTGCCTACTCTTTAATTGATGCTCTGGGTCGAGTGGGGAAAAACGCTTCCGTAACCCCCGAGTATGAATCGCGAATAAAAACGCGTAAGCAGTAACGGTAAATATTGATAAATAATTATCTCAAATTATTCGCAAGGCAATTGTAAGATCCGATCATTCGGTTCCCCTTCTAACTTTTTTCGTGCTCGCAGTTTTTAAAAAACATATTTTTTATCGATAGCGATCGACGTATTTCATTCATGCCAAATTATCGATAAGATTGTTTAAAAATCGGTAAAAGGGTCAAGCTTTTCAGGGGGTTCAAACTTTTTATAGAATATTTCCTCGATATCACCTTCTCAAGGCACAACAAACTCGAATAATTTTTTGCACAAACGTAGAATATTATAGAAGAGACGTAGTCATTCAATTTACGAAAAAAAAATATTTTTCGAGACCGTCAAAATTTGTTAAAACAATTTCAAATTGAAAACAAAGCGTATATTAAAATAACGTCACCTAAAAAAACATATCTTTGACTTTTTTGGAATTTATAGAACGTCCTAGAAATACAAAATAGAATTATGAGAGTTGTGCCATTGTTACTATTATTTTAAATATTTTTTTATTTATTTAAAATTTCTCTCTCGTGTACAGCCAAATTAAACGTGGGCAGTCGATTTCGCAATTTACTTCCTCGCCGTTGGGTTATGCAATTCGCGCGAGAATTACTCGTTCGCCATAAAAACTTAATCGTAAAAAGTGTACGTCTAAAGTCCACTGCTTCCGAGGACCGCGGAATAAGACGTCAAAGTTCCCGAGCAATCGTCGACGTTTTGTTCAGGTAACGAGATGGTAAAAAGATCTCGCTCCCACAATATACTTATGTCAAACGGAACGCCTCGTTAGCGTCTTGCAAAGTCGTAAAACTCTCCGAGAGTCATCGCGAAAGACGCGGTTGCAAGTTTTAATGTTGCGCGAGAATTAAACGCGGTAGGATGAGATACGTCGAAAAGTAGAGCAAACTCGGACCAATTTATTTTCTGCCAAATTCATTTTTGGTAAACCGCAAAATTAATCTCAAAATATCGTTTACCGTTTTTTTACTATGCGACTGCAAAATTTGCGCACAAACTTATTATCCAAACTTTATAGCATTATCGAAAAACCGTTTGAAAAACTGAGCCACTCATGGAGGAAGCTTCATGAGTGAAATAAAATGACGAGAGCGCAATGTGCGAATTTAGATATTTTTAAAAGTACAAAATCCCGCCCATAAATAAATGCTTTACGTTTCAGCGAATCTAAATAGCAAGTGACAGGTCACAAAATAACTTCTAAGCGCGATTTTGTAGAGTGTCTCCAAAGGAAATTACGAAGTGTCCTTTCTAAGCGTTATAATGAGCATAGCAAATTTTTAAAAATTATATAGCTCCGTTCTCGACTTCGTTCGAGGAGCTTGTACAGCGAGCGAGGATTTTTACGTCAGTTGCGATTACGTTGGCCCTCAAAGTAAGAGCGTGTGACAAAGACAGAAATTTGGCGGGGCCAGCGTGCTCGCGGACGCACGCATCCAGCCAGCATCCATATATGAATATATACAGGGTGTCCCAGAACTGAATACGTTCCCCGAAATTGGGGGTTGGGGGTAAAATTCTGAGTCGATTGATATAAGCATGTGTGGGTCTCACATCAACCCCTGAATTATTATTCATTTTTAACGGGTTACCCCCACTTGTAGCGCAAAAAAGGTCTTTTTCATGATTTTTTTAAAAGAAAACTACAAAACTTTTTTAATCGATCAATATACCATCTTAAAGAACACATCTTGAAGAACTTTCAGTAATTTTTTTATTGAAAAATATTACATTGTTTAGTGGCACATGGCCGTCAATGAAATAATGTTTTTATATACACGGTTTGCGGTGACCAACATTGCGACGAAGTGGATCATCTGAAAAAAAAATGCGGATGGATTTAGTCAAATATAAGTATAAACTAGTCTTTAATCGAAGGATTTTTAAAAATATTCATTTTTCACAAAATGGCGGACAGTCAAAATTAATGGTTCGATTTTAACGAAAAAAAACGGCCGTTTTTTGGCTACAAAACGGCTATTTTTTTCGAAAAGAAATCGAACGATTAAAGACTACATTTTTATGTATTAATTAAGCCTGCAAAATTTCAAGAAGATCGGTTCATTATTGTTCGAGTAATCTTGGTCACCGACTTCAGAAATGCCATTTTGAGAAAAACGCGTTTGAAGTTTCGTCGTTCCGTCGTTTACACAACGGATTCTTCTCTTTCAACGCTCATATCTCAATTTTGTTCGGATCGACTTGAAATTTTCAGGACATATTCTCAGATACTTATATAAGGAGTACAACTTTGCAGTGACCGTTTTTTTCAAAAGTTTAAGGCTTTATTATAAAAAAGTGGCTACATATTTTTTAATCAAAGTACTGCCCGTCGCTAGCTACGACCTCGGCCCATCTTTCAGGTAGCATTCGAATCCCGCGTCGATAAAAGTCTTGGTCCTTGGAGGCAATCCAGGAATCGACCCAATTTTTTACTTCTTCGTAAGTACCGAAGTGCTGGTCAGCCAAATCGTGTGCCATTGACCGGAACAAGTGATAGTCGGAAGGGGCAATATCTGGAGAGTACGGCGGGTGGGATAAAACCTCCCATTCCAGCGTTTCTAAGTACTTTTTCACGACATTTGCAACATGGGGTCGGGCATTGTCATGCTGCAGTATCACCTTGTCATGTCTTTCGTTGAATTGTGGCCGTTTCTCTTTGAGTGCCTTACTCAAGCGCATCAACTGACGTCGGTAGAGTTCCCCTGTGATGATTTCGGATGGTTTGAGCAGCTCATAGTACACAACGCCCAGCTGGTCCCACCAGATACACAGCATCACTTTGGATCCGTGAATATTCGGTTTGGGCGTCGATGACGGAATATGACCAGGCAGTCCCCATGGTTTTCGGCGTTTAGGATTATCGTAGCGAACCCACTTTTCATCTCCAGTCACAATCCGGTGCAAAAATCCCTTCCTTTGTTGCCTTTGGAGCAGTTGTTCACTGGTGAAAAATCGGCGCTCGATGTCTCTCGGCTTCAACTCATGCGGGACCCAGTTTCCTTGCTTTTGGATCATACCCATATCCCGGAGACGTTTTGAAACTACTTGCTGGGTTACTCCTAACGTCTCGGCGAGTTCCTCTTGAGTTTGGCACGAATCCTGGTCCAGCAAGGTCTCCAATTCTGCGTCTTCAAAAACTTTCTGCCTTCCGCCACCATACTTGTTCTCGACCTCAAAATCTCCACTTTTGAAGCGTTGAAACCACCGCCGACACGTTTTCTCACTAATAGAATTCTCCCCGTAAGCATCTACAAGCAAACGGTGGGCCTCAGCTGCAGATTTCTTGATGTTGAAGAAGTAAATTATAACCTCCCGCAAATGCTGAGAATTCGGTTCGTAGGTTGCCATGTTTGAGTGCCTATAACTTTATAATGCATACACGTATCCGTTAGCTTTTTTAAATTGTTTACATTGGAAGAGCCTCTAGTTTAAAATGCCACTTTTTTATTGAGCTAGGGCCACTACTTCGGCCGCAGTGGCTCTCTAAGTAAAAAGGTCACTGCAAAGTTGTACTCCTAATACTTCAAAAAAATGCAATAAAAAAAAATCGATTTTTTCAAAATCGTAAGTGGGGGTAACCCCTTAAAGGCAGGCCAATTAGGTGCACCCGCCTTTAAAAATGAATAATAATTCAGGGGTTGATCCGAGACCCACACATGCTTATATCAATTGACTCAGAAGTTCACCCCCAACCCTTCATTTTAGGGAACGCATTCAGTTCTGGGACCCCTTGTATATATAGTTACAGGGTCATCCTTTTATCTCTGCCACCCGAAATAACTCGGTAATTATCGATGTCACAAAAAAATGGTCGAGACAAAAGTTGTACGGTGTGAAGGGGGCCATCAAATGCGATCATTTTTTTTTATTTCGGTGGCGGCGTTGACGCACAGTGAAGGTCACCTCCACTTTTTAAAAATGGAATAGTACATTTTTTTCAACCATCTTGTGGAACACCTCAAGCCGCATAAAAAGCATTGGAGTTCAAAGTCGTCCAAGGCCATTCAAGGTCAGTATCGATAATACAAATTTAAATATCTCGGATCACTATCGAATATTTGGTAGTGATCGGGGATATTTAAATGTGTGTTTCATTTTAATAGGTGACCTTTAATGACCTTGAACAACTTCGATTCCCTAATGTTTTTTATGCGGCTTGAAGTGCTCCACAAGACGGTTGAAAAAAATGCGCCATTCCATTTAAAAAAGTGGAGGTGACCTTCACTGTGCGGCAGCATCTCCACCGGAATAAAAAAAATTTGGTCGCATTTGATGGCCCCCTTCACAGCGTATATGAGTGTGTGTGTGGCCCCTTTAACAGACGACACCCTGTATATGAGTGTGTGTGTGGCACCTTTAACTTTGCACCGTTAAAGGGGCCCGGCTCAAATTTTATACCAGTATTACTTGACACCCGCGAGTTAACGGTTTTTCGTGTCACGTCAAAGTTCCTTTGCAGACTCGATATTATTAAAAGGAAGCAAGGAGAAAAAAGACACTGAAAGGAGAGATACGTCAAGACTTCGGACAGGCAGGTCCTGTAATTACGAGAATGGTATGTGTGCGGGTATGGTGGACCTCGAAAGACTCTTGGACTTTTTATACGGGTGAATCGTTACATTTTCCATAAACGGCGAATTTATTTATATGTATTGATAGACAAATTATATATATATATATTTCTGGAGTTCCAACGTATACCCTTGCGGCTTTATACGTATTGACCGTTACTAATTAAACCTTTTTCGATCATTCCCTACCCTTCGCTAATCTAACCTAACTTAGTTTCGTCCACATCCACCTTAAGGTGGGAGATACCTTAAGGCGAGGAAAAAATGGCTGATTTTCATAATTTCCCACAATTTTTGAGACTTAGGGTATGTTTTATCACTGCCTTTGGCTGTTACATGGTATTTTCTTTATTAATCTTTGAGAATGGCACGGTCTTCTAAACGGGTTGCCGCGGATGTTGTCAGACGTCGCGACACGTAGCGTCGGCGGGATTAATCTGACAAAAAAAAAACAATCACATTTTTCTTTCATTAAGAGCCATACGCAGAATATGAACCAAGAAAAAGTGAGAAATGTTGAAAATCGATGAAATTGTACGAACTGAAAAAAAATTGAATTTTCCGAAATAAATGGCTACATTTAGAGATAAAAAAACTTTTTTTTTTCATTCAAAAACATTTAGGGTCATTTTTTGGACAATAAGGTTTGAAAGATTAATACCAAATTTCATCAGAATCGGTCGATTAGTGTTTTAGCTAGGCGTTACGCCAATTTTGAAAATGCAGTTTAGAAGACTGTGACATACCTCCGTGATTTTTAACGATTAATAAAAAACGTGGTGAAGAATTATTTCCCTTTAAAAAAATCATGAAAATTAGCAATTTTTTTTCTTGCCTGAAGGTATTTCCCCCTTAAGCTACCCTATTGTAAGTATAGTATTGTAATACACAGTTTCCCCGCACCTACGGCAAATGCCGTAGGTGCGGGGAAACTGTGGAAAATCCGCACCAGTATAGGCGGCCTATAATCTTCTGATATCTGATGCACAGACGTTTTACTCAAGTATCTACACTAAAGTCTCAGAAGCATTGGCCTTCCGCTCACTAGTTAATGCGCCAGCCGGTGCACGGTTGAGCGGTCCCCGCTCCGAGTATCGGCCATGCGCAGCGCTGTTTAACTCGAAGGACTGCCGGAGCTGAACCCAGACCGCCCATCCACCAGTGTCGGTTGTATCGGATAAATATCAGATTTTAAATAAAAATGTATCGATTGCAATATAACTTGCAAATTCTGCGCAAACTCTCTGATATATATATATATATATATATATATATATATATATATATATATATATATATATATATATATATCTATCTATTTTTTTTAATTGGGTATAGATTGTCCGGGAAATATCCGTAAACCAAAAAATTATAATGATAATGATATGTATATAGTAGGGTGTCCCAAATTTGAGCTCTATTTTTTTCCTTTCTCTCACCATTCAATTATCTTCTTCAAAGAAAAAAAAGACTGTCGCGAAATCTGCGAGCGGTCAAAAAATATTTACAGGTCGCTCAAGCTTCCCAAAAATTCAAGTTTTCATTAAAAAATCTATTTCTTTTTTCGTTCACTTTTCACCCATGAATTTCACGCTTTACAATTTTTTAATTACGCTCGCGAAAGCTCTAGCCGGCGAATGAATATTTAGTGGCCGCTCAAGAGCGCCGAAATTTCAAAGTCTCGCGATTTTTTTTCTCTTGTCACTCATAAATTTAACATTTGGTAAAATTTTCAAAACAATTAATCCTTTTTTTCTTTAGAAACGGGTTCTTTTATTTACCTCACACTTCTAACCCGATTAAACGGGGCACCTATGATTCTGTTTACGGACAAGAGCTAGCAAGAATTATTTTATGAGAACAAAGATTATAATTCTTGGGTTAGTAGTGTGAGGTACCTTTGAAAAATCTGTTTCCAAAGAAAAACGATTAATTGTTCTGAACATTTTACAAAGCGTCAAATTTAT
This sequence comes from Ophion slaviceki, assembly GCA_944452715.1. Lineage (NCBI taxonomy): Eukaryota > Metazoa > Arthropoda > Insecta > Hymenoptera > Ichneumonidae > Ophion > Ophion slaviceki. The sequence continues at coordinate 34,126,132 of OX101787.1, read as the reverse complement.
GAGTGAGATGAATAAAAAAAATTGGCGAAAATTGGATATTTCGAAGCTCTTAAGCGACCACTTAATATTCATTGAACGGCTAGAGCTTTCGCGAGGTTAATTAAAAAATTATAAGGCGTAACATTCATGTGTAAGAAGTAAAGAAAAAAAATCGATTTTTTATTTCGCGTACTTTTTTTCCTTCAAAGAAGATAATTGCAAGGTGGGAAAAAGGAAAAGAAATAAAGCCCAAATTTGGTCCACCCTAGTATATATACATATATACACACAAACAATGTGACAATTATAGATGGCCATTTGCTTTTAAGGGCTAGGTTCGGATGTTTTGCGACCGACAAAATTAACATTTGATGGTTTTTTAAAATGGACTCTTAATAAAACACATGGCCAGCTTATAATTGTCACCCTGTACATCACTGTCATTACCATTATCATTTTTTAATTTACGGATATTTCTCGAACAATCTATGCCCAATTTCAAAAAAGATTATTTATACAGGGTGAGCCGCGAGAAACAGAACACCTTAATATCCCTATTGGATTTGAAAATACGAAGTATGTCGATATCGGAATTTAAATGGTTTGCAAGGACGCGCAAGGCTATCACAATATTTTTTTTCGATTTTTCCAAGGTCACCAAAGTTTTTTAACAATACAATGGCATATTTTTTCTATTGCACGTTGTAGCCGGCATCCGAACGAATTCCACCATGTAACATAGTATGACCTTCAAACGACCTTAAACCCAGAAATATTGTATAAATAGTAATTCAACGTGTAAGAGTTTTTTATTTATTTCGGTTACGCTAAATGGTTCCTGCGCGCTGGGTTACATTCAAATGTATCACAACAACACAACAGAGTAGCAGGTTCGGTGATGACAGGACATTTACGAAACACCTTCACCTTCACCGGGAACTGATGAAAAATTATTACGATCAGCAAATCGTTCTCCGAACAGCCGTTCTACTTCTCTTAAGCACTGTCGACTTTCTCCATAAATTAAAATCATGTCGATCTTTCCTTCCTTCTAGTAACGCAGTGTGAAACATTCATCGATAAACTGATAGATTAGAAATGTTAGAAACTTCGGAAATCTGACAGCAAGAAGGTTTTCCGAGTAATGAGTAGCTGATAAACACGATTGGGCACATACGAATGGGTGAAGGCGTTTCATAAATCTTCTGTCATCACCGAACCTGTTACTGTGTTGTGTTATTATGATACAGTTGAATGTAACCCAGCTCACAGGAATCATTTAGCGTAACAGAAATAAAGAAAAAAACTCACACGTTGAATTATTATTTATTCAATATTTCTGGGGTGAAGGTCATTGGAAGGTCATACTATTTTACATGGTTAAATTCGTTTGGATGCTGGCTACAAAGTGGAAAGGAAAAATATGCCATTCCATTTTGGAAATTCTGATGACCTTGAAAAAACCGAAAAAGAATGAAATAAAAACAACATTAAGGAGACCATTTGCGTCCTTCCAGACCATTCAAATTCCGATATGTATGTAACATACTTCGTATTTTCAAATCCAAAAAAGATATTCAGGTGTTCTCATTTTCGTGACTCACCCTGTGTGTGTGTATATATATATATATATAATCGATAATAGAGAGTTCGCGCAAAAGTTGCAAGTAACATTTCAATACCATGTTCATACATTTTTATTAATTTTTTTCATTTCCCTTCTTCGTTCAGGTATACTGCAATTTTTTATTGCCCTATATTGTTTTTCGATCCTTAACGTTCGTTCAACGTTACCCCAAACACTGAAACTTTCATAAAAACCATCGCAAAATTCTGCGCGTTGAATGGTTCCGCTTTTAATCCAAAATACAGGGTACGCATGATGTGCAATTTAATATTGCATATATGTATTCGCGCGCGCGTGTGTTTTCTCGAAGTATGGCGCGTGAAGAATTTCGACGGTGATGAGTGACGTTGAATGATTTTGGAATATCGGCATATTGTAGGTCAATGAATTCGTATCGGAATGTGTTACACAGCGAACTCCTGAAGGTCTTGATAAAAAAAGTGGCGGCCGATCCGAAAAGTGGGATGTGTATAATATATATTTGTACAATAAACACGTGCAGAATAATTTGGCCGGCTAAATAAATTATAAATTTTTTCTATTTAATTTTTTTTCGAATACTGGATTTCTCGGAAAACATTTGCATGGAATATATATATTTCGAACACTTGAGTGTTCGCAAAAATATACGTATCGTTTATACATATGTTTATATCGATATAATGTAATTTTATATTGTATGAATATATATATATATATATACATATACGATACGTATATTTATTATATTAATACGGTAAAAAAATGATGCAAATTGGTAGCTTACACATCGCTTACCCATAATTTTATTTCGCTCATAAAGCGATTTACCCATGGAGGAAGCTTCGCGCGCGAAATAAAATAATAAGGGGGCAATGTGCGAGATTAGTTGTTTTTTTTAACAAAATACCACTTACAAATAAATGCCTTGGATTTCAACAAATTTAAATCGCACGTGACAACTCCAAGAACAACTTTCAAGCGCGTTGGTTCAGAGAACCCTCAAGAGGAGATTACGAAGTGTCCTTTCTAAGCGTTACAATGAACAAGGCAAGGTTTTTTTTAATTCATACAGCTCCGTTCTCGACTTTGTTCGAGGACCGTGGACAGCGGGAGACGTTTTTTTTCGGAAAATATTTGCATGGAATACATTCTTCCGTATCTATATAATATATAGGGTGTCCCAAAATGACCTGACGTTTTTATTTATTAAGAAAAAGTATTTATTTGAAAAGCACGAATCTTTTTACTTTGCTGTAAGATACAACCATGGAGGTTATGTGTGGAACACAATATTCGATAAATGGCCGTCACTTCCCTGTTTGCAAATGTTCACTCTTTTGACGAAATTTTCAGTAACATTTGGCATAATTGCGGACTAATTTCCTTAAGGCCTTACATACGCTATTTCGCCGATTTTCGAAGGTACTTTTTTAGACGCGGTTAAAAAAATGACGCGTATATTGAGATTTTTTTACAGAATATTTATGCACATTTATGGTGAAAGTTCTCGGCATCGATGTGGGTGTCTGAAAAAAATGAACATATTTATAATTGCCTAATGAATATATCTTTGGTGTGAACCAACAAAATTATTGTTAAAAAATTATTATAATAAAAATTCGAAACTTAACATTTTTTTACTAAATTTTCTGTCGGTATTTTATTTTTTTGTGTCATTGAAATTTTTGTTTCTGTGGTTCACACAATAGGTGACGATGCTAAAAATATGCTGTCAAAATATCAAAGAGATCTGAATTTCTGTTCAAGAGTTAGAACTTTCACAAAGTTAAAAAAAGTGAATCGTGGAAAAACGCCTTTGAAGTTGGTGGTCGGGCGCGCTGCGCGGTATCTATTATAAATGCAATCTTACCTCATTTAACAGTTTTGCAGAAATTTTCAATTCTTTAAAGCTTAAAATATTCCTAACCGTTCAGGCTAATGGAATCAAAAATTTTTTTAATGAATTTTTTTTTTAATTTTTCGCCTGTATAAGGCCTTAATGGTGCGTCCAATTGGTTCCTTGAGCTTCGGAATAATCTGTGGATCATTGGCATATACTTTTCCTTTCAGAAAACCCCAAAGGAGTCTAATGACGTCAAATCGCACGATCTTGGTGGCCATTCACATCGTCGCGGTGCGAGATAACACGACCACGAAACTTCGTTTGCAATAACTGCATTGTCTCGCCCGCAGGGTGGCGTCATCTTGCTGAAAGAATAAGTCTTTCGAGTCCGTGCCTTTTATGCCATTCATCGAATAGTGTGTTCCACACATAACCTTCGCGTTTGTACTTTATATTAAAATGAAAAAAATTGGACTTTTAAAATAAATAACACGTTTTATTAATTAATTAAAATGTCCGGTCAATTTAAGGCACCCTTTATAAAAAATAATATTAAGGTGGCACAAATTCAAGATCTATTTTTTTCCTTTTTCCCACCATCCAATTATCTTCTTTAAAGAAAAACAGAAAAAAATTGTCGCGAAAGTTGCGAGCGGTCAAAAAATATGTAGAGGTCGCTCAAGGCTTCCAACAATTCAAATTTTCATTAAAAAATCGATTTCTTTAGTTCCACTTCTCACCTATGAATTTTACGGTTTATAATTTTTAAATTAACCTCGCGAAGGTTCTAGCCGGCCAATGAATATTTAGTGGTCGCTCAAGAGCTTCGACATTTTCAGTTTTCGCCAATTTTATTTTACCTTTCTCACTCATAAATTTGACGTTTTGTAAAATTTTCAAAACAATTAATGCTTTTATCTTTAGAAACAGATTTTTCAAATTGACCTCTCACTTCTGACCCAAGAATTATAATATTTGTTGTCATAAAGTAATTCTTTAAAGCTCTTGTCCGCAAACAAAATTAGGCATAGGTCGTTTTATTCATAAGACTGAAATGGCAGCTGTTTTCCGCGCATCGTAATGCGTCCTACAGTTGGTCTCGTTAGTCAAACTGCGGACCAATCGTAGCTGTACTCTGTAACGAGCGTGGCCATAATACAACAATAAATAACAATACATAATAACACATATCGTCTAACTAGTGTTTGTTACAAATTATTGTAATAAATTAATCAGAAGTTGTAACACTTTTCTGTTTATTTTGTTTTTATGCCGCGAGGAATTATAGTGCATGCGAGATTAATTTTTTCGCAGAAATTCTGAATTTTGAAAACTTTGAGCGACCACTAAATATTCATTGGCTCGCTAGAGTCTCGCGAGGTTAATTAAAAAATGATAAAGCGTAAAATTCATGGGTGAGAAGTGGACGAAAAAAAAAGATTTTTTTAATGAAAATTTAAACTTTTGGGAGGCTTGAGCGGCCTCTAAATATTTTTTGACCATTCGTAGCTTCCGCGACATTTTTTTTTCTTTGAAGAAAACAATTGGATGGTGAGAAGAAGGAAAAAATAGAGCTCAAATTTGTGCCACCGTAATTTAATAATTAGGGTGGCACAAATTTGAGCTCTATTTTTTCCTTCTTCTGACCATCCAATTGTTTTCTTCAAAGAAAAAAAAATGTCGCGGAAGCTACGAATGGTCAAAAAATATTTAGAGGCCGCTCAAGCCTCCCAAAAGTTTAAATTTTCATTAAAAAATCGATTTTTTAATATATTATATATAGGCGTGATAGCGAAAGCAGCGACGTAATTAAATGCAGTCATACTTTCGTGTCGTTAACGTAGATGCCTTGAGAGTTCGCTGTTGGGAAATCCCCCAAGAAGTGTCCTTACCATGCTGAGATACAAGCCCGACCATACTTACGTACCATCAGCAGTTTTCTTAACTTTCTAGTAGAAAACTGCTGCCGAACAGACCCTCGTAAAGTGATTTCTTCCTTATCCTTCGATCCAGAAAAAATATTTATTTATTTACAATTCAAAAATGTTTTTTCTTCTTGATTGTCAAATTTATGTTCCACCCTTTTCCATGTACTGAGCTTCGATAGTCTTCGATCTCACGATGAAAAACATTAACCACGGCCAATTACGGTTTCTTGTCGATCCTAACGATTTTTGTTACGCAAGAGCGAAGCGGATGAACCTTCGACGGAAATGAATTTTTAGGGTTCGGTCGCTGAAGGGCTGACGACGTCAAGACACTAACGAGTACTTACCTTCTGGTTAAAATGTACGAGCTATCGGTACTCGTAATTCCATCGATATAGCAATTATCGTAATTGCCCCAAAGGGCCATTTCAAGGGCCCTCGTAAACGGTATTTAAAAAAAAATATTTTTTCAAATCAAAATCTCCCATCCGTTTACTTTTTGCGACGCTTCAATGGACGTTTAATAAGCGTTCGCCCGCCACGGATATCATTCAATAATTGCGATGGCTATTCGCGACCGCGTACGTATACGCGGAGCGGAAGCTTTCGAGACTCGACACGAACAACGACGCGAGCATGCAAGAGGGTGTCGACACTGACGGACAAGGAAAAAAAAACCCTTTTTTTCGTTTCTTTTTTGTAAATTCAATCACGCTGTACTGATGCAGGAAGACCGTAGGAATTTGCGAATCACGGTGCATCGGAGCTTGTGTTGCCCATGCGCCCCGTTAACGCCAATTTATACGGCCAATTTATATAGAGATGATTATACCACCATAAAGAAACGTCAATGGGACGAATCGAATTTTTTTTTTCTTCACGATGTGGAAGCTCGCAAAAAAAATCAACTCTCGCGGGTGCACGCTCAAGATTTCTTGCAACGTGTCCGAACAACTGGCGTCCAATTATTATCGGATGTCCTGGAGCTTTGCGTCCTTTTTTGTTGTTGGTTTTTTTGCCCTTTGAAGGATATCGCGGAGCTAATCGGTAGAGATCGAATATGAATACATACATATATATATATATATATATATATATATATATGTATGTATGTATGTATGTATGTATGTATTCATATATCACACACACACACACACACACACACACACACACACACACACACACACACACACACACACACACACACACACACACACACACACACACACACACACACACACACACACACACACACATATATATATATGAGGTATTCCACGTGAATTCGGTAGACTTTTTCCCGGACTCCCACAAATTCGATTTATTTCTTTAAATCTGATGCCATTGACTCTAAAAGACACCCTGATTTTTTTTACATTTTTGCGATAAAATCCTTAGTTAAAAAAAAATTCTCCGAAAAAGAACGCCCCGATTAAAAAATCTGAATAAATTCCCAAAATGCGTGATTGTAAAATTTTTCAAGTTACCCCCCGCAGTGGAAGTATGATGTTTTCTATGCTTTCTGAGCGATTAACATTTTAAAAAATCCGAAAAATTCACTAATAACTGTTCAAGGTCCATGATTATGATTTGGTTATTCAAAAATGGTCAAAAAATTTCATTGTGGGTATAAAAATATTTAAGTATGCGCCCGAAGTAAGCGGTTCTTGAATTTTTCGGATTTTTTAAAACGTTAATCGCTTTTAAAGCACAGAAAAAATCATACTTCCGCTGCGGGTGACAGCTTGAACATTTTTACATATAATCACCCATTTTTGGGAATTTTTTCAGATTTTTAAATCGGCGCGTTTTTCTTTCGGAGAAATTATTATTTTTTGTTTAAGGGTTGTTTCAACAAATGTAAAAAAAAATCATGGTGTCTTCTAGAGTCAATGGAATCAAAAATAAATCGAATTGGCGGGGGTTAGAGAAAAAGTCCACCGGATTCACGTGGAATACCTCATATACATATACACAAGATGTTCTGTTATGAATGAATAATCCTGCAACTGTCGATAGCTCAGATCATGAACTACTGGCATATGCTGGAATTTCAGTTTAGTAAAAGACCCACGGTTTTCGAGATTTTGGGCTTTATGTTATTTTTTGAAAAAAATCATCTGCTTTTGGTTTTTTGCATGCCATTTCTACAAATGATATTAATCGACAATAACTAAGCAACTTTTTCAAGTAATTAGCACGATATGCGTACTACTTTTTTTTACACCACACGCTATCAAAGTCAGATGTTCGAATTGGTATGTATGAAAATTCTGCATAAGATCTTTTTTTATAAAGTTTCCTTAACATTTGAGGTTAAAAAGAAGACTTTTCTAGATAACACAAATAACCAAGAGTATTTTTTAAACAGGGTAAAAAAGGTTATCATTTGTAGAAATGGTATGCGAAAAACCAAAAGCAGATGATTTTAATCCCGGAAGCTGTGAGACTTGTCCTAAATGGAAATTCCAGCATATAGTAGGACAATATCTGACCTATCAACAGTTTCAGGATTATCCATTCATAACAGGGCACCCTGTATGAATGGATATATATATGATGCCTCGTCCTTTAGAACATGGTCGTTTGTACTTCCGAGATTTCTCGTCCCAGCATCCGCACGTTATGTATATGAGAGTAATTTATTGGATTGTGAAAAAATGATCTTCTTTCAACGACCCTTCTTTAAGGCGTTACATGTGTGTGGCTCACCAAAAAATGATACTTTTTTGGGATTTTTTTAAGAATAATACTAAAGCAATCGAAATGAGGTTTAAAGGGTTTATCCTGCATGTGGTGACTGCAGAACTTTGATCGATTAGCACCTAGAAAAAAAAACATTTTTTTCATTTACCTTAGTTTTGCTAGAGAAGTACAGGGGATTATTGAAAAATATGGTGTTTCGCAAAATGGCATGTTGAATAAAAAGTATTTTATTCGTTTAAAAATTGGCCTTGTTGTGAACGATTCCTTACAGTGTTTTTTTTTTTCGAGAAAGGAGTTCTTTCCTATTACTTGCCATTTCTACAAGAAATAACTTTTTTCATCCATCGCGTATTTTTCTAGCCATTATCATGCAGAATATGAAAAACGTTGGTTTTTCTCCACGGTCCAAATTTGCGCTGTAGCTCCGTAGCTCCGCCCGAAAAAAACACGTTTACTAGGCTCCATACCGTCACTTTATAGGGGGAAAAAGTAGAAATGGTTTTATACACCCTAAGCCGAGTTATTCCCATAAATAGATTATCGATTAATTTTTTGAAGTTAAAAAAAAGTTGAATCCCCTCATTTTTGGGCCTCAGGCCTGTAGTTCAGTAAAAGAGACGAAAAGACAGCACTTTTTGGCGTAGAATATGAATTTTTGACCCATGGTTGCATACTGAAAGTAACCCCAATAAAATGTTGTCCCTCAACTCGTCCCAACCCTAAGAAATAGGGATTGAAAACTTGAAAATCGCCGTATCTCGATAATGAATAGCCCGAGCAAAAAAGGTTTCAAAGAAAAGTTGTTTGGAATCATAAAATTCGTATAAAGTTATCTGACGTCCAACCCCCTATCTTTCAAAATAGCGGCACAAAAACGATTTGAAAATTCGGGATTGATACGTGTGCGAGCGGAGTAGACATATCGCTGCGTCCTTGTCTGGGTCAGTGATGCTCAATGGGTCAGTGGTGCTCTCGTGTTCTTGTGCCGCTATTTTCAAAGATAGGGGATTCGACGTCAGATAACTTTATACGTATTTTATTATTCCAAATAACTTTTGTTTGAACATTTTTTTTATCAGACTTCTAATAATCGAGATACGGCGATTTTTAAGTTTTCAACCCCTATTTCTTAGGGTTGGGGCGAGTTGAGGAGCAACAATTTTATTGTGGTTACTTTCAGTACACAACCATCTACCTTCAGTAAAAAATGCATATTCTACGCTAAAAAGTGCTGGGTTTTCGTTTATTGAACTGCTGCCTCAATGAACATCGAACCTTTCTCGCAAAAATGTCATCAGACATCTTTCTGTGTCTTCCAGCGAAAGCCGACCCTCGTACGATGTTCTCGCTGGTGATGTTGGGTCTGATGATCGTTTCCGACACGAGGGCGAGTCTACCATCGAGCGACGGCGAATTGAGGGTCCAAACGTCTTCAGGAACGTCACTGATCACGAACGAATTGGACTTTGAGGATCTCGCAAAATTGTCGCGAACGACACGAGAGGACATGGCGGCTAGCGAAGAGCTATCGTCTCGTGTCGCGTCACCAATGGACGACGAACGATCACGTACGACGTTGAAAAAATCCCGCAAACCCAAAGCGTTTTTCCTCAATTATCCGTTCGTCCCACTGATCAATCGAAAGCAGCCGATGATAGCGAACTACGAGAAGAGCGGGCAAAATTACGAGCACAATGGGGAGCTTCGGAGGAGACTGTCGACCAAGAAGCGCTATCAGCAAGAGAGCCAAATTTATTACATCCAATTGCCACCAACTCCGTACACTTACGTGCCCGGTTTCGGCTACATCTCCCAACCGCCAACCTACTCGAGTCCCGGTTTCCACAGACCCGACAAAAATCACGTCCACAGGCCGTCCAGGCCCTCCGCCAATCATCAAAAGCCAACTATCGTAAATCCGTTTATCAAAGTGCCCGTTGACTTCGTGAGCAACGGCAAGCCCACCGGGGTTTATCAGTGGCCGGTTAAGAGACGCGAAGCAACGTTAAACAGACTCAACGAGGGCCCTTACGTCTTCAATGGACGACCCAGCAGCCTCTATTTGCTCAAGTCCGGTGGACAAAAAAAAGGACATCAGCCAATACGGTTAGCTGAGCCATCCAATGATCCTTATTACTGATCAAGCCCTCGTTACACACATTCTGTGGCTCTTTGTCTCGCTTTTTGTCGTTTCGTTCTTCATCACACGCGGATTAAAACGACCGGAGCAGATGGCTCTTAAGCAATCTATGTTTTTTACCTTCTTTTCGCGTCGACGCTTCCGTACGCAGCAGGGCCTTGGCAAATAGACGTTTTTTCGTGCGCTAGACCAATCAAACGAATGTGATGTCATTTTGGAGTGGGTACGGATGATTACGGGCGTGAATTTGCCCAGGTACGTGGGCTGTACGATTGTTTGGAAATCATTTGAAGGTTCTGCAGAGTGTCAAGGCTATGCAGCTTGGAACAGGAAACATTTTTTTAGTTCATTAGACTAAAGCATCAGCTGATGAGTAATTCGTACGTGGACATTGAACTGACATCACGTGTTACGTGTTTCTGTATGATTTCGAAAACGAACAGCTGGAAAATGGCATGGAATGATTTAAAAAAAAATTGGAACGATGCTCTCGCCTTGATGTACTTTGATGTGTATTGATCCAGACCTTTGATTGATCGAGATCTTTGCTCAGACCTTGATTGATCGAGATCTTTGCTCAGAGCTGTATATTTGTATCGACTATCAATACGATGTTCTTCGAGAACAGTTGAACATTTTTGTATATATTAAACGAAATTTCGACGGAGGAAAATACAAGCTGATCCACAGTCCCCAAATTCCCGAGTACACAAAAGCAGGAGGCGAACAGGAGGCGGACGGACAGACCTATTTTTCATTCCTTCGCTGTCCTGGCGCGGAGCTTCGCAGTCGATATTGATTTAGGATCGGAATTACAAGCCCGCAACCACATGTCAGACTCTTCGGAATTTCGTCGAGAATTTAATCGATCGATGTCTGGAAAAAGGTAAGGGAGCAAATCTTGTTTCAACGCAGTACCTGAGCCACTTTCGGCCGACTTTATTATAATTTCCAGTGGCTCAATGGAACTGCAATGACTGACTATCATTTCGAGGAGCGTTACATCGTTTCTAACTCGAGATATTTGGTATCAAAGCTGGCAACTTTTTCACGAATCGCCAGTAGCAACTGTATCAAATGCCAATGCCAACCCTTTGCTAGGGAGACTTCCTGGCTGGAGCCTCGGAGTTCTCCAATCTTTTACCTGGAATGAATATTCAAAATAATTTGCGTTGTAGATAAGATTTGCCTTTGGAGTGCGGAGGGAAACCGAGAAATATCGTTTTTTGATGGAATGGTGCGTGTTTGAAAAAAGAATCGTTTACGGTGAAAAAAATGGTAAAAATAATATTGGGAGTACAAATAAGTGTCCGTCGCTTGACGAAAGATGGCTCCACCAGGGGGTTATGGTTGAAATTGTCAGATGTAAAACGTCATAACGTAAGGTTGAACATCTGGCAGGACCATAACCTTGAAATATTAGCGATTGTGAATCATTCACGTAATTCTCGTTTTTTGAGCCGAATAAGCATCATTTGCGGGAACTTTTCATTTTCTTCTTTAATTTAAAGAAATCTGCAGCTGAGGCGTATCGATTGCTTGTAGAAGCATATGGCGAGGCTGCTTTAAGGCCTTCTTCACTTTCCAAAAATTTGCCTAAAAATCGTCAGATAATTGTTAATAACAAATGAACTATGCAATATAAAAAAAATCCTACGTACTTCCATAGACAATGTGTTTTTCAAGATATATTTAACATTTTAAGTGAATCGGTTGAAAATTGTCTGGCTTATGTTTCCGGCCAACTTGAAAAATGCGGTCTTGAGATAAACGCTGCACAGCCGCCATTTGGAAATTAATCGCTTCAAGAAAATTATTGTATACAGTCACTGATATGTATGATAAACACCCTTTTTTGTAATCTCGATTTATTTTGTAGTTTTTCTGAAAAAAAGTCCCAAAAAGCCAATTTTTTCGGCCTTTAGAGTGGCCTAACCCCTTAAGTAATAGAAGTTGTCGCGAGTGGTTTTAAACGTTTAAGAACGGTGAGTTCGACGTCGAAGACAAAGAACGTAGCCGAAGGCCGACGGAAGTAAGTAAATGACGCTTATTCGGCTCAAAACTCGACATTTTCGAACGAAAAAAATTATGTGATGCTGACGCAAAATCGCTAATATTTCAAGGTTATGGTCTTGCCAGATGTCTAACCTTACGATGTGACGTTTTACATCTGACAATTCCAACCATAACTATTTGTACTCTCAACATTTGTCGGAAAAAGTTGTCAATGCATGAAAAATCCTCGCCGTGCTTCCATGTAAAACGTTATAAGGTTCCAAAAGAAATTTCATGTCAATTGGTGAAGAATTGGCGATGTAATGTTGCTGGCTGCAGGACACTATCAGACAAAGGTGAAACGCTTCCAGATTCAGCGCCGCGATTTGGGTAAGGTTCTGAAAACGCCCCCCCCCCCCCCCCCCCCCTATCGATTGAGCTGAAATATTGCAAAATACTCCCTTTTAATATTTCGAGACTATCCTTAGAGGGATTTTTGGCGACGCGCAATAGTTTTTGGGTTTGTTTTGGTTTGTTGGTTAAAGATCATGCCAGCGAAAGTCTATACAGTTGACTGTAAATGATGTAGAAGATCGTCTAGACAAATTTAAAAAATGACGCGAAATCACTTCTTAATGAAAAAAGTTATTGAAATAATTCGTCGTTTTATTGACAGTTTTGAAACTTTTCAAAATTCGATAGCCGAATTATTTTGACAGTGTTCAGATTTTCGGAGGTTTGGTCTTTCGGGTAAAATTCTTTCGGAGTTTTGATCGTTCGGGGTAGTATACTTTCGGAGTTTCGAGCGTTCTGATCATTCAAAGTTCGGGATTTCAACCCGGCCCCGGTTTGTTGGGGTTTGTTTGGGTTCGTTTGGGTTTGTATGGGTATTTTTGTTTGAACAAAACTGAGAGCGCGATATCATAGGTATGAACGGAGACGTAGCATATGTAGATATAATCGGTTCACGTTGAAAAAAAACTTACAAATTCAATATCGCGAAAACTATTGCGAGACGCCAAAGATCCTTTTAGGGGTTGTCTTAAAATATTAAAAGAAGGGTTTGTGCAAAATTTCAGCTCGATCGATAGGGAGAGTTTTCAGAACCTCATCCAAAAAAAAAAAACTTCAAAATTCAATATCTCGAAAACTATTGCGAGTCACCAAAAGTCCCTTTAGGGGTTGTCTTAAGACATTAAAAGGAAGGTTTGTGCAAAATTTCAGCTCGATCGGGTGGAGGGGTGGCGGAACCTTATCTCGCCATTTGATTACACACCTGGCGAAAAAAATCATAAAGATACTTAAAGATATGTGGAATAAATTCTACTAAATAGATTCACATTTTACATTCTATCAACTCAGTATCCATTTTTTTAAAATCGAAAAACACCTTTTTCCGGTACTTTGATTGATAGTCTCCCTCAATATTACGAGCAAATTTGTCGATATATTTTTATTTATAAAATACTAGACAGCAGGACTACTACCAAGACGATTTCAAAAAAGACACAATCAGACCCTTTTGTTTCCGAAATCCAATCACGAAAAATATTAAATTCAGAGCAACGTGTTTCACGTTAAAATGCACTCCATTTGTGTCTTCGGGGACAGTGCAGTTGCGAGGGCAGTGTCGCATTCCGTCCTCCTAACGATTGTCCCCAGTCTTCTCTACCCAAAGTCCTTAGCCACCTCCAGGAAGGATATAAAATTATATTTCACTTCCTCTCGTCGCGGGACGGCAATTAAATTCACGTCGGTGTCGGACGCGAGGACTCTACTAATTGCGCATTCCAGTGGACGCGTTCAATAACTGTTATTAACTCTCTCGCGAGTCCAGGCTCAACACCTCTCTCGTTCAATTGAACCGAGCCAGACGGTGGATACGTATACATATATACGAGCGTACACACTTGCACGAAATAATGCTCGAGAGGTTTCGGCTCGTGGAAAAAGTGAATTATTTTTATTTCTTCTCTTTCTTACCTTGTCCCTTTCTTTACACATCTTCCACGTATCTCGTTTCGTGAACTGTGAAATCGCAGCGAATTCCGTGACAGATATAGGCGTGAGCCCCGTCGTTCTCGTAATGAAGTGCTCCGGTTCCCCAAGTAGCCGTTGTTACGAAAAAAAAACGATAAAAAGAGGTTGCCGAAGTAGTCGTTGTAGAGAAAAAAAAACGAAATATCCTTCAGGGTTTTCAAAGAGGATTGGTGAAAAAAAACCAAAAGGAAGAAGTTCCCTAAGGAGCCGTTGTTACGAAAAAAAAACTTAAGACCCTTCAAGATTTTTGCAGAGGAACGTCCACCAACACGCCAAGTCATCAGCGGTTCTCAGCTTTTAGGGGAATGTTTTTTTTTTCGTTTCGCTTAATCGTGTACAATTTTACAAATAATTGTCGCCGCTTTATTGAGTACAAATCCGCAATATACCCTAGTTTACTTCGCCTCTTAATAACTAACGTGGCGCGTGTACAAGAATACAAAAAGTATACAAATCTTCCGACATTCCGCGTTCTTCTATGCGCGGTGATGAGAATTCTTGACGGTCGTCAGCTTGGCGACAGGCATTCGAATGAGTGAACGAATTAGATTCGACGTTATTAGTGAATTGATGTTTCTAATTTCGAGAAACTGTTCCGCCGTTTTGCAAAATGCCCGAGAAAAGCTTACTAGTCGATTGGAATTTATCGTGTTTCTGTACCAGAGTTGTCAAAGTCCATTTACTCTGTGCGAGCTTATAGGCTGTCAGGTGTCATCAGTACGAAACTACCGGCAAGCGAATAAAAACCTAGCGGAGCACGTCGACCAATGGCCCCAAAGATTAAAGGTCCATTCTGCAATGTACGAACGATTCTCGCTCATTGGCAATATCAATATTTGTTATTGCATAAAAATCTGCGGAAAACGGTCAGTGATTGAAATATCGGCAAGAAAACATCGAGGTACGTTGCGAGCTATGAATATCTTAATTGCGAATAAATAGTAGCCCAAAGAAGCGCTTCTCTCAACCCTGGGTCGTCACGCCTATTTTTTGGCTGCCTGGACCGTCACTCGTAGAGACAATTTTCTTTCGCTCGTAACTTCCAAAGAAATGCCTATTTTTAGTTTCAATTGTAGTGAAATCGAAACGCCAGACTCCAACGAACAAGAAAGCCGTCAGCCCAACGTGGATAAATGGTTTGTTCAAAAGTTACAGCACCTTTAACAAGACCGAAAAACTTTCTGCAGCAAATGCAGAGGTTGCGTAGCAGCTGTCAAATGTTGTAAAAGAAGAATCCAGTCCTCGATTTTTTTACCGCATGCTTAGCAGTGCCTTTCTGTATCAACGGGGTATCTACGGGCCTACCGCCGTCTACCAGGCCAGGGTGTGACATCAAAGACAGTGTTGCGATCGAGCTCGGCTTCTGCTGCGCAACGAGACCCCAATAAAATAAAAAAATAAATTTTAAAAATACACCACGAACGAGCAGTGTCACTTACAAATCTACGTACGATTAAAGAGCTTTGAGCGTGATGCGCGACTGATCTTAAGACTAATTTTCCGACCGCAATTGCCAACGGGCAATCTTTTCCGACAATGGATTACAACGACGCGAGGACAAGAAGCTATAGTCTTTTTCTCTCTCAGTCGGCATTGATTAAGGAAAGGAGGAAAAAAAAAGAACCGATATGCGCGTGGAGGAGGGAAGGATTGTTTTTTTTTTCGACGGGGTTTTCCCGGCTGGAAGAGCTGAAAACGACGATGATGTTTCCTGGGCTCTTATCGTCGTACCTACTCATCCACACCCAACGCAGCCCCGTAAAAACGCATTGAATTAGGGCAAAAGTGGATGATAGTAGATCGGCTGACGGCTCTTCTCCATCACGTAGAACGCTTTCGGTTTGCCATTGCCGGGGAAGTTGTTCTGTATGTTGGTTGCCGAGGTAGGGTCGATTTTGCCGGTTCTCGCGTTGATCGGTGCGTAGTAAGACATCGCTGCCTTTTTCCGGTGCTTCTTCGGTCTGAGCGAGTTTCTCGTGTTACCCGAGGCATGAAGTTCGTTAGAGAGAGACCATAGAGGCAAACGATCGTTCTTGTGCCGTTCGTTATCGTTCCGAGACTCGAGCCTGTAGAGATTCGAGTCCTCCAGTCTGTAAGACTTCTTGTTGTTCTTGCTTGGCTTCTCGTGGGCCTCGTCTCTCGACCCTTTCTTCGCTGTTTCCTCGGGTCTTCCGGAAGCTCGTAGTGGCTCAGGAACTCTTGGATAGTCGAGCCATTTGTCGTTGTTGCGCGTGTGCTTGACGAGCTTGTCATCCTGATCGAGAGAATTCACCGACGACAGGTGATGATAACGTTTGGTGTTCGATTGGTGGGGGCTGGAAGAATTTTTCGACGAGTCCTTCAACATGGCAGGTCTCTTCGGAGCGGCGGGCAATGCCGCCGCATTGGCTCTGTCGGTTGGTTGCTCGTTGAGGGTCTTCAGATCTGCCAGACGCTCGTCGTTCCTCTCCTGGAGACGCTTCTTCAGTTGGTCCATCTTCGATTGGGCGCGGAACTTCTTTTTCTCGCTGATCTTCTTCACCAGGGGCAAGTTCCAGTGGTAGATCTTGCCGGGCTTGCCGTTACTCTGGAAGCCCACTTGAGGACTCGAACTTCCGGAAGACTTGCCGTCGTTGTCCTTTTGGGCCTGCTGGCCCGCCTTGTGCGGTTTCGTTAGAGTGTAATATGGCTGACTCGGTGGCAGCTTCACGACGTAAACGTGACTGTCACGATGACCGTGACGTCTGCTGTAGGGCTGATGGATGCGGGTCTGAGATCCCAATGGAATGTCCATTGCGTCCGACGGTTCGGGCCCCGAGAGCCTCTTC
Organism: Ophion slaviceki; assembly: GCA_944452715.1. Classification (NCBI taxonomy): domain Eukaryota; kingdom Metazoa; phylum Arthropoda; class Insecta; order Hymenoptera; family Ichneumonidae; genus Ophion; species Ophion slaviceki. The sequence goes on along the minus strand of OX101787.1, from coordinate 34,109,085 downwards.
TTGTGATGACCGTCCGGTATTTGTACCGGCACCAGGCCGAGACGTTGAAGTATCGCCGCGTTGCTGTTCTGCACCGTCTCGAATCTCGCGGGCTCCGATTTTTCGGCTGTCATCGCGGACACCACTGCCAAAAGCATCGCGAGCACACCCAGCCTGCAAGGAAAGACAAGCGGAACTTTTATTACGGCAAGCCTCGGAAGGGAAGATATTAGAAACTGGCGGGTTGCTTCCTCATAATTTTATTTCGCTCGAAAAGCTTCCGTAAAAAGTGGAGTTTTCAAAATTGGCTGCCTTGTAGAGGAAGCATTGATTCAAGCCGAGTTACTAATTTTAGTTTACAAAAAAAACATTGTTTTTTGACGAATTAATATTTCTTGTATAATTCTACCCCCTACTATTCCTGTAGGCGATTGTATTCTGTTTTCTTAACTTTTTAGATAGTTAAGGCATGAAAAACATATTTTTGTAAATTGAATTTCCCATCGAATTATTTCATACAATAATACGATAATACGATTTCTCATAATTGCACAAAATTATATACATATTAGACTGGCCCAAAAAAATATTTTTTTTTTCAATTGAAATTTTTGTTGAGAATGACAAAAAAAAGAGTGCTGACCAAATGTTAGCCCTTTATATTGATATTTAGAGGACCCTCATCGCGATTTACTATTTCCCATACATTCAACATCGTAAAAGCTTTCTTTGCCGCTTCTCAGCTTTATAACTCGCCTGCGGATAAACACACGAAAATGTTCATAACATTGTTTTATAGGAAATTTAACGCTCTACAAAAAAGGTCCCTGGCCTTCATACGATAAATTTACTCGTTCGAATTTTATTCAACGTCAAATTTGAATTCATGATCAATTTCATGATTTTGTGAGATTTTTGGACTTTTACGAGGAAATTATTGATATTTTTTGTTTTTTTTTAAATAAGTCATCTAAAAAAATATTGCATCCTTTTCAAATTATTCCCTGGATAGTTTCTGAAATTCTTGATAGATTCAAATGTATTGGTATTTATTTAAAAGTACATTAGTACAAAAATCTATTCTTAAACCGAATTCAATTGCCTATAGCATGATAAATAAATATCTAGGGAATAATGTTAAAAAGATACAATACTTTTTAAGATGAATCAGAAAAGAACAACAACAAAAATCAATAAATTTGTCACAAAAGTCCAAAAATCTCACAAAATCATGAAATTTATCACAAATTCAACTTTAATGTTGAATAAAATTTGAACGAGTGCATTTATCGTATGAAGGCTAAGGACCTTTTTTGTAGAGCGTTAAATTTTCTATAAAAAATGACTTTGGGCGTTTCCGTGTGTTTACCCGTATGCGAGTTATAAAGCCGAGAAGTGGCAACCAAAACTTTTTCCATGTTAAATGAGTGGGAAATAGAAAATCGCGATGAGGGACTTCTACATATTAATATAAAGGGCTAAAATTTGGTCAGCTCTCATTTTTTGTCATCCTCAACAATATAATCAACAAAAAAATTCTTTAATAAAAATTCATTTTTTTTTGGACCAGTCTAATACATATATGTATGTTCTTCCACCAATTGTCCCAAATTTCAATCCTAAAATCTCGACCACATTACTTCATTTCCACACAAAGATTGTGGACCATACGGCGCCAAAAACATAATTCCAAAATTCCTTTCAAATCCGGAACATTTTCCCGATTTTCACCAAGTCCATAGACCCCACATTTCCTACAATGCAGCTTTGTCATGGAAACATGAATCTATCCCAATAGCTCTGGAAGACCCTTTTCCCTTTGCATCAATCTGGCAGAGTCCAGAACCGAGTCGAGCTCAAGCTTCTTTCCATTTCCGCTGGGCAGTCTTCCAAACCATCATTAACACGTGACATCATAGGAAGTCAACCCACAGAGAGTCTATCGCAAAAAGGAGCCGAAAAAAATGAAGTCCGTTGGTATCAAACCGTAGGAGTCCAGAATAACGTCGAGCTTCTTTCCATTTCCACTGGGCAGTCTTCCAAACTATTATTTACACGTGACATCAAAGAAAGGAAACCCTCAGAGAGTACATGGCAAAAAGGAGCCGATAAAAGTGAAGTCCGTTGTTATCAAACCGGAAGAGTCCAGAACAGAGTCATCAACACGTTACACCATAGGAAGAAAAAAACACCCAGAGAATATGGACAAAAAGTAGCTGGGAAGAATAAACTCCGTTGGTATCAAACCGGAAAGGTCCAGTTTCTTTTCATTTCCGCTGGGCAGTCTTCCCTATCATCATTAACACGTGAGACCATAGAAAAGACAGTCTACGTAGAATAAGGATGCAGGAAAGATGTTTGCTCCTCAGAGGACATGACTAAGATATTCCTAATGATCAATCTGGATGACGTCGCAGGATCGGACGGTAAACAGCATCCTGAGAAACCTCAACGAAATTGTACACGACAGACTGGTTTCCCCGAATTCGATTCACGAGTATGTGTAAACGATTCCAGGGATTCTCTTGTCGTTTTACCGGGTTGCATCGTTATGCACATATATACACGTGAATGCGCACACATACGCAGGGAATACCAAGGTGCATACACTGTAGGGCTTGGATGCATCGGCGATGTTGTATACCTGTGACCAGGGAGTTTGTTCACCTTGGCTTCCCTCCCTTCCTCTTTCTTACTCCCATATATACGTTTCTCGCCGAACATTACGTGCCTCACGCCGCGTCGTCTTGCTCGTAGTTGGAACGACTTTTGTGACTCTTGTGTCCACACACAGGACGAACCAACACTACGCGAATGTACGCTCCGATGATGACTCCCGCGCCGAGCCCGCGGCTATGAGCAAGCACCGGGAGCCCAAAGATCGGCAGTTCGTGCAAACGATTTGAGATTTACGCGCGGATGCATAATCCAGGGAGAAATGGCTTGCAGTGTGTGGACGGTAATCCGATAGGGAAAGATAGAGACAGGGGGAGAGTTTTTTCTATTATTCAGGCTAGACGGGTACCGAGGTTTCGAGATCCTATTCACTCGTTCTCCACTAACGACTTTCTTATGGGGTTTTAGTTCTTATGGTGCTTTAGTTGTTATGGTGTTTTAGTTGCTATGATGTTTTAGTTCTTATGGTGTTTGGTTCTTATGGTGTTTGGTTCTTATGGTGTTTGGTTCTTATGGTGTTTGGTTCTTATGGTGTTTTAGTTCCGGTGATTTAGTTTATGGTGTTTTAGTTGCTATGATGTTTTAGTTCTTATGGTGTTTTAGTTCCGGTGATTTAGTTTTTATGGTGTCTTAGTTCTTATGGAGTTTTAATTCTTATGGTGTTTTAGTTCTTATGGAATTTTATTTTTTATGGTGTTTTAGTTCTTATGGTGTTTTGGTTCTTATGGAGTTTTATTTCTAATGGTGTTTTAGTTCTTATGGAGTTTTATTTCTTATGGTGTTTTAGTTCTTATGGTGTTTTGGTTCTTGTGGTGTTTTACTTCATTGCGATCCAGAGGACATTTGGAGAGCCTCCAACATTTTGGTCAATGGAGAGAAATTGGGACATTCCGCCAATGAGGTACGAGATATGAAAACCTTTTTATCGTATGACCGGATGCTTCTTTAATACTATTTTTGTGTTTGTGTAGTTTGTCTATTTGTTCATAACAACTGATTAAAGTTGTTATGAACAAATATCGTACTTTTTTTTCTACAGCTTGCTATTTTGGTTACTTTTTAAAATCCATGAACCATCCGGTCATATAAAGTTTTGTTATTATGTTTGAAGTATATTTTTTATTTTTCATTTCAGATGACCCTAGTTTGCCGGAACCACCTACACCGATTGGCCATGCAGCAACGCCGGCACTTTCTTTAAGGGGTTATGCCTAGTTATAAAAGTCGAAAAGTCACTATTTTTAATACCAATATATTTTGACAGTATATCATCTTAGAAATGATTCCTGAAAATTTCAAGGTGATCGGATAAAAATTGACAGATTGAAGGCTGTTGTGTTGACGCCCATCGGAACGTTCGAAGCGTCGTTAGAAACTTCGAACGCTTTTTTCTCGAAAGTACGTTTTCGAAGGCAGTGAGAAAAATATCTCAAAAACGACTGAAAAGAAAAAGAATGAAAATTTCAGAGCTTTTTCTAGATGTAGAAATATAGACTCAGTTTGATTAAGCGCCATTTTTTAAAATTCTATGTTTCGAAAATTCCTTGATCAATCGTAGGATAAGTTAATATGCTAACGAAATCTGTTTGATTTTTTGATATTAGGTAACCTGGTGCCGAAGGGCATTGCTCACAGCAAAATACGTTTTCGAGCGGTATAAAGGGTTATAATTAAATATTTTGACACTAAAAAATTACAGTTTTCTTCAGATGATACTTTTTCAAATACCTAATTTTTGTAGAAATTCATGATCACGATTTTCCGTGCAAAAAATTAAAAAATGAGCTGTTTTCGACTGTTAAATAATAATAACTCCATTGTTTAACGATATTTTTTAATGAAAAAAGCACTTAAACTTGGTAAAACTGTGTATCAACTGTCCGTAAAATCCCGAACTCGTCTTCCGAATAACCTCATCAGAAAAAAAGATTGAAAATCGACCTTCTTTTTGGGCCCCAAGCTATGCAGCCCTGTTCAAATCCTTCATCGTGGATTCGTGATCCATTTTTTCCGAGCGAAAATTCGACAATGGAAATTATTATGACAACCAATGGAGAAAATATTTTCGTATTTCATTCCTAATGTACTTGTGATCCGAATCGTTTGGATCAGCCATACTCAAAGTGTGCTCCGCGGAGCCCTGGGGCTCCGCAAGGCTTCTCCTAGGACTCCGCCGAAAACAAAAACTTCATGTGTCCCAATAAATGGAAATAATTTCATCAATTTACAGTGGAATTAATACATTGAATTGGTACATGTAAAGTACCCATTTTTGTACGATTTTCGGCAAGAGTACGATATCCGGAGCGCCAAGATTTGACGGTGAATTTACGGTTATCGAGTCAAAATAAACAAAATATGAAGAGTGGAAAAGTTGATATTTCGCTTATATTGCGTTCAAATTAGAATTTTTAGATAGTTTTCGAAAATGACGATTTTTGTCGAATTTTAAAATTTCAAGCAACATCAGGCAAGGTAACTTGGAAATTTATAGTCTCAACAGTGTCTCAGAAGCCAAAAATGTATTTTAAATGCCACTACCATGTTTTCCTCGCTTATAAGTGCGACTAGACAGAGAGTGAAGTAGTATTTTTAATCGCTAGGAGTCCGAAGAGGGATTAAGACGGAATGACACCTCATCGCGGTCGGTATGGTAGAGCAATTGTAGATACCCAAAAATCTCTGAAACGGCTCTTCAGATCCCGTCGAAACTTTGCCAAACGACGTCAAATAGATAGACGAACAGCTGTCTGCCCCTCAAATTTTCTGAATTTAAGAAAAAAACCGTAGATTGGCTTATGATAACCCGATCTACGTTTTTTTTCTCAAATTCAGAAAATTTGAGGGGCAGACAGCTATTCGTCTATCTATTTGACGTCGTTTCGCAAAGTTTCGACGGGATCTGAAGAGCCGTTTCAGAGATTTTTGGGTATCTACAATTGATCTACCATACCGACCGCGATGAGGTGTCATTCCGTCTTAAGAGTGTGCGGTACATCCCTCTTCGGACTTGTAAGACTCCAAGTTTATGTAGAATACATCGTTTAGTAATTTGGTGTAGTAACGATATGGAATAATTCTTATTGTTATAAATAAACAGAAAATATGAATAAAAAGAGTATCATAATCTTGGAATTCATGTTGAAAATCATATAAATACTACGTTTAGTGGTATTTATGTGATACCACTAAACAAACCCAAACAAAGAAATACTTTTTGAAGCTCGCCCGGTCAATTTCCATTATTTGTGATAAAATAAAGATATTGTACCCATGAGCCAACAACAATCATTACATTTTGGCGTATTTCCAATTACCACTAAAAGCGCTCATAATTCCTTAAGGGGTTAGGCCACAGTAACGGGTATGAAATCATGTGCGAATTTAACAATTTTTTTCGTTCGAAAAAGTGATTCACTCATAAAATTAATTACACATCTATTTAGTATGAATATCAAGCTGTTGGAATTTTTTTTTCGATTTACAAAATGGCCGACTACTCGAAACTTCTCGAAACAGATTTTTTCCAATTGGCGTAACAAATAAATTCAATAATTTTTACTCGATTTACTTGTAATTTAAAATCTATGTTCCTAATTGCATTTCGCAGAGAAGTACGTACGGAATTTCCGATTAATCGAAAACTTTTCATTTTATGAGCAGTTTATGAGCAGTTATAACGAAATTTTTCACTGAAAATTAATTTCTTAAGATTAAATACCTACAACTTTTGAGTGAAACAATATTTAAAAAAAAAATTTCGTACTTCTCTAGGTGTTCTAATGTAGATTGACGAGGATTTTTGTTTTTTGTTTGGGTGGATGCCCAAAAATGGCATCTAAAAAAAAATATCTCATGATAATAAAACAAAGCACAGCTTTGGAACCATCGAATCAAGCCACTCTGAAAAAATAGGTGTTACTGTACACACCTCAGAGTATTTTCTGGAATTTTTTGAGAAAAATCAAAAGTGACATACCGACCGAAAAAAATTTTTTTTGTATAATTTTGGTGAAAATGGGCATTTTTTAAACTCGAAAAATTCACAACAAAATTTTTTCACCAAGTTCATGTAAAATTGCAACTTTTTTGTCTTAAACATTTTTCTGTTAAATCAAATGCTCACGAGATATAGCGGTATTTTGAAAATTTTGAAATTTTGAAAAACTTGAGAAAATGCGATCCAAAAATTTTGAAAAAATTTACACTTTTTTTCATATAATTAAATAATTTGACAAAATTTCAATTTTTTCGAGAGTGGACAACTTTTTGACCGTTCGAAATGGTATGGAACGCCTCATATATTTTCTAACAACTTAATAGTCATACTAAATAGATGTGTAATTAGTTTTATGAGTGAATCACTTTTTCATAGGAAAAAAATGTGTTAAATCCGCACATTATTTTATACCCGTTACTGTGGCCTAACCCCTTAAGGAAGCCAAAACGGCAAATTTTTTATTCTCGAAATTCCCATTATTTTGCTTCAAATATCAAGAATTAACGGTCAAAAGATGGCGCCCCGAATATTGTACCATCCTCCGATGTTCATTAAAAATAAACATAAAACCAGGTTTTGCTTGTTTTAGGGCTCCGTAAGATATTTAGTGTGTCAAAAGGGTTCCGTCGCGAAAAAAGTTTGAAAACCGCTGGTTTAGATGCTATGAAAGCGCTCCAACGAGGGAGAACAAATCCACGTGCCCATTAAGGTAGTTCCTCTGCGAAAATCTCAACCAAAAGTTTACGTACCATGTTCATGTTTAAAAAATTGATAATTGGTTTAAATAGTAATAAATAAAATTAAAAACTACGCAATATTGACTCGGTACTAGTAGATAATACGATGGATATCATTTATTGCCGTAAAATATATTTTATATTGTGTTTTTGATCTACCATTGCCACTAAACTTTTTGCCGGGACTGTCCAGGCTTTGCCCCAATTGTTTTTTTTCCAGGCTTTGCCAGGCTTTGCACCAAAATTGTGAGGGCTTTTCATGGTTATATCTTGGAAACTAGATGGTGAATCATTCTCATTTTTTTTCACATTATTCGTGATATCTTACTCTAGCTTATCCTCGTTTTTTATCAATTTCTTAATTTTAGTTTTGACGGTAAAATTAATGATGCTCTGTTTGCCAATCATAACGCATTTGTTGTGTGTAAACCAAGCCAACTTTAAGTGTAAATATCTCAGGTTTGGGGTGGTCAAACTTATTCAAATTGCACAGATGTTTGGATTATGTATTGAATAACATATATGTCAAATTTCAACCATTTCTTAATTCAACTCTTCTGTGGAGGTACTACCTTAAGATTAATTCTACGTTATGTTCGACCAGCGAACAATATTTCTAAACCTTTTGAAAATTCATTGAAAAATGTGCACACGTGTGTGTCAAATGTGGCCGCCCTCTCTTTTTCAATCCTCCATTTCTTTCATCGCGCAGAGGAAGTCAAAAGTCATCAGCAGAGGAAGTCATCGGACTTCGGACGAACCTCGATGCAACGATAGAAACGTCCGGATGCGCGTGGAATACGAGATAGATGGTGCACGGCTTGAATCCGCTGGCGAGACATCGGCCAGTGCTTCGCGAAGTATGTCAAAAGTTCACCGACCGTTTGCGACGTCTTCCTATAAGGCATCGAATCTTACGAACCCGTGCATCCGTGAACTTTACACGGACTTTGATGGAACACCGCGCGAGGTCGAGCGAGTTGCCTCATATAGTCCGTCAAAGATCGTGATGCTCGGAGCCCAACCCCCTGGAGGCAACCAAACAGGAAAGTCGTCTGTGACGAATTCGCGGAATTTCCACGTGGCAAAAATGACGCGTCCTCTGCTGGTGACCGTGCGATCTCCTCACTATGCAGACTTTGTCATATTTTACTCGCGACACTGACACGATCCTGACGACTGTCAGAATAGGCAAAAGCGTCCAGAGAGGTCCCTGGGGAGCGAGTCATCGAGGCGCGTTAAGTGGACGGCCAGTCGGTGGGAAGACTTTGTGCAAAAAGACGGGAATTACAGTGGCAAAGTTACCGAGGAACGGGATGACTGTGGGGGCTCCGAAGTATTCATTTTTTTGGTGCTGGTTGATGAAAAACGAAACATTCTAGCAATTTGCGGTTTTCCAGTGGACTTAAGTATATTATGAAAATTAAACAGGATTATTCTCGTTGAAAAAATCGCCCTGGGAGGGCGCTAAGCTGCTCCTTTTTATTCAGACGTCATAACAGTGCACCTCGTCATTAAGGTGAGATATACACCTAGATGGTCAAGGTCGAGGATTCAGAAGCTATGAACATTCCGTCGACCGTAGAAGACCTACACTATGGGCCTGGTATCGATGATTCCATGTAAGTTGATAAATTTCATGATTTATTCATTCCCAAATTTTCAAACGCGTTTTTCTCAAAACCATGTTTTTCAAATCGGTGCCCAAAATTTCTCGAAAACCAATGAACCGATTGCCTTGAAGTTTTTTGTGGTTATTCTATACACCATTATCTATTACTTGTCATAGGATTTTTTTTTCCGTTACTTACTTTTTGTTTTGTAGGCAAAATAATAACTAATTTTTGGCCCAAAAATCACTATTTATGTTCAAACGTCCGCCATTTTGTCATAAATCGATATTTTCAAAATCGGCTATGACAAGTACTAGATTATGGTATCTAATTTAATAATATTTTTGTTTTTTTTTATTCAGATGATTTTTGAAGAAACGCCAGTGAGTACCGTATACGCAGATTTTTTTACGACGCTCCAAGGATCATACAATATCCTTGTATATTTTTGATATTTTTAAATAAAGAAAATGAAACATATTTTCGAATCTTTATGCTTTTAGATAATTAAAACCCCAATCCGAAATTTCAAATAGTTTTCCTTGAAAAAAATCACAAAAATGACCTTTTTAGGCCACTCTAGGGGCCGAGAAATAGGCTTCTAGGGATTTTTTTCAGAAAAACTACAAAATAAATCGAGATTACAAAAAAGGGTGTTTATCATTCATATTAGTGACTGTATACAGTAATTTTTTTTGAAGCGATTAATTTCAAAATGCCGGTTGTGCAGCATCTCAAAACTGCATTTTTTAAGTTGGCCGGAAACATGACTCAGACAATTTTCAACGGATTCACTTGAAATGTTGAATATATCTTGAAAAATACATTGTCTATGGAAGTACGTAAGATTTTTTTATATTGCATAGTTCATTTGTTATTAACAATTATCTGACGATTTTTTTGGCATATTTTTCACTTTCCAAAAATTTGACTACAAAATCATCAGATAATTGTTAATAACAAATGAACTATGCAATATAAAAAAAATCGTACGTACTTTTACATCTGTATTCTTTATCGGTGCTTCAATCTGTAAAAAAAATTATTCCGATTAGCTTATCCAATCCACCTAAAAAAATCCCGAATATCGACTATTTTCAGGCGGTCCCACTGTGATGATTCCTTAACGTAATTTTTTTATTTTTCGGAAAATTCTCATAAGGGTTCTTTTGTAAACGAAATGTTTAGCAGAAATGAAGAATATTTTTTAGTCAGCTAAAGCGAATTTTTCAAAAATAAAAATAAGGGTTCCGATAATGCTAGGGTATCAAAGTTTTTAATACATTTGTTCATAAGTTTAAAATAATCGTTTGCAATAAATCGAAATTTTTAAATTAAAGATACTTTCATGACTGAGCATTGACGGGGATTTTTTTTATTTTTGCACAATCCGGGTGACAACGGAGTTTGAAAAACAATTTCAATTTCCACTAAAAACAACGTTCTTGGAAATCGTGTTATGCAAACGTTTCAGAAAAGTTTCAGAAGAATTTGCTGAAATTTATTGAGGATATTTGCGATCAGGTTTTACGACTCCGTGTAAAATTTGAAATACTTCGTCTACGTGATTGTTGAGCAATTAATTATCGAAGTTAGGCTCTTATACACGGGCGACACAGCAAAAGCTTCATGAGAACTCCAATACGAATGTCGCAACATAATAAAAATAGTAAGGATTGAATGGAAATAGACGGAAAAAATTCTTGAGATTTTTATGAATAATTTCAACGAAGAGTACAGCCTTTTGTCTGTCTAGTTATAGAGATATTCCTGAAATAAAACAGGACATTTCAGCTGATTCGCGTAAAACGATAAAGGGTCCTACGGCACGTGGCAACGCTGCTGTCAAGTCGGCCATTTTGAATAGGCGCCAAAATTTGAAACGCACAAACTATTGCTTCCTTGCTATAAATTTCTTACCGCGGTTTCATAAAGAGTATTTAAATATTTTGAATCATTCTTTACAGAAGCTGCATTGCATGTATTTCGACATAACCTTCAAATCAATTACGCGTCGTCCCTCGACGGCGCATTCTTTTTTCGGCTCACCTACTTTTTTCCGCCGCTTTACAGGTTGTACTTGCTCCAACCGTCGATTTTACTGTTTTTCGGTTTGCATTTCTCCCTTCCATCTTTTCATTTTCGCCGAATAAAAAAACGGAATTCGCGAAGGATGTTTGACAGTTACGCGCTCACGATGTGGAGTTCGTATCTGAGCTCAGTGATACCAGTTACTGAGAACTAAATTGCGCGTTTGCCACATTTCAACTTGCTCAATAACTTATTCGCGATGTAAATGAACAAAAAAGATTAATAACATTTCTAAACTGTCAGTTATATGCATTCCACGTATTTAATAGCTGAGATTTAAGGAGTTACCCCCACTTGCGATTTTGAAAAAATCGATTTTTTTTATTGCATTTTTTTGAAGTATAAGTATCCGGGCCCATACTTCTGTATGGGCCCGGAATAGATGACTCTATGTAAGTTTACAAAAAAAAATATTTTCTTCGTGTAAACTGAAATTGAAACTTTAAACGCGTTTTTCTCAAAATGGCATTTCTGAAGCCGGTGACCAAGATTACTCGAACACTAATGAACCGATCTTCTTGAAATTTTGCAGGCTTATTTAATACATAAAAATGTAGTCATTAATCGTTCGATTTTTTTTCGTTAAAATCGAACCATTAACTTTGACTGTCCGCCATTTTGTGAAAGATGAATATTTTTTAAAATCTTTCGATTAAAGACTAGTTTATACTTATATTTGACTAAATCCATCCGCATTTTTTTTCTTTCAGATGATCCACTTCGCCGCAATGTTGGTCACCGCGAACCGTGTATATAAAAACATTATTTCATTGACGGCCATTTGCCACTAAACAATGTAATATTTGTCAATAAAAAAATTACTGAAAGTTCTTCAAGATGTGTTCTTTAAGATAGTATATTGATCGATTTAAAAAGTTTTGTAGTTTTCTTTAAAAAAATTCATGAAAAAGGCCTTTTTTGCGCTACAAGTGGGGCTAACGCCTTAATTATTTCACATAACCGAAAATTTGATTATTCGGCGTTGGCAGCCCTTACAGGCGCCCGTGTTTAAGTATACGCATTTCCCTCTTGCCGCCTGCCCCGCAAAGACCCTGAGCAGCAAGGTATCTGAAAATCTAAGCATCCGATACACTTCAAATTCGGACAGAGCATAGATGATATATTCTATCGTATGGACGGATGATTTTTTTAAAAATATGTTTATCCATTTGTTATTAACAAAATATTAGAGTTGTTTTTTTTTAAATTGTGAACCGAACTTTCTCTCCAGCATGTCAATTTCGTAATTTTCGACATTTCAAAAATGTACCTGGTTATACGATAGCTCGATTAAACTAAAAGTACATTTTTCATTTCAGGTCACTCTAGTCACCAGAGCCACTTACACCGATTGGCCATGCAGCAAAGGCGCCACTTTGTTTAGATAATAATTTCATTGTTTATTAATATTTTTCGTTTAGAAAAAACTCAAACTTGGAAAGACTACGTATTAATTGTGTGTAAAATCCCCACCTTGTAATTCCAATACTCTCGTCAGAAAAAAATCTTGAAAATCGACCTTCTCGTTCATCAATCCTCCTCCATCGTGAAGTCATGATCTATTTTTTCTGAGCCAAAATTCGATAATAATGACTATTATTATTACAATCTATTGAGGAAATATTTTCGTATTTTATTCCTAATGTACTTGTGATCGGAATCGTTTATGTGCTATGAAAGCGCTCGAACGAGGGAGAACAAATCCGCAGTACCCATCTTTCTCCTCCTTCTCGCGCTTTATACACAACGAGTTCGTCGGCGCGCAAACAACGATCGATTTTCCATGGGGGGTCTGGACGAAGCCAGGTTTCTCTATATATAATAACAATAGGGTGTGTGTTGACGGGGGGGGGGGGGGGGGGGTGGTAGTGTAAGAGCGAATTTCCAACGTCGCGAGCATTTCGGCGAGGCTTTGAGACCGTAGGCTTCCCTCGGAGGGTGCAACCGGAAGTGAGAGACGAAGAAAAACGTCGTTGATAGCCCGTTAGGGCTTCCGGAGCCCGAAGGAATATTGCTACCCCATGTCTCTCCGGCGCACACTAGCCATAAATATCTGACTTTTTCAGAACTTACGACCACGCCAATAAGACAAGTGTTTGTATTTGTGCGCAAAGAAAACTGCCCCTTTTCAAAGTACATGTGCATAGTAGCGGGTCAAAAGTATGATGATGACAATACATTTTTTTTTATCGTAATGTAATATGGTGTAATTTTACCTGTGAATAAAATCTCGCGATTCTGTGCTCTGTAATCGGCAAAATGATGTCTATCTTACATTTTATTCTCTCAATAGTATTGATTATATATTATTTCTCGCATATATTATTCTTATATATTAAATTGACTCAATTAAAATTAAGTAATAATATATTATTCTCTCAATAGCGTCAATAAGTCTCAATATTGGTTGGAAAAAAATTCAACTCCTCTACGAAATTCAATATTAAAAATGCAAAATGTTCTACAATTTCTATAAATAATTACTGGACATTTATAAATGATATATTTTTCCGCTGTTTTTACGTTTTTTTTGTGTTTTCGGGCTGTTGTTTCCACGTTACGGCTCACCATGGCTAATAAAGGAATACATATCGAATTAATAATGATACTATTTCTTTCGAGAGTGGCTTGAAATAATGAATCATCTCTTTCACTCTCGTTGAACGCTGTCAGGGACAGATATATATATATATATATATATATATATATATATATATATATATAGTAGGGTGGCATAAATTTGAGGTCTACTCTTTTTTCTTTTTCTCACCATTCAATTGTCTTCCTTGAAGATAAAAGAAAATTGTCGCCGAAGCTGCGAGCGGTAAAAGAATATTTAGAGGTCGCACAAACCTCCGAAAAATTCAAATTTTCATTAATAAATCGATTTTATCTTCTGTCAACTTCTCACCCATGAATATTACGATTTATAATTTTAAAATTAAACTCGCGAAAGATCTAGCGGGCCAATGCATATTTAGTGGTCGCTCAAGGTTTTCGAAATTTATAATTTCCGCCAAAAAATAAATCCCGCAGGCACTATAGTTCCTTGTAGCATGAAAACAAACTAAACAGCGAAGTGTTACATTTTCTGAATAATTTATTATAATAATTTGTAACAAACACCAATTAGACGATATGTGTTATTATGTATTGTTATGTATTATTGTATTATGGCGTCGCTCGTCATAGAGTACTAACGAGACTAACTGTGGAACGCGTTACGATGCGCAGAAAACAGCTGCCATTTCAGTTTTACGAATAAAACGACCTATAATTTCGTTTACGAACAAGAGCTTTAAAGAATTATTTTATGAGAACAAAGATTATAATTCTTGGGTTAGAAGTGTAAGGTAAATTTGAAAAATCTGTGTCTAAAGAAAAAAGGATAAATTGTTTCAATAAAGCGTAAAATTCATGGATGGAAAGTGGTTGAGAAAAAAAAATGATTTTTTAATGAAAATTTGAATTTTTGGGAGGCTCGAGCAACCTCTAAATATTTGTCGACCTCTCGCAGCCTCGGCAACATTTTTTTCTTTAAAAAAGATAATTGGATGGTGAAAAAAAAAGACAAAAATTGAGCTCAAATTTGTGCCACCCTAATATATAGTTATATTTAGTTTTTTTTTTCGATTCGAATAGAATAGAAAACCAATAGAAAAAACTTCAGTCAGTTCGTCTCTATGATCTCCGGCTCGTTTCAGGATTTATCGTAAAGGAATAAGAAATGAGAGGAAAATAATAGAGATGGAGGGCGGTAGGTAGACAGACGCAAGTAGGAGAGAGAGAAAGAGAGAGAGAAATCTTCCGTACTAAGACATTACGAGAGAGTGGCATGTTTTTATGAATGAGGGGCTGCAAAATTATGTGGCTCAATAGGATGACCAATATCAGAGTCGTGTATACTTTCCCCTTTATCCATAATTATACACAGCATTACACACACACACACACACACACACACACACACACACACACACACACACACACACACACACACACAAACACACACACACACACACACACACACACACACACACACACACACACACACACACACACACACAAATATATATATATATATATATATATAATGAATTCATGGGATGAATATAAATCCTGATATGCACCTGGTGCTGGATATAATGACGATTACTTTAACGATCTTAGAGACGCCCATCTAGTCGTATGCTCTCGTACTTAAGCGGTCACGACAACGTCAAATGAGTCTTCAAACATGGTTATTAACTCGAATCGAATGCACTGCATTTTTCCCTGCAATATCATAATGATCGTAATAGGATATTCGCAACGAAATCATCATCGTATCAATCTCGTTCATAGAAAAAAAAAAACACAGTCCCCATCCACATTTCGCAGGCATTTTCCATGTTTTTGTATGAAAATTAGTACTCGCAATTGTCGCACATGGAAACTGTCACAGAGAGATCAAAAGCTCATGTGGTTGGCTCATATTGCCCCGTGTTAATTTACGACAACCGGCAAGCTTTTATCAATCACTTGATTCGAATCTTTCGAAACTATGGTTGGGCAAGAGAAATAGGTAGGAACTGTAACAGACTGTTCAAGACGAATGTGCATGATAAATTGGCTGTGAATAGGAAGGGACCGCGGGAAGTTGCCAGACGTATCGCTGGGTGTAAAGCCGCCCACGGAAAAATATAAGCAGGTTGAATTTTATTCCTCTGCAAGATGAGTCCTTTCTAGCATATGATGTACAGGGTGGCCCGGAAAGTGATGTCCAAAAGGAAAATCTACTTACGTCGTATCGATACCTATCCGAATGACCCCCATCTGTGTTTTACGATCTTTTGGTAATTTTCGAGAAAAAAGTATTTTTTTATTCTTCTCTTTTGTGCATGTATGTACTTTCCTCCCCATTTTTCCCTTGTGTTATTGTTACGAAGTGCACTGTTGAGCAATAAATAAATGACCAACTGGACATTAACGTAAATGCCTTATCATCATTTTAATCAAATCCTTATCATATCAGTTTGATCAAAAGAATAAGTTTGAGAAAATCAGTCACCAAAGTTCAGATGATGAAACACGCTTGGGTTTTACGAAACCACGGTGCAAGTGAAACTTTTTTGCCATAACCCTAAACGATTTTATCCCGAAATCGCCGAAAGTATATCATTTTGTTTTGGTCGTTTTGGTTTAATGGTTTTATTATTAATAAGCGATAAGAAAGGTAGAAGATGCAGGTACAAATGTATTTCAATTTTTTCAATTTTTTTCTTCAATTTTTCCATTTCTATTATTTTTTTCTACAATTTTTCAATTTTTATTATTTTTTTCAATTTTAATAATAATACAAAATCGCGTTAGCTAAAATACACAAGATATTATTATTTATAATGTAGGGTAATTAAATCGTTCAATTTCATTACTAATTTCGTCTTCACTTGAGTAAATAAGGATATAAATTCGATTTTTTTAACATATCCTGAAAATATTGCATCAATTGTTGTGCTGTATCTCGCGGTTGTTTTATCGCTCGCCATAAGGCAAATACTTCATTCACGCAATGAACTAGTTCAACAGACTCTTCTTAAGGTAGTACCTCCACAGAAGAGTCGAATTAAGAAGTGGTTAAAATTTGACATATATGTTATTCAATACATTATCCAAACATCTGTGCAATTTGAATAAGTTTGACCACCCCAAACCTGAGATATTTACACTTAAAGTTGGCTTGGTTTACACGCAACAAATGCGTTATGATGGCCAAACAGAGCATCATTAATTTTACCGTCAAAACTAAAATTAAGAAATTGATAAAAAACGAGGATAAGCTAGAGTAAGATACCACGAATAATGTGAAAAAAATGAGAATGATTCACCATCTAGTTTCCAAGATATAACCATGAAAAGCCCTCACAATTTTGGTGCAAAGCCTGGCAAAGCCTGGCAAAGCCTGGAAAAAAAACAATTGGGGCAAAGCCTGGACAGTCCCGGCAAAAAGTTTACTGGCAATGGTAGATCAAAAACACAATATAAAATATATTTTACGGCAATAAATGATATCCATCGTATTATCTACTAATACCGAGTCAATATTGCGTAGTTTTTAATTTTATTTATTACTAATTAAACCAATTATCAATCTTTTAAACATGAACATGGTATGTAAACTTTTGGTTGAGATTTTCGCGGAGGAACTACCTTAAAGTTAAAACTCACTAGAATGTGAATCATTTGAAATTTCAGCGGGCCAAAAATTTAAAATTTAAATAATTGTGCTTACACCCGTTAAAATGCAACTACTAAAAGTGTTTAGTCTTTGTAATTGGTTTTGTAAATGTGTTATTTACTATAATTGCAGTGAATTAAATAAGTCGAATTCTACTAACAAGCAAGTTTTTAACATTTTCAATAATTGTGTTTATACTATACTATACAATAATTGCATTTTATTTTATTTAAAACTAATACTTGTTCTTTAATTCTTTAATATATTATTGTTATCTTGCAATAAACCAAAGCAATAAAATAACACACCCTTTATAAAAGGCACAAATATCAAGATTTCGTAAGAGCGCTCTCAATTCAGAGTTAAAACGCTTAGAATGTTCTAGAATTTTCCACCGTAACGTCCCAAAAAGTATCAAATACGTGGCGTGCGAACAGCAGTCATTGAAAGTGAAAGATTCGATATGGGGCCGTCCATAAATTAAGTCATTTTAAAATAGGGAGGGGGGTCTGGTCGTTGGATGATGGTAACGATAGTTGGATCAGGTACAATAGGTGGATAGGATAATTGGGAGGGGGGAGGGGGGGGGGGGTAAAAATCAGCAAAAAATCGATGATGTAATATATGGACGACCCCTATGTGTAACCGAATAAAAAAAGGGGGCTCAAAAAGTGTCATTAAAAAAAATACGTTCACTAGTCTAAATAACTCCCGATTCTTTTAAAAGCTCTTAAGACTCCTAATTCCTAAATCTTTAGTTTTCAAAGTGGGGGGCGTAATGATATACGGGGGGGGGGGGGGGGCGGCGTTAATATCGATAAAGAAGTGACAGGGGAGCGCGATCATCTCCTTCGTCGCAGAAAAGGGCGACAAAAAAAGTTTGGGAACCCGTGTCCTAAGTGCATACACAAAAACAAAATAAATAAAGACCTATGCTACATGAAAACTCGGGGAATAAAAAATTGAAAAAAGCTTTTTTTCCCGACAAATAAAAAAAAACGTAGAACATAGATAGAGGCAATTCGGATAGGCATTGATGCGAGCGATCTCAATTTTTTTTTGGGCCACCCTATATATATATATATATATATATATATATATGTGTGTGTGTGTGTGTGTGTGTGTGTGTGTGTGTGTGTGTGTGGGTGTGTGTGTGTGTGTGTGTGTGTGTGTGTGTGTGTGTGTGTGTGTGTGTGTGTGTGTGTGTGTGTGTGTGTGTGTGTGTATACACACGCAAGCACGCACGTACCTTAAGGTTTTCGCTCCATATATATATATGTATGTGTGTGGGTGTGTGTATACACACGCAAGCACGCATGTACCTTAAGGTTTTCGCTCGGGGCTCAAAGTCCTGCAAGTACGAGGGGGACTCATAAAGTGTCTTTAATACTCGCCTCTCGCGCTATTACGTACGAAGTATATTCAGAGTACGTTAACTCGTCCTCGTGACTTTTTTCGCCGCATATCCCCATCCGGGAGACGTGTGTTACGTGCTTTTTTACACGCACACATGCCGCGTATGGGATGCAAAAAAAGGCGGAGACAGAGCGAACGTAAAAGTTGGAAAATTTGGGATACAATCTCGGTACGATGGAGAGTAATGAGTCGGGAGTAATTTTTGATTTTACGCACAGCGCGCGGTCTCTTCGGCACGTCCACGTATGCGCCTGGTGCTCGCGCAAAATATGCAGGTTGCAGGACGAACAATTATTTTGTTTCTTTTTATTCTTTGGATGAGCCCACCTGGTGAGAACGCTTATATGCGAAAGGAGATGAGAAAGGAGGGAATTATCTCGAAATTTTTTGCTTCGAAAGAAATTTCATGGGTGTTCGAGCGATTTATCAATTTCCCCACTCCCTCGCTCTCTCCTTCTCTCCCTTTCTCACTATATTATATTATTATTTATGTAATTATATTTCTTTTTCATGATTCATAATAATATCCTCTCTCTCTCTCTCTCTCTCTCTCTCTCTCTCTCTCTCTCTCTCTCTCTCTCACACCCTCTCTCCCTGCCTATTCCTCCCGCACTATCTCTTTCACACTCTCTTGCCCCTCAACTTGCCTCAATCCTAAGAAATAGCGATTGAAAACTTAAACATCGCCGTATCTCGATAATTAATAGCCCGATGAAAAAATGTTTCATACAAAAGTTGTTTGGAATATTAAAACGCGTATAAAGTTATATAACGTCCAATCACCTACCTTTGAAAATAGCGGCACAAAAACACGTGAGCACCACTGACCCAGGCAAAGACCAAACGATATGTCTACTCCGCTCGCACACGCATCAACCCTAAATTTTCTAATCGTTTTTGTGCCGCTATGTGCCGCTTTCAAAGATAGGGGGTTGGACGTCAGATAACTTTATACGAATTTTATTATTCTAAACAACTTTTGATTGAAACCTTTTTTGATCGGGCTATTAATTATCGAGATACGGCGATTTCTAAGTTAGGATTGGGGCGAGTTGAGGGGAAACATTTGATTGGGGTTACTTTCAGTATGCAACCATCTACCATCAGTCAAACATTCATATTCTACGCTAAAAAGTGCGGGGTTTTCGTCTCTTTTTCTGGACTATATGCCCTTGCCCCTTTCTCTCCATTCTCTCTCTTTCTATCTCTCTCTTACATTATTATTTTTCCAATTATATATTCTCTCCATTATTCACAATAATATTATAACAATATTTTTCATATTTTTATCACTGCTGTCAGTTCCACGTACCTCAATGACACTACCATCGCTAACATCCCTACATGCATTTCCGTTATTTTTCCATTAATCAAATAATATGTACGGTCTCCGTGCATTAATGCCTCATCGTTTAATACAGCCCTAATAAGACCAATGAAATCTCTTTTTCTCGTTTGTACATCGTGCACAGGGACGTTCCGGTAAAATGCAACCCTCGCAAATGTGAGAGACATTCTCACGTGTACGAGGGTGTTACGTACGTGTTGTCATCGCGCGCAAATAACGGAAATCTTGAGTGGCTTTTCTTGCCCGTCGCTCGTTTCTAGGCCGCCCGATCTCGTTGAAGCCGCTGGGAAAATCGCTGGACAATGTGATGGTGCTAGGAGCTGGTCCTTTCCGAGAGCAACGGCCATCGATTTGAACGGGGCAAGGGGCAAAGAACGTACAGGGACTGAGAAGTCGATCTGCAACGGATATACGGATAGTACCTAATGGATATATATAAACATCGCAAGGGTGAGGGGGGGGAGAGAGAGAGAGAGAGAGAGAGAGAGAGAGAGAGAGAGAGAGAGAGAGAGAGAGAGAGAGAGAGGAAGTACATAACCTCCATGCAGAGGGCTAGAAAATGGCTGATAAAAGAAGAGACGAGAATAATGGCTCGCACCTGTTTCAACCCCTTTTCGAGGTCGTTCTCTCCTACCCCACCATATAAGTCCGCGCAGCTCTCTCGGTCACACACCGAGCGATGCATCGGAAAAACGAGGAGGTGAATCGTGAGCCACACCTATATACACCCGTATGTACATACCTGCCAACTGACACGCAGGCTACTTTGAGCAAAGATGCATACGAGGTCTTCCATTTTTAAACTGACGAAAGATGGAATTTTTTTCCGCGATTATTTTTCTGCTTATAAATAATTGATGCGACATTCTTTTTTCTAAAAATACAATTTTTCACATGTGCTTTAGCCTTGTGTGAAAAATAAAATTTTTCAAATGTCCTATGCGTTTCTCCAGCCATTATCATGCGGATTATGAGAAACTTTGGTTCATTGCTTCAAATCTACATTGGCGGCACTTAATTATGCATGAGCCTCAGAGCACTAATCGCGAAAAATACGCTCAGGGCTCCAGCGGCACCACTTCAAGTTGTCTTTCAGCTCTTTCATACCTTTTGAGACATGGAAAATCGAGTTCTCTCAGTGAAATATTAATTTCGCTTCAATTTCTTTTACAATTTTGATAAATTATAAAAATCTCTCTTTTTTAATGTACAACCATTTTTTTTAACGACACATATTTTCCAGCCTCTGGAGTAGTTAGTATACTTTTTAGGGATTAAATGTCAGTTGTTTCATACTCTTGGAAACATGGAAAATCGAGTTCTTTCAATAAATTATCAATTTGTTTTACTATTTTAATCAATGATAAGAATCTCTTTTCTATGCACCAATTTCATACCCGATTGTCTCGATTTCAGGAGTACTTAGTATGCTATTTAGGATTTCATTCTTAGTTGGTTGAAACAGATCGAAACTAAAGTTCGTTCAATAAATTATGAATATCGCTTTAAATTTTGTTATAATTTTGATAATTTATAAAAGTGTTTTTTTTGCACAATCTTCACCTTTTAGGGATTTTATTTTCAGTCGTTTTATACACTGTGAGACATGGAAAATAGAGTTCTTTCAATGAACTACCAATTTCGCTTTTTAATTTTTATAATTGTTATCAATTAGAAAAATCGCTCTTTTGGACCACCTTTTGGTAAAGTTACACATATTCTTCCGGTCGCAGAAGTCGTGAATGTAGTTTTACAAGCTCAACGACCGCATATATATATATATATATAAATTCGTTGAGTTTACTGTCGAGATGATAAAATAGTGCCTGCAGTCGCGTGTGAAGAGGGCTCCGATGAGTTCTGTCCTCTCGCATGAACGGACTTTTTTGTAGACGCTAATGAAGTCATATAAGCATAAACATGAAGAAATTGCATTATATAAATATATATATATATAATTGCAATTTATTTATATGCAACGCATAATTCATAGGAGAAACTCTCGGACTCTTACTCGGACCATAACGCCTAGTCTTTATAGTTTATTATGCAAACACGCCCTGTATCACAATTCCCTTCCTTTTATACGACCCTTCATCTTTCCCCAGAGTAAATATAATAAAGATTTATCGTCGTTGCTCTCCAAAGTTTTCATAGGAAACATTAATCTCTCTCTCTCTCTCTCTCTCTCTCTCTCTCTCTCTCTCTCTCTCTCTCTCTCTCTTGCTTTGGGGAAACAAACTTTGATAAATCTTGCAGTGCATCCTTGCGTCGTTGCAGTATGGCAAGGAACGAAAAAAAAAAACAAAAAATGGTAAAAGTGATAAAACCCGTGCTTGGTTAGCGCGGAGCATGAGGCAAAGGGGAGCCAGAGACTTTACTTGCACACGCATGCCATGCGCCTTTTATGGTTCATGCGCCGTCCATGTATGCGTATACAGAGATCGTCTAGAGGAATATCCGAGAATGATTTTTTTTTCGATAGCCCCCCCCCCCCTCTCCCTAAGATCCGTCTCTCGCCCATTTGTCTCAAGGATCCCTTTTATCCTCCGAACCTCTTTCTCTCGTCCTCTCTTATAACTTCTCTGGAGTGCCCTACGAGTCTCTGCTTAGAGGCTCGTACGTGAGCTTAGGATAGTTTCGCACCAGGCGGCTCCGCGACCTCGATGGGCCTTCTTCTTCATCCTGTGTATGGTCTCTTGAATCGACATAAAGGATCTTTTCATTGCAAGTGCGTCCGTTCGTGTATTCTGGAAAAGATGTGCGCACGCGGACAGCAGCGCGGCCGATGCCTTCGTACGCTCGACGGATCTGCGGGGGAATATGGACCACCCGCACTTCTTAGAACGTAGGGTTTAGGGACCTGCGTGCGGGTGGGCGCCTTCTTGATGGTCGTGTTCGTGTTAGTGGTGAAGGAATGAGATATCATGGATAAGGTTTGCAAAGTCATCTTATCATCGTCCGAAAGTTTCACCGATGTAAGGGCCAAGGAGGGGAGAGGCACTGTATTTCGGATAGTTTTTGTGGAAATTGAAAAAAAAGTACACAATTGCTACCTTCAAATTTAACGATTTTATGACCTACATGTCATATAAAACAAGATGCTAATAATTATTTTACACATTACATTTGAATATTCTGAGTTTTATTATGTTTTACAAAAAATGACAGAAATCATGGTTTTCAAAAAGGTTGCCTCCATTTTTCTGAAATCTGATATTAGGGGACTATTTTTATATAAAATAGAACGAAATATTTTTTTGTTTTAACTTGATAATTATTATCAAGCAACCAGACTTTATGAGCTCATCTTTGATTAGGTAGGAACATTTTGGCACAAACGGATATCCAATATTAGGCTCGATTAAGTGTCCGATATTAAGATATGGCATGGCGGAATATGAACGGTAAATGCTATATGAGGCGATCCATTTCACTTCAACCGGTAAAAAAAAAATTTCACAAATAATTTTGAAAAATCGAGTTACTTTATTGAATAATAGTCACCGAGAGTCGAAATGAAAAAAAATTCTGACGTTTTTTCTCGTTGATTACCATTTTTTAACATTTTTCCATTCAAATGGCTGTATCTTTGGCAGTATTTAACCTATTTACATTCGTAAAAAATGAAAATGTGCGTCTTTTTATGGCCTTCCAGAAAAAAATTAATTAATATTTTATTGAGCAAGTCGAACGTCCGGTTCAGAGCAAAATATGCGAAAATATTTTTTTTCTCAAGGAAAGACACTTGTTATTTTATTTTTTTTTATTTTCCCGAATTATGAATACGAAAAACGGATTTTTGATATGTTTTTATATTATGAGATTCCTAAACACCGTGAAGTAACAGCTATTTTATTTTTATTTTTTAAAATTAATGTTCGATTGACGAGGGTGGGGCACTCGCTGTATGTTTACCAGGTATGTTTACATATGACATATATATGTCATATGTGTTTCAAAAACCTGGTAAACATACAGCGAGTGCTCTACACTCTTCAATCGAATATTAATAAAAAATTAAAATATAGCTGTTACTTCACGGTGCTTAGGAATCCCATAATATAAAAAATACGAAAAATCCGTTCTTCGTATTCACAATTCGGAAAAATTTTTAAAAATAAAATAACGAGTCTCTTTCCTTGAGAAAAAAAATATTTTTGCATATTTTGCCCTGAAAAGGACGTTCGACTTGCTCAATAAAATCTAAATTAATTTTTTTCTGGAAGGCCATAAAAAGACGCACATTTTCGTTATTTACTAATATAAATACGTCAAATCCTGCCAAAGATACAGCCATTTGAATGGAAAAATCTTAAAAAATGGTAACCAACGAGAAAAAACGTCAGAAATTTTTTAAAAAATTTCCACACTCGGTGAATATTTTTCAATAAAGTAACTCGATTTTTCAAAATTATTTGTGGATTTTTTTTACTGGCTGAAGTGACATGGTTCGCCTCATATATAGCTCATCAAAAATACCGAAAACATAATCCATTTGGACGTACCTCAATGAAAACAACACTTTGTGACCCAGACAGTATTTTTCACGCTGGCGAAAAGTAACATAATTTCGCAGATGTACCATTTTTGTTGATAGGCAACCAGAAGTTTGCACTGGCGACATCTTACGACTAATTATTAGTGTATAAAAACACCAACAGATGTTGCTATAGGAAAACTCGAGGTAGTCCACTATCCGATATTAAGCAACTGTCCGATGTATGGTGCTTTTCCCCTATCGGTTCGTACTACTAGAAGTCTTGGACCTTTTTCCAAGGCACTCGCTTCATTGTCACGGAAAGAAATCTACGTTTAATTCAATGTCTACGAAACGCTATCAAACAGGTGACAAAAGCTTCCTGCCTAACAAGACGCGATAAGGATTCCCTATTTGATTGATGATTGAATTAAAATTAGGTGCTATTTCAATCAACTGAACATCGAAGGCACCGGTGTTTTTTAGATTCTTTGTTCCAATATATCTTTTCAAATCATTGAGTGATTCAAGTTCCAGGAACAGACGCAGAAGGATTCCGACGAATCAGGCAAGTTCACGCGTAAGTAATTTCGTTGAGAGGAAGGACATCGCAATAGAAATACCGGTCCATATTCGCACCAACTTCCATGTTTCTCTGCGAACACGAAACTCACGAAGATTTCTTACATCCATGTACGAACCCAAGCCAACGCAAACAGAAATATGGGTCCATATTCGCACCAACTGCCATGCTTCTCCATAGACACGAAAGTCACGATAATTTTTTTGATCGATGTACAAAGCCAAACAAACCCAAACAGAAATACCGGTCCATATTCGCACCAACTCCCGCGCTTCACCATAGACACGAAAGTCATAATAATTTCTCCTATCGATGTACGAACCCAAACAAACAGAAATAACAGCCAATCTTCGCACCAATTTCCACGCTTCACCATAGACACGAAGGTCAGAATAATTTTTTCTATCGATGTACGAACCCAAACAAACACAAACAGAAATACCAGCCCATCTTCGCACCAATTTCTATGCTTCTCCATAGACACGAAAGTCACGATGATTTTTTTTTAATCGATGTACAAAGACAAATAAATCTAGACAGAAATACGGGTCCATATTCGCACCAACTGCCATGCTTCTCCATAGACACGAAAGTCGACACGTTTTTATGTAAAAATTATCAAATTAAGACCACTCAGTTCATATACTGTATGATGCTTTCGTGATACTTGTGTATATGATTTTTTCGCAGCTTTATCCCATAATTAATATTGAATACTTGAATAATGAAATTTAAATGCAGTGGAATCACTGCACGTATGTTATTTTTTTTTCTTTATATATGTATTCCTTCAGAGGCACGGGCCTTCTCTTTTACCATCCTCTCCTTTATTCCTTCCCATCATTCACAATTCTTCCAGAGTTCCCTACATTCCTTCCAGAGCCCCCCTAGAGATTGACCGCATCCACTCTTTCCTACTACTGTATCGCATTTGCACGAGGGCCCAGGGAAACTGCGGAGAAAACCTGTTTCAGTTGTATTACCATGAGAAACTCAGACAAACTGTTTCCCACTCAGAAGTTGACGCGCAAACCAGTGCACGGGCAAACGGTCACCGCTCCAAGTATTGGCCGCGCCCAATGCTGCTTAACTTCAGTGACCGCCCGAGCCCGCACACCGACCGCACGCCCATCTCGGTCCACTGCACGCTTGTATTTGAAATTTATGTGATTTTGAGATATCGTCCGGGTCAACAATTATGAAAATCATAAAATGTTTCTTCAATATTAATATACGAGCACATTAAATTCAACTTATCTGTGATTTGTTTTTGACAAACAATTGTTAATCTCAGTGGCTTTTGTCTTGGAAATTTCTGAATCGAATCACAGTATTCATGTACTGGATGGTATTATTCCGAGAAGTACATCATCGATATTCCTAAAGATTTGTCTTATATTTAAGTCAGCGTCGATGAGAAATAATATCAGATAGGGGTACAATCACGATACTTTCCAATTCCAATTCAGTTTCACATGTATTATATTTTTCAGGCAGCCGTAAATAAATTTCAAACTTGTTTTGTATTTTCAATACTCTGTTTTTTATAGTTGATTTATTATACATCTGTAGTAATTTTCAATTGAAGACACGGGTTAATACAATACATTTCCCACAAATTTACAAACTTGCCTTTGAAATTCCATGTTGCATCTATTAAATTCTATATCCACGTTAGAATTTCATGTTCCTGTTTTAAATTTACGGTACAAGTCTTTAGTAATTTAATTTCATCTACCGAGTTCGTAAAATTCAATTCCTTTGTATCTTAAATGTATTGTAAATTTCATATCATTTTTTACAGTGAACCCAAACAGAAATACCGGTCCATATTCGCACCAACTCCCATGCCTCTCGATGGACACGAAATTTGTGATGTTTTTTTTTTGGATCGATGTACGAACAAAAAAAATCGTACGAGATCCAACCCTCTGGCGAAAAATTCCGACTCGCTCTACGAGAATCTGCACACGCAAACCGAGATTATTGCTCGGGAAGAGCCCGGAATATCGCGGACCAATATTCACCGCACAGATCGTTTATTTCGAGCAGCAAATCTTCTAGCCCTGTTATTACAGCCGTGCAGCCTGATTACAGCTTCTCTCTTTCTCGACGCTCGTTCACGAGTCCCACATCTCAACGCATGCTTCGAAAATCCTTTCGACCTCCCATCCCTTGCCCTTTTTTTCATCCCCCTCCCTGCTCCTCCCTTACGCTCGACAATTAGATCTTGTATTCCGGTGTAACGCGAAATGTACTACGATTGGCTTTCAGACGAAGGGACGAGCCTTGAATCCGGAACTGCAGGGGAGCTGCGCTTGTCGTTTTTTTCTACCTTGCAATGGATGGAAAAAAATTGCGCGTATTTCGGTACTCGTAAAAATTGATTACCGTGAATCTCGAGTCGAAAAATGCCTCGTTTTTTTACGCTGACATCCTTCGAATCATTTAACACGTGGGCCTGTAATTTTTTGCGTTTTGCGCCGAAGATCACGAGACTCCGTGCCGCTCATCGAGAAAATAACGCGCCGGATGTTTCATTTTAATTCGCGAGAAGATTATGTACACCGGGAGAAATTATTTTTGAATACCAATTAAATGTGGTACATTTGACGTAATCTTGTGTGACGCAACGGTACTTTTTTTGTATTCAAATATTTATGAGACCCGGGGACATAAATATCTACCTGTGACATACCTGTGATTTCGTGAAAACTTTACATCGAGGGTTAATTACGTAGAAATATTTTATTCAAGCCGAATCATTATTTAGGAGCGTTTTTATCCTCTACCAAATGTGGTCGCATTATGAATAACGTGACCTACCTCATTTTTTTAAAAATCCAGCTGCTAATATTAATTTGAAATCGTCTTTTTAGATCCACAATTTTATCGTAGCGTAGTCCGAGATTTCGAGTAAAAAAATAGCAAACAAAAACAAGGGTTGTCATGATGAATTAGCTCATCAGACTTGAATAAAATACTATCAGAGTCATGCATAGATTTTTCTATCAAAAGGAATGAAAGATTTATTGGATACATTTATAATTTAATTGCAATCACCAAAAAAATCTATGTACCTTAATAAAAATATCACAAAACTGAAATTAACGATTTTCTTCAAGGCGTCTGCATAAACTTTAAATGTCAAAAATACGTTTTTTTATTGCATAGTCTTAGAGCCTTAACTTTCAATTCCAATAAAGACTTTGTAAACAAATTTGAAATTGACCGAGCTATGGCGTTTTATTTATATGTTTATTCATGTGTTAATAATGGATTATGAAAGTTGTTTTTTCTGTCGAAAATTGAACTCTTTTTATACAGCTTGCCATTTCGTAATTTTCAAAATGTTAGAAAAGTGTCCGCTCATACAAAAGTTTTTGGTATAATAATTTATAAAAATTATTATACCAAAATTACATTTTTTTCTACTTGTCAAACCACCCTAGTTGCCAGACTTTAGTTGGCCAGAGCTTAGTTAGCGAGACCTCAGTTAGCCAGACCTTAGTTAGCCAGACCTTAGTAGGCCAGACCTTAGTTGGCCAGACCTTAGTTGGCCCGACCTTAGTTGGCCAGACCTTAGTTGGCCAGACCTTAGTTGGCCAGACCTTAGTTAGCCAGACCTCAGTTAGCGAGACGTCAGTTAGCGAGACCTCAGTTAGCGAGACCTCAGTTCGCCAAACCTCAGTTCGCCAGACCTCAGTTCGCCAGACCTCAGTTAGCCAGACCTCAGTTAGCCAGACCTTAGTTGGCCAGACCTTAGTTAGCCAGACCTTAATTAGCCAGACTATAGTTAGCCAAACCTCAGTCAGGCCTTAGTTAGCCAGACCTCAGCAAGGCCTTAGTTAATCAGACCTTAGTTAGCCAGAACCACCTACACCGATAGGCCATGGAGCAACGGCAGCACTTCTTCAAATATTAACCGCATTTTTTATCAATATTTGTCTACGAAAAAAAAACTCAAACTTGTCAAGACTATGCCTTAAGGGAGACTTTGTCCTTGAAATTTTCAAAAAATCAATTTGAGCTCAACATGAGCAGCTAGAAGAAGAGGAGGGATGCCTCTATGGACCAGGCATTGCCGATTAGCGGTAATTATAAACACATTTGTGTAAACACATTACAAAACTTTAAACGCGTTTTTCTCGAAAACACGTTTTTAAAAATGGCTGACATTCTCCTGACCGCTGTAATTAACATATCGACCTGAAATTTGGAGAGCATACTCAGAAAATATGTCTTCACGGAATGACGGATCGTTTTTTCGATAGATACATTTTTGCATTTATTATTTATCTTTTTATGCGAAAAAAGCGAAAATTCGATTTTTTTTTAAATTGCCGCCTTTTTCCGAAATTTGTACTAAACGAAAAACCCATCCGTCATTCCATGACCAAAGGGTCACAGATTGATAATATGCTTTGAATTTGTGTTTCAGATCAACAAAGAGGGGGCAGTGATGTCAGCCGTTTACCTCCCGCGATTTGAGGACCTGTTTTCGCGGAGCTGCAACGGCCGCCATTTTGGTTTTTTTTTTCAAAAAAAAATTTTTTAACGTTCTGTATATCATGAATAAAAGCAAGAAAAAAACCGCACTCAAAAGCTTTACTCGTTTCCTTAAAAAAAAAATTAAATGTAAACACCTGAAATATGGCACGCCAAGGACAAAGTCTCCGTTAACTATGTGTAAAATCCCGACGTCGTCATCCCAATAATTTCCTCAGGAAAAAATATTGAAAATCGACCAGTTTGTTTGGGCCCCAAGCTTCTGCAGACCCGTTAAAAACAGTTACAATCGAGACATTCATCTAATTAAACTGAGTAGATCATCTCAATGAATTTTAAAAAACTCTCGTGGGTCAATATTCGAACAAAATTGTATTCCATTAAAAAAATTATTTCTCTCGGTGCTCAACCACGGGAATTTTACTTCACCAACGCAGTTTTATGTCTTACTTTCCTACATTTTTCTCAACTCTCGATCGACGTTCAATATCAACCTTAACGTTCTCGCACCGCATTAACGTAAATTGCAAAACTTTTTTCTATCAACTCATCCAGGCATCCTCCGTATTATTTTGCAATTTCGTATCCGCGCGCAAAGCGAATTTGTTAAGTGGCGTTTTTTTTCTTCCGTTTCGTATTTTCGTCCGTATGGTGCTGAAGCGCGAATATTATATATTAAAGACTAATATCGCAATCATCTCGGAAAGATGCGAGTTCGCGTAATACTAAACGACGCGAGATTGGAGTGCTCGTCTCTTATAGTGGCGTGACGAACACGCCGCCCACCTCGTCGCGTCGGGAGTCTCGAGTACACAATTTGTGGCCAAGAACGCTATACTCTTCGGGCACACACCGGTCTCGTATTATAATATCGCGTATACGTGATCGGGACGCATGAACCGTAACGAATTTATCGACAATTTGTTGTATCTCGAAACTGAGATCGAACAACCTTACGGGCACGGGATATACGTATACAGGGTGGCCCGAAATGTGACGTCCTAATAAAAAATCTAGATTCCTCGTATCAAAATCCACCCGAATCACCCCCATATCCGATTTCTTTACTTTTCGAGAAAAAATGATTCATTAATTTTTTTGCCGAATTCTGCTGTACCCTACACTGACAAGGAAAGGTTGCGAGGTCGATCTCTCCGATTTCTATAAAATTTGGCATGCTTGTAGAATGGGTGAAAATAGGCGATGCGTATTTTTTTATATCTGCGGAACCCGATTTTTAAGGGGTGAAACGCACCCTCGAACATAGGGGTGTTTTTCGTTTTTCATCGATAACGTTATCGTTCTCATCTCCAATGTATAGTGCACGAAAAAATAACCGTTGTTGCAATTTGACATTTTTTCACATCTCGTACCGCCCAAATAGGGTTTTACAATCGGCACAGTAATGGCCCACGACTGGTTTCCAGAGAACAAACGATGGCGCAGTAATGGCTATATAAACGGGCCAGATCCGCACCATGCATGGTTGGTAATGGTAAACCATGAATGGCTGCTAAGACTGGGCCAACTATCATACGCCCATATTGGCCCAGCAACGGCTGCCGGATCTTCTGCCGGAAATAAAATCAGAAAATTGACAAATTATGAATATAAAAATTCTAGTAGTATCTTTTTTGTCTTCTTATGCTTTACTTATGTCCATGTACATAGAATAATTGCATTAAAAACAGTTTCTGCATTGTTCAAATTTTTACCTTTCATCGGGATCGAACCTGCGCCTTTCGTTCTAGTGTCGAGCGCCCTACCCACTTAGCCATTTTAACACTTACAGAACCCATCGTTTGTTCGTTCCTTACTTTTATGCCGATAATTTTATTCGTGACATTAAAGTTTACCGACAATTTTTTTGGTCCATTTAGGCTGTAAAAATAACTCGCTCGTTTTGGGTGAAGTTCCGAAAAGCATACTCCTCTGATCGAGCTGAAATTTTGCACCGAACTTCCTCTCATTATCCTAAGAGAAACCGTTAACGGATTTTTGACGACTAGCAATAGTTTTCCATACATCGCATTGTAAAGTTTATTATTTTACGCCATACGAGTATATCTATATATCCCATAGATACCCCCCACTCCTCCGGTCGCGCTGCTTCCTGGCAAACAGTGCTCGCCCGTATGTGCATATCACTTGCCATGTGGGATGGCTTTGTTTGGATTTATTTAATATAGTAGAAGCGCAGTACAATAAATAACTTTCAATATCCGATATATCGAAAACTATTGCTAGTCGCCAATATCCTTTTAAAGGTTCTCTTAAAATATTGAAAAGAAGGTCGGTGCAAAATTTCAGCTTCATCAGTAGGATATGCTTTTCGAAACCTTATCCCTTGTTTTTACGTGTTACAGTTTAACGACCTGCATTTGCAAAACGCCCAAAAACAAACCATCAATGGCTGGAATAGATCTGGCAAGCCGTTCATCCGCCTACGATACCCCAATGCTGATCGCCATATTATCGGTGCGATGGTATTGGCCCACCAATGGCTGGCATAGATCTGGCAAGCCGTTCATCTGCCTACGATACCCCAATGCTGATCGCCATATTATCGGTGCGATAGTATTGGCCCACGAATGGCTGGCATAAATCTGGCAAGCCGTTCATCCGCCTACAGTACCCCAATGCTGGTCGACGAATTATATGCCGATTATCAGTAAACCGTTTAATGGCTGAATGCTGGCATTTTTGTTACGACAGGCGACCCTATATGGGCGTTAACACGTTATCGACGAAAAACGAAAAACACCCCAATTTTCAAGGGTGCGTTTCAACCCTTGAAAATCGTGTTCCGCAGATATGAAAAAATACGTGTCGTCTATTTTTACACATTCTACAAGCATGCCAAATTTCATCAAAATCAGAGTGATCGACCTCGCAACCTTTCCTTGTGAGAAAAATGTATGGTGTTCTCAACCATATTATGACTTTTATTTTATATTTCCTTAAGTGGACCATAATATTTTATTGCTATAGCTACTGCCAAAAGTATAGTACTGTTTATTGATATTTAAACAGTTGCATGAATTGTGCACATATGTTAACCACAACCGCCAATCCTACAAACATACGTTTATTCTTCAATGCTATATAATATAGTAGGTTTTTATAAAATAGATATTCCCTGAAATATATACTAGGTGCACAACTAAGTTCCCGGTTTTCACCCATGGATGGCGCTAGCGACACATGTAGTCGGCATACAGGTCTGGAATTGGGTGTCTTTATAGCTTGGACATCTGTTAAGAATACCCAGTCATAATATAAACAAATATTGCAACACAACGACCTTTTTTCTAACCTCGAAAATGTCAAAGTTTGTGCCAAATAAACAGCATTTGCGGGAAGCATTGCTTTTCTGCTTCAACCTAAAAAAACAGCAGCTGAAGCACGTCGGTTACTTGAGGAGGCCTACGGCGAACATATACCATCAAAAACAACGTGTGAAGATTGGTTCAAGCGATTCAGAAGTGGCGATTTTGTGACTGGGGACAAGGAGTGCTCGGGAAGACCGCAAACATTTGCGGAAGCCGATCTGCAAGCGTTATTGGATGAAGATGAGACTGAAACAGAAGATCAACTTGCCGAGGCATTAAATGTGACTCGGCAATGTATTTCGAAACATTTGCACGCCATGGGAAAAATTCACAAGGAAGGAAAGTGGGTGCCGCATGAGTTGACTGAGAGACAAATGGAAAATCGAAGAGCCACTTCCGAAATTTTGCTTTTGCGGCAGAACAGAAAGAGTTTCCTGCATCGAATTGTTACTGGCGATGAAAAATGGATATATTTCGAGAATCCCAAACGCAGAAAATCGTGGCTTTCACTTGGCGAAGCGTCAACACCGACGGCACGGCAAAATCGCTTCGGATAAAAGACAATGCTCTGCGTTTGGTGGGACCGGAAAGGAATCGTGTACTATGAGCTGCTGAAACCGGGCGAAACTTTGAATGGGCATCGCTACCGACAACAACTAATCAATTTGAACCACGCATTGCTCGAAAAACGGCCAGAATGGGACACGAGACACGAACGTGTGATATTGCAGCACGACAACGCTCCGCGCTATCGCAGTTCCATCGTCCAGGACACCATAAAAACACAGAAATGGGATCTGCTACCGCACCCGCCGTATTCGCCAGACCTGGCCCCTTCAGACTATCACTTGTTCCGCTCGATGGCGCATGTGTTGGGTGGGCTACATTTGCCAGTTACGATGCAGTACAAAATTGGTTGGACGAATGGTTTCAGTCCATAAACGCGTCTTTTTATCGTCGCGGTATTTATGTATTGCCAGAGAGATGGCAAAAATGTGTAAATAGCGAGGGACAATACTTCGAATGAACCATTTTTTGTATTTGTCTTGAAATTTTCGTTTTTTTATTGGTCAAAACAACCCGGAAACTTAGTTGCGCACTATACGAGAGGGTATCAAAAAGTTGCCTATGATTTGCGACGATGTTTATAGTTCTACCATGTTATAAGATACGACCTGGTATATGCGTATTTGGTGTGCTATTCAAGTGTTGGTACAAGAAATCAATGCTCTCCTATTAAATGCAGAGAATGGTTCATAAATACAAAATAAAATAAAATACGCAACTGAGAGTTCTACCTCGATGATTTTTTATTATAATTCGCCATTCCCTGACCTCCTGTAATGATTTATTTCGAACCTAGAACCTAACTCCTTATCTTCGGCGTACCCCGCGCACGCTGCTACTACGCTACTGAGGACTTTTGGCATCTTGAACACAGATATGGGATAAGAGACGAAAGTAATTCCGGCTGTACTTCCGAATAGCTGGAACCTGCGATTTAGGTAAAATTTTGCAGAGATCTTTTTTTTTAAATAATATAAGTCACTGTTGAAATGGATTGTTGGCGCTTCACAATAGTCTTGTACCATATAATAGTGATTTACACCATATGATATGATACGACCTGCTAATTGCATAGTCATATGTGCCCTACAAGAACAGAAGGTGAACTACAAGAAGTATTGAACTGATATCCTATTTTTGCAATGCAACAAACATACTATATAACAGATTGTGAAACATGCGTAGTTTTTGAAACTATTAAGGGGTCTTCTCACTTTAGACGCTAAAAAAGGCTATTTTCATGATTTTTTTATACGTTTATATTATAGATATTGATATAAAAGTTGTTACACTTAATAAATACACTTTCGACATACATTTAAAAAAATGTCCTAAAAAAATTGTGGGTCCGCGCTGTTGATGAAATCTCCGAGATGGATCATCCGAAAAAAAAATCAAACGGTTTTAGATTCAGTATGTTAATGGCTATAGCGGATCCTATCCGACATTTTTCGGAAAAACAAAAAACGTGTTTTTCAACGTTTTTGGCAAAAAATAGTAAATATCAAAATGAAAAAAAATCCTTGATATGCGCTATAGCTATAATTGTATAGAATATGTGGTCAAAATTTCATAAGGATCGGTTCAGTAGTTTCGAAGGTTTTATCAACAAGCCGTCGAAAGACGTTGTTTCGACCAAAACGCGTTTAAGGGGTTACCCCCACTTGCGATTTTGAAAAAAAAATCGATTTTTTTTATTGCATTTTTTTGAAGTGCAATTTGAAGTGCAGTTTTTTTTTGATGCCCGAAATAGATGACTCTATGTAAGTTTACAAAAAAAAATATTTTCTTCGTGTAAACTGAAATTGAAACTTTAAACGCGTTTTTCTCAAAATGGCATTTCTGAACTCGGTGACCAAGATTACTCGAACACTAATGAATCGATCTTCTTGAAATTTTGCAGGCTTATTTAATACATAAAAATGTAGTCTTTAATCGTTCGATTTTTTTTTGAAAAAAATGGCCGTTTTATAGCCAAAAAACGGCCGTTTTTTTTCGTTAAAATCGAACCATTAACTTTGACTGTCCGCCATTTTGTGAAAAATGAATGTTTTTTAAAATCCTTCGATTAAAGACTAGTTTATACTTATATTTGACTAAATCCATCCATTTTTTTTTTCAGATGATCCACTTCGCCGCAATGTTGGTCACCGCAAACCGTGTATATAAAAACATTATTTCATTGACGGCCACTAAACAATGTAATATTTTTCAATAAAAAAATTACTGAAAGTTCTTCAAGATGTGTTCTTTAAGATGGTATATTGATCAATTAAAAAAGTTTTGTAGTTTTCTTTAAAAAAATTCATGAAAAAGGCCTTTTTTTGCGCTACAAGTGGGGGTAACGCCTTAAAGTTTCTTTGGGTTACATAAATGCATTAACCATTTTTTAAAATGTATTTAAAAAGTGTATTTATTAAGTGTAATAACTTTTACATAAATATCTATAATATAAAACTACCAAAAAAAAAAAATTATGAAAATAGTTTTTTTGAGCGTCTGAAGTGAGAAGACCCCTTAAGCTGCGGTTGCTCGAGCTGCAAATGATTTACGTCTTTGCTACAAGTAAACTTTACTATAATTTTTTTTCGAATAGTCACGTTTCATAAGGTCTTTCAACAATTTATACTCGAAAAACGTTAATGTTAACCATATGAATTGCACAAACTTAAAAAGAATAGTAGAAGTTTGACTGAACAAAACGTAACATACAGTATACAACATTAGTGTCCGCACACCGATCTTACTATAGCATTGAATTAACCATATTTATATTGTCAAGCCTTTTACAATAGTGAATAATTATTTCGGGGATAATAAATAGTCAAACACGCCACTCAAATAGCATGTTTAGGTATACTTTCCGCTTATAGTCGTGTTAACCATATTACGATTGCTGTGACAATAAACTATGACGAATTTTACTATGCCCTCTTACTATGCCATTGGCGTTTATTGTTAATACCATGGACTTTTCTCTCAGTTTAGGTTATTATTTTTTCCTTTTCGAGTGTATTTTCTTTGATTTTGTTAAAACTAATATACGTGATAAAGCATTGAATTCTATTAGAGACGTATTTTTTCCTATCGGCGGAAAAACGAGTTTTAATGGGAGGAAACCATCCCTCAAAGAAAGGCATTTCGAGTCGTGATTTTGCATTTTCACCCACGATCTGAATGAAACCGAAGTCAAAATTCATCTATTGATGTCAAGCAATGAAAAATCTACCATAGAAGTATTGAAAAAAATGAATTAAGGGACGACACGCCTTTCTTTGAGGGGTGGTTTCCCCCTTAAAACGGTTTTTCCGCCGATAAAAAAACACGTCTAATAGTTTTCAATGCTTTATCATATATGGAAGTTTTAACAAAATCGGAGAGGGACACTTGATTGATGTTCCTTGTTCGGAGTTTTTAGAAGCGCTTGGGAATCATTGAGTTTTGTGTGTTGTTGAGTGGGTGTGTTTTTTTTTAGTCACCTGAACTATACTGACGGATTCTCTCAAGCCAAACATAAATTTTTTTTTCCACGCATCACGAAACTACATATATTGTAACGTTCCAAATATCGAGACAATCCGAGAAAGGAGAGGTAAGCGGGCTGGCGAAGCTCAGTGGTCAGAGCAGTCGACCAGCAATCGAAAGGGTTCGAATCCCGGCTCAGAACCGCATCGTATTTTTTCTCGGATAGTTCCCTTGGCGTTTTTTCGGAGGA
Source organism: Ophion slaviceki (assembly GCA_944452715.1). NCBI lineage: Eukaryota > Metazoa > Arthropoda > Insecta > Hymenoptera > Ichneumonidae > Ophion > Ophion slaviceki. The sequence continues at coordinate 34,071,822 of OX101787.1, read as the reverse complement.
TTACTATATATACCTGTTGTTAACCATGCGATATATTCTATTTGTTAAATTCTATTAGAAATATAACTGCAAACTTAGAGACGCTGAACGAAACCAGCCTAAAGTTTACCAACTACACTATATCATCTGCGTGTAGTTTATTAAGTTTTCCACACGCAACACGCCCAATATACTCTGTACGGATACCTTATATTAATAAAAAAAAACTTTAATTAAAAAAAAGGTTTCTCTCAAATCTTTTTTTTCAACATTAATCAAAATATAATCTACGTTAGTGTTCAATTGTTTATCATTTGTTTATTGCTTAACAGTGCAGTTCATAACGATAACACAAGTTTTCAAAAATCGAGAGGAAAGTACATACACTAAAAAGAAAAATGTTTAAATACATTTTTTCTCGAAAAGTAAAAAAGATGGTACAACACGAATAAGGGTGATTCGAATAGGTATTGGTACGAGGAATCTGGATTTTTTGGATATCACTTTTAGGGCCACCCTGTATATGTATTCCCTTCATTCGAATTCATAGTGATTCGTCGCTTCCTACTCGTATGGTGGATACATTTTATAGAATAGTTCAGGAAGGATTTAAAATACACAGAAAAAAAACACTTGGATCAACGCAATTGTTCATATCATATTGGCCTTCCAAATATTTTTATTAAACACTCAAGTATTCGATAATTGTCGGTCTTCATTAATACGATGGACTAAAAAATTCTTATGATAATCTAATATTCCATTTTTTCAATAAATAATTCGTTGGTACCCCTCTATGACGAACTTATTCAGCTTGAGTCTTTTTTCCTCCGTGTATGTTGCACGTATTTAACCAGAACAAACCAAACCGATTTAACAAAAAAACCAAGTACATGCAATCAATATGTAAATTGCCAATTCAATTTTTTTCCCCAGTAAATCATTTAACAATTATTATGTTTTTAGGTATGATAATTATTAAGGCGATAGCGAGGGATGCGAAAAATGTCGATAATGTGCGTCGAAGGTGTCCAGGCGTGCGCGCGAATACCCTCGACGGATTAATTAAACCCTTAATTGGATTCTATAATTAACTGCTGAGGTAGTTGCTACGACGCAGGCGTGATAATACATGTCGTGGTTTCCTACACGTAATTTTGCACTCAACATTTATAACTTTCAATAATTAGAGACTATATATGTATATATATAGAATATTAGATTTTCAGGGTCCGGTAGAGTTCTGATGCAAATTGACTTCCGCCAACGCGAATCAACGCTTGGGCGATTTAATTCATCCGGAAAATTATGTGGAGCGGGCGAATGTTCTCTTGGTCGTGGGAAATTGAATGTTGCTACAAAAAGCAGCCGTTTGTTTTTGCAAAGCACAAGCATGGGGTTTAAGGGGTTACCCCCACTTGCGATTTTGAAAAAATCGATTTTTTTTATTGCATTTTTTTGAAGTGCAATTTGAAGTGCAGTTTTTTTTTGATGCCCGGAATAGATGACTCTATGTAAGTTTACAAAAAAAATATTTTCTTCGTGTAAACTGAAATTGAAACTTTAAACGCGTTTTTCTCAAAATGGCATTTCTGAAGTCGGTGACCAAGATTACTCGAACACTAATGAACCGATCTTCTTGAAATTTTGCAGGCTTATTTAATACATAAAAATGTAGTCTTTAATCGTTCGATTTGTTCGTTAAAATCGAACCATTAACTTTGACTGTCCGCCATTTTGTGAAAAATGAATATTTTTTAATATCCTTCGATTAAAGACTAGTTTATACTTATATTTGACTAAATCCATCCGCATTTTTTTCTTCAGATGATCCACTTCGCCGCAATGTTGGTCACCGCAAACCGTGTATATAAAAACATTATTTCATTGATGGCCATTTGCCACTAAACAATGTAATATTTTTCAATAAAAAAATTACTGAAAGTTCTTCAAGATGTGTTCTTTAAGATGGTATATTGATCGATTAAAAAAGTTTTGTAGTTTTCTTTAAAAAAATTCATGAAAAAGGCCTTTTTTTGCGCTACAAGTGGGGGTAACGCCTTAACAAATAGTTCATGAATCAACGTACACTGTTGAAAGAATTTATTTAATTTAACTAGCATCTAATCAAGGTAAATCATTTTTCTTATTTGTTTCACAACCTGCTATGATGCTATTTGTTTGGAATGTGTTCTTTTTTTGTTTCAAGCATTCCTTGATATAGACAATTCAATAAATACGTATTTGATCAAAATACAGCGTCGATTCGAACGTATGAGAGATATATTTGAATAAAACAAATAGTTTATTTGCGTGCAGCGAATGTGTCTTAATTAACCCTTCGACTGCACACTTCCGCTACGGACCTCCGATTGCATTTGGGGTCAATGTGACCCCAGAAGTTTTACAGATCGTTGTATTTCGGTGAATATGCATTTTTGTTTTTTTTTGTGGAGACGTTTTTTTTTGTAGCCAATGATCCTTGTTTTATGGACCAAAGTTGATCTTTTAAGAGAAATAAAAATTAAGTGCTCAAACATTTGTTCGAAGTGGGAGAAGCGTTGAAAAATACGTACTTACACGAAAAGGACCATTATTTTTCTTCAAAATACAAAAAGAAAGTCCTCTGAGATTTTTAAAGAGGAAGATACGAAAAAAAGACTGTCGACAGTCTTTCCGAAAAGTATATTTATTCGGAGGTTTGAATTTGAGCATTTTTGGGATAGTGAATAATGCTAAAAATCGACTCCTTTGGCAGATTATTTGTTGAGAACGTATATTTTTTTTACTTCAATGACTTCTTTTCATTCACATTTACCGCAATCGACGCATAAGTACATTCGGTGCTCGTTGCACATAACTCGCCTGCATAACAGACACCTGCTTTTAGTTTTGTGATCGGGATTCTAAATAAATAATTTACTATAGTAGCGCAAAATAAAAAATATCTATGAGCATTTTCTATCGTAACTTACTTACACGTAGTAACAAAACACCAAATTTCACAACAAAAATTATTTCCTTTTCACCGCACTATTGCAAAACCGGGGTCGATACGACCTCAGGTCCTTTTTCGACTGCTGTCCTCAGTAGACGGGCAGGATATAAGGTGGAGGCCGTTGAAAAAAAGGCAGTTGAAAAAAAATGGGGTCAAAATGACCCCGTGTGCAGTCGAAGGGTTGAAATCAAATTTATTTTTAATTCGAACAAATAAAAATTGTATTTGAATTACTGGTATTTTGATTTTTAACCAGCAAATTTTATCATGTTTTCTCATATACGATATTCAGTCGTATCGTTAACAATCATCAATGGTGGAAAATTATAAAAAAATATTTTGTGCTACCACCATTTCGGTACATATAAAGAATATTCCTCTTCCGTGGGTACAAGATGTGTAATTCCCACGTCTTTTGCAGTAAACTTCATTGGCGTGCAAACATTTTTCCGGATGATTCGAATTTTGAGAAGTTTGCACCGCGAAGTAATTTTCAGAATGTGTAAACGCCCTTAAAACCTAACCGCTTTACCGATTACCGCAAACTTTAATCCGCAAATGCCGCCTGTATTACTCTATTGCCATACAAAAATTAAACCGGATATTTCGAAAATTGAAATAACTACCAAATTTTTTTTTCCGAAAATCAAAATTTTCCTAATCTAAAGCGTTCCGCCAATTGTCACAAAATTTATTTAGATCACTCCTATGATACACTTTGAGCCTGCAAAAACAGCCCCGTATCTGAAAGTTACAGAATTTTTTGTTTGTACTAAATATCCGTACACCGCCATACTTCCGGGAATTTTCCGACGTTTTGGAATATTCTGAAGACACCTTTTCCAATGGTGGGACATTGTCAAAAGTATGTTGTGTTACCACAAAAAAAAATTCGCGGAAACAAAGCAACAATCTCCACTGGTATATATACCGATACCAGTGGAGATTGTTGCTTTGTTTGCGTAGATGTTTTTTTTATTTGAAAAGTATTTTTGTAAAATGATTTAAGTTTTTAAATTATTAATAAATAATTTCATCTAAATAATAAAAAATACTTTTCGAAGTACTTTTATAAAAGTTTATTTTATTATTTAGATATAATAATTTATTTGAAAAAATATATTTTAAAATTTAAACAAAATCATTTAAAATAAAAAACTAAAATTATTTTATAAGAATTCTTTTTAAATAAAAAAAACATTCACGCAAACGAAGCAATAACTTCACTGGTTTCAGCAACAATCTTCAGTGATTTATACCAGGGAAGATTGTTGCTTTGTTTTGGTGAATGTTTTTTCTTTCATTTCAATGGTGTCTTCAAGCATTCCAAAACGTTTAAAAATTAGTATTACTGATAGCATAAATACCGAAATGGTGGTAACACAAAATACTTTTTATAATTTTCCACCATTGAAGATTGTTGCTTTGTTTTCGTATATATTATTCTTCTCCCCATTTTAATGGCGTGTTCACAATATTCCAAAACGTCGGAAAATTCCTGGAGTTATGCTATACGATGTGCCTCTTGCGTGGAGCATTCGCTGGAACAAATCATTCTCAAAATAATCTAAGATTCCATTTTTTCTAAACAATTCCTTAGCATCTCCTATTGACGGATTTATCTAGCCCGAGTAATTTTTTCCCAGCTGATTCGCGCATTCCAAGATGTTCTTCTGATTCAATATATAACGAATACCTTTTAAATTTAATATATGAATATTTTTTACGACTTTCTAAAGATGTGCCGTTTTCGCATCAACCCCGAATTTTCTAATCGTTTTCGTGCTGCTATTTTCAAACCTAGCGAATTGGTCATTGGATAACTTTATACGTAATTTATCATTCCAAACAACTTTTGTTTGGAACATTTTTTGATCGGGCTATTAATTATCGAGATACGACGATTTTTAAGTTTTCAACCCCTATTTCTTAAGGTTGGGGCGAGTTGAGGGGCAACATGTCATTGGGATTAATTTCAGTATGCAACCATAAAAAATTCTAATTCTACGCTAAAAAGTGCTGGGTTTTCGTCTTCGTTCACTGGACTACATAGTATGAATAGTATAGTATGAGTAATGTTGCTCATTTCAAATTTTGTACCGTTCGATGTCAAACCCCCTCCCACAGTGGGGCCACAATGGATCCTTTTAAAATAGCCGCGCCACAATATAATAACACAAAGTCATAGTGACGTTAAATCAACGTTATTGTTATTGTGCTATCGTGATTTGATTAAATTGAATGCTTTGTGATGATTTCGGCACACCCATGGGACAAAATTACTTATATACATATATATATATATATATATATATATATATATATATATATATATATATATATATATATATATATATATATATATATATATATATATATATATATATATATGTATGTATGTATGTATATATGTATATATATGTATATATATGTATATGTGTGTGTGTATATATATATATATATATACGCATGCGTTCCGATCTCGTGGCGATCGATCAGGGTTAATGGTTGTCTGGGTCGCCTCGGGGCATGCTTCGATTACCGCGGACAAAAAAAAAGAGTAGTAGAAAGGATCGCGAGTCGACTTTTTATCGCGTAATACATTCACACGCATATATATATATATATATATATATATATATATATATATATATATATATCATCGTTAAGAGAACATAAAGAAGTGAATTAAATCACGAACTGTGCTAAAACGTGCCCTTGCGAGAAAACATGCACGCGAGAATTCGCAATCTCCATTCTTTGGAATCTCCGCGTGTTTGGAAAAGTTCGGTCGCGCGCGTTGCATGCACGCACGCGAGTCCGATGTACTTGAAATACATCGCAAAAAGTAAAACAAAACGAAAAAAAATAACAGTCTTTATATAGGTAAAGTAAAAGGTAAAAAAAATATCTTTATATAGGTAAAGCAAGAAGGCGAAAACAATTAAAAAAGAGAATCTTCATACAGGTGGGGCAGGAAATAAAAGGAAAGAAACTTTATATAAGTAAAGGAAACGGAAACAAGAAAGGGAAAAAAGAGAACCTTAGACAGGTAAGGCAAGAAGCAAAGGAAAGAGAATCTTTATATAGGTAAAGTAAAAAGTAAATAAAGATAGAAAAAAATCAAAATCTGTATGTAGGTGAAGCCAAAAGTAAAAAGCATCATTATTCTACCTATATAATGATGCTTTTTTACTTTTTGCTTCACCTACATAAAGATTTTTATTTTTTTCTCTCTTTATTTAAAAAGTTAAAAATAAATAAAAATAATAAATTATAATAAATAAATTATTATTATAAATTAAATTATAAATTAAATAAATTATAATAAATTATTTAAAAAGTTAAAAATAAACAAATTGTAAAGTTATTAAATTAAAAATTAATATTGACATTAAAAAGTTAAAATGAAAAAAAGAATCTTCATGGAGGTAAAGAAAAAGTAAAAAAAACAGACAAAAAAAGATACTCTTCGTATAAATAACGCGAAAAGTGAAAAAAATCTCTGTATAAATTACGCAAAAAGTAAAAAAAAAGCATCTTTATATAGGTAGAGCAAAAAGTAAAAGAAAGAATCTTCATAGAGGTGAAGCAAAAAGTAAAAAAAAGAACCTCTATACCGGTAAAGTCGAGTCTCATGCATCCTACTCGCATGTATAAATTTTATATATAGAACCGTAGCTAGTTATTGTGGCTCGGGGAGAAGTTGCGAGACTATTACGGTAATGAAATTGTTACCGTAAATGTTTTTTTGCGTTTATTCTTTCTTCTTTCTCGAGGATAAGGTATGATACGTGTTTGAAGATCGAGGACACGTTATTGATATTTCCTTGGGGATATTCGTGTTCTTTGATCCTTTCGAAACATCAACGCGATTTTGCGGTCTTTTAGAGAATCGCCCTCGAGTCACTGAGGCTTAACGGAATCGAAGCACTTGGGGCGATCTGTAGTTGTGGGAAGTACTTTGAATGGGAAAAAGGAAGCGCGGATTGCGAGAGAAAACTAAACAATCGTGCATAGTAAATGCGCACACATTGTTTCCTTATCCGTTAAGGGTCCTGCATATGCTTATATTTTTTCAACGCGTTTTTCCAATTGTGTAGCTTCATAGCCTAGAGTCTTAAGGGGGGAGATATTTAGGCAATGAAAAAATTCACTGATTTTCATCATTTTTTTAAAAGTAAATATATTTTCACTTTTTTAAGACGTAGGGTATGTTTTATTACTACATTTGGCTGTTGCATCGTATTTTTCAAAATTGATCTTCTTAACTGCATTTTCAAAACTGACGCAACGTTTAGTTAGGGGGTTACCCCCACCTGCGATTTTGAAAAAATCGATTTTTTTTTATTCCATTTTTTTGAAGTATAAGTATCCGGGCCCATACATCTATATGGGCCCGGAATAGATGACTCTATGTAAGTTTACAAAAAAAAAATGTTTTCTTCGTGTAAACTGAAATTGAAACTTTAAACGCGTTTTTCTCAAAATGGCATTTCTTAAGTCGGTGACCAAGATTACTCGAACACTAATGAACCGATCTTCTTGAAATTTTGCAGGATTATTTAATACATACAAATGTAGTCTTTAATCGTTCGATTTTTTTCGAAAAAAATGGCCGTTTTATAGCCGAAAAACGGTCGTTTTTTTTTCGTTAAAATCGAACCATTAACTTTGACTGTTCGCCATTTTGTGAAAAATGAATATTTTTTAAAATCCTTCTATTAAAGACTAGTTTATACTTATATTTGACTAAATCCATCCGCATTTTTTTTTCAGATGATCCACTTCGCCGCAATGTTGGTCACCGCAAACCGTGTATATAAAAACATTATTTCATTGACGGCCATTTGCCACTGAACAATGTAATATTTTTCAATAAAAAAATTACTGAAAGTTCTTCAAGATGTGTTCTTTAAGATGGTATATTCATCGATTAAAAAAGTTTTGTAGTTTTCTTTAAAAAAATTCATGAAAAAGGCCTTTTTTTGCGCTACAAGTGGGGGTAACGCCTTAAAAAACTAACCGAACACATCTGATGAAATTTGATATAAATCTTTCTATCATCATTGTCAGAAACGTGACTCGAAATGTTTTTGAAAATGTGAAAAAAAGTATTTTTTTATTGTCAGACGTAGCCATTCTTTTACGGAAAATTAAATCTTTTTGTTTCAAAGCATTCTTTTAAGGAAAATTCAATCTTTTTGTTTCGAAGCATAACATTACATCGATTTTCAACATTTTTCAATTTTTCTTGGTTCATATTCTGCGTGTGAGTGTTAATGAAAGAAAAATCTTCGTTAGTTTTTTTTTCAGATTAATCCCGCTGACACTACGTGTCACGCCGTCGAACAACGTTCGCCGCAGGCCGTTTTGAAAGACTGCCATACCGCCGCCATTTTTAAAAATTAATAAAACAAAATACCATGTAACAGCCACAAGTAGTAATAAAATATACCCTAAGTTAAAAAAATGACAAAGAAATATTACTTTGAAAAAAAATCATGAAAATCAGCCATTTTTTCCTCGCCCAAAGGTAGCCCAAAGGTAGTGTAATTTGTAACAAAGATCTTCTAAGAATTCTAAATTATTTTTCTAGCGTTTTTCTCCACACTATGTTTTATGAAACGGTTCGAGTCGTATCTCAAAATCTCTTCGTCCGATTCACTTCAAATTCGGACAGAGCATAGTTTATAACATTTTAAGATTTAAATTTTTCATTTTCATTTTAAAATCAGATTATTTTTTTATTTGCCCATCCATTTGTTTACAAAAAAATGATTAAAGTTGGTTTCTTGGTCGACAATCGACCTTTTTTCGACAGCTTGTCATCTTCGTAATTGTCAAAATTTTAAGAAAGTATCCGATCATATGAAAGTTTGATTATTATACTAAATGTACATGTTTTATTTTAATTTACAGATGACTTTACTTTCCAGCTTTAAATAATAGTAACGTCATTGTTGATGATTGTTTTTCAATAAAAAGCTCAAACCTCGCAATGCTCGGGGTTAATTGTGTGTAAATTGCCGACCTCTTTATCCCCATATTCTCATCAGATGACGCTGGTTTTTGGCCATTTGTCCTGAGATCCCAAAATTTATTTAAAGGGTCTTCTCACTTTAGACGCTAAAAAGGCTATTTTCGTGAAATTTTTTGATCGGTTTATTTTATAGATATTGATATAAAAGTTGCAATACATTTGCGAAATACATTAAAAAGAACATTTACTTATTTCATTCACTATTTATAGACGAAAATGGTAGTTAAAAAAATGTGCTAAAAAAATTGCAGGTCTGCGCTGTTGATGAAATCTCGGAAATGGATCATCCGAAACAAAAAAATCAAACGATTTTAGATTCAATATGTTAATGGCTATAGTGCATATCATACGATATTTGATAATTGCAAAAATAACAAAAAGGCGGACATTTTTCGAAAAAAAACAACGAAACGTATTTTTTCACCGTTTTCGGCAAAGAAAATAGTAAATATCAATATTTAAAAAAATCCTTGATATGCGCTATAGCTATAGTTGTAAAGAATATGTGGTTAAAATTTTATAAGGATCGGTTCAGTAGTTTCGAAGATTTTATCAACAAGCTGTCGAAAAATGTTGTTTCGAGAAAAACGCGTTTAAAGTTTATTTGGGTTACATGAATAAATCAAATTAAAAAAAAATTCGAAAGTGTATTTTTTAAATGTAACAACTTTTATATCAATATATATAATACAAACCTATAAAAAAAAATCATGAAAATACCCTTTTTTAGCGTCTAAAGTGAGAAGACCCTTTAATCCTTCCTTGACACACTTATATTTGGCCACGGCTTGGACACACGGGGTCAATTTGACCCGGATAGTACTTCATCTACCTGCCCTTAACGACCCTTCGGTTGGTTTTTATTGAAAAAAATCCAGGATACACTTCAAACATTTCTCAATATGTCTGCATAATTAAAAATCAGAAAGTACGAAATTGAATTGTTGTACACAATTATTGAAAACTTCCAGTTTTGGAAAAGTGAGCGTTTTATTTCAAATTCGTCAGGGTCAAACATGACCCAGTGTGTCGAGGAAGGGTTAAGTGGAGCGTGAACAAAAAATCGAAAAACACTCGCCGACATACGTATAGATTTTGGACACGTAATTTTTTAGCGATTTTAATTGTTCCGAAAACCATTCATATCTGACAAAAAAATACCTTCACCAAAACAGAACTTCCTGCATGGGAAAGGGAAAATTGCTTGGCACCAGGTCAAGAATTTTTCCTCTCACCGTGAAAGGATCTATATATAAATGCACAGTGTAAATATGCTTTCAGACCGCGTCCGACCCTCGCGTGTCAGATCCTTTATGCATAACGGTGCATCGGCCTGGAACTTTGCCTATTATGTCACTATGCAAACTGGAAAAAGAAAAAAATTCTCTTTTTCTCTTTTTCTAAGCACTCGAGCTTTCTATCCATATATATATGGCAGTTCTGACCATTCTGCCGAATTTTCGATTCCTCAAGCTCCGCAGGAATCTCCTCAAGGATCAATTCCCGATAATATCGGGGAACGTTCACACGAAATTATTCGAAATTATTGTAACAAAAAAGGAAAAAAACACTCACTTTCAGTACGATGACGCAAATCATGTTTAAAAAATGATAAGATTGTCATTGTCATAAAAAAAATGTTTTGAAAACGCCCACACATTAATTTCACAAAATATATTTATTCACAAAATATCGACTTTTTCGCAAAGTTTGATCATTTCGAGTATTCAACTCCCGCAGTCACGAAAGTCGGAACCCCCAATGATTATTTGAACTAAAAAGGAAAAAAATACACTGACTTTTAGTACGATGACACAAATCACTTTTAAAAAAATGATGAGATTGTCATTATTATTAAAAAAATGTTTCGAAAAAGTCCAAAGGTTAATTTCACAAAATATATTCATTCACAAAATATCGACTTTTTCGCAAAGTTTGATCATTTCGAATATTCAACTCTCGCAGGCACGAACATCGGAACCCCCAATGATTATTTGAACTAAAAAGGAAAAAAATACACTGACTTTTAGTACGATGACACAAATCACTTTTAAAAAAATGATGAGATTGTCATTATTATTTAAAAAATGTTTCGAAAAAGTCCAAAGGTTAATTTCACAAAATTTATTTATACCCAAAATATCGACTTCTTGCAAAGTTTGATCATTTCGAATGTTCAAGTCCCTCGGACATAAATATCGCAACATCCGATATTGATTTAAACCAAAAAGAAAAAAAGTACTATAATTTTTGGCATGACGACAGAAATTTCCAAGAAAAAAATCATGGCATGGTCATTATTGTTTTAAGAAATGTTTTGACAGAGTCCAAAGAATCATTTCACAAAATGCATTTATATACGAAATATCGACTTCCGCGCAGCGTTTAATCATTGAAAATATTACAGTCCCTCAGACCTAAATATCGCAACATTTTGAAATGATTCAAACCAAAAGGAAAAAAGTACCCTAATTTTTAGCATGATGACATAAATACCTAATACAAAAATTTGACGGAATTGTCTCAATTATTTTCCAAAATCCTGAAAAAGTCCGAAGAATCATTTCACAAAATATACCTATACTGATATCACGATAAGCTCACTCTAATAAGGACACGTTCACCAGTCGAACCCAGTTTGATAATAAGTTTGTGATAAGGCTGCTGGAATGCGACCGTCGTCGAGTCACGCGCGATATTTTCTTGTTTTTTTTTCTTCCTCGCAACCTTGACGTGAGAATTTCCGCGGTAATTTTATTTCCCATTTTATTTCCCATCTCAATGGAAATTGAGATTGTTCTCGGATGTGTATGATAGTGCGGGGATTATATTACGAGCTGAGTTTAATTTATACGCGCTCTTAATCTTTCTGCGCCCCGCGGCGTCGTGCGCCTATCGACAATTATCTTTTCACTATAGATCGATACTCGAACGTCGATGCATTTTAATACGGAGTTGCACCTGTACGAGTAATTTTCACGTCCCGGTAATTTTACGAGGGCCGGAAAATCCCTTCCCGTTCTTCGATCATACGTCCTTTTAATTCCAAGCTTTCGTGTGTTTATATTTTTACGATACCGAAGTAGTTTGGAACGGTAAATCTTTCACGCGGGTGCAGCATTGAGTTGCGCAACTATGCGCGTGGACGAGAGTGTATAACTTATTAATTTAATTGTAGCGTCTGCTGCGCGCGCTCTGCCCCCCCGGGACACGCAGCGTGTAATTAGACGGTGCGACTGTGCCGATCCATTTTCCGTACTGTGTTAACCTTCTATGTGGCTTCGATGATAATGAGAAGCTAGAGCTCGAATTGAGCCAGACTCCCACGAGAATCAATGGGGGGGGGGGGGGGGGAGGCGTTAGTGCACCTGCAGTGTTACTATATGGACCGAAAAAAATCGTCCGATCAGCTACTATCAATTGTCAGACCAAATGTAATTGAAATTTCATCGAATTAAGTGAAATACGATACGCGAGTGGGAGCCACAGTAGCGAGGGTCGAAAAAAAACGAATTTTCAAGGGGTCTTCTCACTTTAGACGCTAAAAAAGGCTATTTTCATGAATTTTTTTTTGATAGGTTTATATTATAGATATAAAAGTTATTACACTTAATAAATACATAAAAAGAGATTTTTTATTTATTTAAGGGGAGGTACCTGAGTAAACGGCGAGAAAAACAGGTAAACTTCGGGTATTTTTATCTCAAAAACTAATGTTTCGATTGGATCCTGGTATTTTTTTATTGGAAAATATGTACATTGAGGTATGTTTAGGAATTTTTAAAAATAAATTCGTTGACTGGAAGCGATTCAAACGCGATTATCTCGAAACATAGTTTTCAAAGTCGGTGCCAGATGTATCTCGAAAACGGCGTGTCCGATTTTGTCCAAATTTGGATACAATATTCTTCGATAGTTTTTCTCGTTCGCCACGTAGGGGTTTTTCATTTGATTGAACCATTGCTTTTTTATGCAATGTGTATGCAATCCAAAATCGTCGGAAATTGCGAACGAAGAACGAATGTTAAATTAAAACGGTCGAAATCCGTCAAAAATGAAAATTTCAAACAAATCCTGCGTGGCGAACGAGAAAAACTATCGAAGAATATTGTATCCAAATTTGGACAAAATCGGACAAGCCGTTTTCGAGATACATCTGGCACAAACTTTGAAAACTATGATTCGAGATAATCGCGTTTGAATCGCTTCCAGTCAACGAATTTATTTTTAAAAATTCCTAAACATACCTCAATGTACATATTTTCCAATAAAAAAAACTCGGATCCAATCGAAACATTAGTTTTTGTGACGAAAATTCCCGAAGTTTAAGTCACTATTTATAAAAGAAAATGGTGGTTAAAAAAATTCCTTAAATTTTTTTTAGATCTGCGCTTTTGATGAAATCTCGGAGATGGATCATCCGAACCAAAAAAGTTAAACCGTTTTAGATTCATTATGTTAATGGCTATAGCGCATATCATACGATTTTTGATTTATGCAAAAATAACAAAATGCCGGACGTTTTTCGAAAAAACAAAAAAAACGTGTTTTTTCACCGTTTTTGGCGAAAAAGAAATAGTAAATATGAAAATTTAAAAAAATTCTTGATATGCACTATTGCTATAGTTGTAACGAATATATGGTTAAAATTTCATAAGAATCGGTTCAGTAGTTTCGAAGATTTTCTCAACAAGCCGTCGAAAAACGTTGTTTCGAGAAAAACGCCTTTCAAGTTTGTTTGGGTTGCATAAATACATTAAATTTTTTATTTTATGTATTTCGAAAGTGTATTTATTAAGTGTAACAACTTTTGTATCAATATCTATAATATAAACCTATACAAAAAAATCATGAAATCATGAAGCCTTTTTTTAGCGTCTAAAGTGAGAAGACCCCTTAATTTTTCAATGACACTTTGGGGTGCCACAAAGATCTACCTTCACTACGATTTTTTTTTATTTAGGGGACGTGAAGTTGAATATGGTGGGGAATGTATTAAGGGGGAAGGACCCTGTACAAATGGAAGCAAAAAAATACTACGAACTTTTTGTCGAATGAAAATAATGCGACGAAAAACTTTGCAGGTGTTTTTTTTACCGAAACAATGTTTTCCAAATTGGCGAGCTGCCTAAATATAATTATTATCGTCCGATATAAAGTTTTCCGGGTATGTTCTAGAATAAATTTTGCAGTGAAATACTTAGGGATGTTTTTATCCGTTGAAAAATGTTCTTCTCATAAATCATTGATGACGATCTTTTTTTAGAATGAAGTCTCAATTTCAAGTGCTTGTCATTTTTGTAAACAAATCTTTTACCAATCCTCTGTGTATGATTCTCTCGATACTAGCTATTATTATATAGATTTTGGAAAAAATGGCTTTGTTGTTCCACGTTGAAAAAAAAAACACGTTTTCAAGGCTCCTGCCGCTTTACGGGAAACATACTTTTTTGGTTCCATACACTTCGAGACATGTACAGTAAGGTTCTTCAAATACATTTTCGATGTACTTTTTTTCAAGCCGAAAACGTCACGTTTAAAGCCAAGCTATTACTGTTACATCTGATTTACCAAGTCTCCGGTGTACCGTTACCCCTTAAGGAGCAGCGCACGATACTTTCATCAAATTAAGAATATTTCTCACCATTTATTTTACGGAAGAAATATTATTTTGATTCCTTATTTGTTTTCAACGAATGTAGGCTATCGATCTATGCAATTGAGAACTGCTGCAATTTTGTATTTTTCAAGCAGCATTCCTTATCCCAAAGGTGAATTTTACATTTTTTAAACAGCATTTCTCATTCCAAAGGGGAATTTTATATTTTTCCAACAGAATTCCTTATTTCAGAGGTGAATTTTATATTTTTCCAATAGCGTTAATCATTCCAAAAGTGAATTTTATATTTTTCCAACAGTATTCCTTAACTCAGAGGTGAATTCGATATTGTTATTGCAGCATTCCTCATTTCAAATGTGAATTTTATATTTTTCGAACAGCATTTCTCATCCCAGAGGTGAATTTTTATTTTTCGAACAACATTCCTCATCCCAAAGGGGAATTTTATTTTTTTCCGACAGCATTCCTCATCTCAAAAGTGAATTTCATATTTTTTCAGCAAAATTCCTCCTCCCAAAGGTGCATTTTTTATTTTTCAAACAGCATCCCTTCCTCCGGGCTGGTTTGAAATTCCGAACTTTGAATGCTCCGACGGTTTAAAATGCCGATTTTTAATATAGTATAGTTTATACTATAGTATTACGGGGTAGTATTCGAAAGAATACTCCCCCGAAAGATCACGACTCCGAAAGAATTTTACACGAAATACCAAAACTCCGGAAATCTGAACACCGTCAAAATAATTCGACTATGGAAGTTTTAAAAGTTTCAAAATTTTCAATAAATCGACGAATTATTACAAGAATTTGTTTTTATTAAGAAGTAATTATGCGTCACTTTTGAAATTTGTCTAGACAATGTTATACATTCTACATCATTTACAGTCAACAGGGGCCGGGTTGAAATTGCAAACCTTGAATGCGCCAACGGTTTATAATTCCTAATTTTAATGTTCCGAAATTACAACGTTCGTCAAGATCATGCCAGAGAAAGTCTACACAGTTGACTCTAAATTATGTAGAACGTATAACATTGTCTAGACAAATTTCAAAATTGACGTAAAATCACTTACGAAGGAAAAAAAATTCTTGAAATAATCCGTCGATTTATTGGAAATTTCAAAACTTTTAAAACTTCCATAGCCGAATTATTTTGACGTTGTTCAGATTTTCGGAGCTTTGGTCTTTCGTGTAAAACTCATTCGGAATTTTGATCTTTTAGCATTCTTTTGGAGTTTTGATCTTTCGGGGTAGTATTCTTTCGGAGTTTTGATCGTTCCGACAATTCAAAGTTCGAAATTTCAACCCGGCCCTCCTCCAAAGATTAATTTCACATTTTTCCATCAGCAATCCTCATCCCAAAGGTGAATTTTTTATTTGTCGAACGGCGAATTTTTTATTTGTCCTCGTTCCAAAGGGGAATTATATTTTTTTTTTCCAACAGCGTTTCTCATCCCGGGCTGAATTTATTTAGGGCTTTTTAGGCTTTGATTGAATCCGACAAACATACAAAGAAAATCGTAAGTTTCGTTTTGGTTTAAAACAACAAAAAAAAAACGAAGCGCAATTAAAGTGCGCTCGAAGCAATAACAGTTTCATCGTATCTCTCTCTCTCTCTCTCTCTCTCTCTCTCTCTCTCTCTCTCTCTCTCTCTCTCTCTCTCTCACTCGATGTTTCAATCGCAGCACTTAAGCCTGCTCTTGTAAAATTTTTACAGCCGTGCTCGCGGCTTGAGACGCGGAATTTAACGAGAGTCTTGTTCTCGAAGGAACGTGAGGTGAATTCATTTCTAAACAGGCAATATAGCCCCGAGAACTCCCTCCGGACAATCTCTAATAGCCGAAGACTGTAATGTACGTTTCTTCGCTTGCGTACGTAGGTACGATATGCGAATATATGTGCATTCGCTAAAGAGAGAGACAAAGAGAGAGAGGGGAGAGAGAGAGAGAGAGAGAGAGAGAGAGAGAGAGAGAGAGAGAGAGAGAGAGAGAGAGAGAGAGAGAGAGAGAGAGAGAGAGAGAGAGAGAGAGAGAGAGAGAGAGAGAGAGAGAGAGAGAGAGAGAGAGAGAGAGAGAGAGAGAGAGAGAGAGAGAGAGAGAGAGAGAGAGAGAGAGAGAGAGAGAGAGAGAGAGAGGAGGGGGGAGAAGCGATCCGACATTCCTGCCGACCCAAGCAAAAGCTCTTTTCTCGTTTCTGTGTGCGTAAAATAGCGCGTGCGAAAAGCCACAACTCCAGGATCCCTCGTTCAAAAACATAAGCGTGATGTTAAAAGAGAGAGGAAGAGAGAAAAAGTGACGCGTGTCCTGAATTTTTCTCTCAATCGCTCCTTGATGGAAGACTTTTTCCACCGGGAGATCTCGTTCTCGCGTCAAACGACAATTAGTCGACGTCGCGAGATCAAAGGAGATATCTATATACGGCGAGGATCCTTGGCATGCTGAAAGATCGATCCTGATAATTCCCCTCACGTATCAAGTGCATTCGTGCCACGTAAAGAATTATATATAAAAATGAAGATATTGAATTTCATTAAAATTATTTTTTTTCCGAACGGAAACGTCTTTCTTGGCATTTGGATAGCTACGACCAGTATTGGCGCTTCCCATTGGAAGAGGGCCTGTTTGGGTCGGGCGAAATTTCTTTTTAGGTCCAATGCACTTGTGTTTGATATCCTCAATGTATTTGGTGCAATTGAACTGTTTGATTGATTGCAAATGACTGGGAAAAAAACGTATGGTGAAGCCTAGTATTTTGCTTAAAAAAATCAATATTGCGGAAGAAGTAGATAAGAATACAGTTGCTCCAAATGAAGAATGTTGTTGATTCAGTTTAGGGGTCTGCTCGAAGCCTTGGGCCACTCTAGAGGCCAAAAAGGGCATATTTTGTGATTTTTTTCAGCGACACCATGAAATTAATCGAAATTTTAAAATGGGGTTTTATTATGCACTTATTGTAATTGACTATACAAAATTATTTTTTAACAGCGATACATGTCAAAATGGCGACTGCGGCATTTTTTCGATGACGCTTTTATTTTTGGAAGGCCAACGGCCGGACCAACAGCTCGTATAATTTTTGAGTTATGATGAGACACTAAATTTTTTTCGATTATATATGAGAATAGCTATAGAAGTACGTAGGATTTTTTTGATATGTTGTTTTTTGTCAAAATGGCGCAATTCTAAAACAAAAAGTGTAAAATGCCATGAGAAATTTTCAGAAAATTCTTTATAAAAAAGGAACTATGCAATATAATTTTAAAACCCTACGTAGTGCCTTAGAAAATGTAATTGTAAATATATAGTTAAAATTTCAAGTGAATCGGTTGAAATTTGTTTGAGTTATGTCCGGCCGACTTAAAAAATGTAGTTTTAAGATAAACGCGAAGTCACGACATGAATAATGTTTCAATACCTTCAATCTGAGATGCCTGTACTAGAATTCGAAAATCGAGTACTTAGAAATTTTTCACACCCATAATCTTGTGGAATATAATTTTACACGAACTAAGGTACCTTTTAACCAAAAAATCGATTTTTGGAAAATCCTAGTGTAGCCTAAGGCCTTAAGCTTGAAATTTCAACAATATCATTTTTTTGTTGCATAATTTTATGGCTTAGGGTCTTAACTTTTATTTGTAAGAAAGATTTGGTAAAAATTTCAAAAAAAAATACCGAGTTATGAGGGTTTTTGTGAAGGAACTTTTTCTTTTTTCTCGAAACTATCTTTTGTGAAACGGAGTAAGTCGTATCACAACATTTATTCGTCCGATTCACTTCAGATTTTAACAGAGTACAGTTTATAACCTTTTCTGTCGTATGGCCAAATGATTTTTTTGATATGCTTATCCATTCGTTATCAACAAATTGTTCAAGTTTTTTTGGTCGAAAATCGACCTTTTTTCCTAGAGCTTGCCAGTTTCGTAATTTTCCAAATTTTGAGAAAAGTATCCGGTCATACGAAAGTTTTATTATTATATCAGAAGGAAATTTTTTATCTTCCATCCGGATGATCTCAGTCTCCCGAACCACCTACACCGAATCCCCGCGAGCAACAACGGCATTTTGTTTAAACAATAATAACTTTTTTGCTTTTCAATATTTTTCAATTAAAAAAAAACTTTAACTTGGCAAGGCTACGTATTAATTGTGTGTAAAATCTCGGGCTCGTAATTCCAATACTCTGATCAGAAAAAAATATTGAAGATCGGCCTGTTTTTTTGGCCCCAAGCTTATGAAGGCCCGTCAATTTAAACAAATCGTTCCCATCAGTGTCCGATGTTGGGATACACGAAAGAGTTTTTACATGCACAAATACATATACTTCCAAGCGCAATGACACAAAATTGTGCATTGCCATGTTCTTTTCTTACGATAAAAAAATAGTGCAGTCATGCTGTATATTGGTATCGGAAAAATCATAAGAAGGGTTCGTTGTTTGACAGGTGATTTTGGAGGTGACGCGTTTTCTCAAAATTTCATTTTTATTTATCAACCTCCGAGAGGGGTTGGAAAAAGCGAAATCTAAGGGTGGTCCATAGGAACGAAAATATAAAGAAAATTATTCTCTACATTTCGCACATTTAAACCATCCCCGAAAAATCGATTGTTTTTGAGTTATTCAATAAACAATTATTTTTTATCTTTCAACTATTTTTTTGGGGGTGAAGATATCATCGGAGAGGGATGATCAAATACTCGATTTACGCGTCTTTTCAAGGGCTGCAACGTTCCTATTTGAACAAAAATTTGATGAATTTTTCCTAAAGAGTTATCAAATAAAAACTGATTTTTCAAAATTTCACCCCACTTTTTCACCCCCTAAATGAGCTTCCACGACTTCGGCGCTGTGGACAAAAATGAAGCCCGGATTTTTGTGAACATTTTGTCTGCCGGCGCCGACCTCGTCGGGGTTGTATTTTGGCATCAACCCACCCCCATCCTTCTTCATGCCCTAAACGAAAACCCTGCACCCCGATTTTTAGGCAAACTTCGATTCAACAACTATAGAATCACCTGTACAAAAACTGGCCTTCAAAATTTTTTCCGATCACGGGGTTTTACAGCGACAGCGCGACTGTACTGAAAACACGCGATTGAAAAAAATTGAAATGATCGACAACGCCTGTCAGGGGTCGATAAATGATCAATTATTGCGTTCCCTCAGCACGCGCACAAGCCATGTCGAATGCTGGCCTTCTCGTTTTTGTTCCCTACCCTATCGCGTTTATGGCTTTTCCCTTTTTTTTTGTTCACAAAAGACTTTTATTTTCTCATTTCTCCTCGTTCTCTCGTGTATTTTTTTTCTGTTTTTTTTTTCATCACTCCCTCGGTCGACGCGGACGATAAAGAAAGTGATCCTTTCACCCCTCTGCCGACGGTGCGCTGCACTCTCGTTTTGCACGGGTGACTAACGCGCCGTTTAATGTGCACGAGACCTCGAAGATTCTCATTCACACACTGACTAGTATTTTTTTCGTTGCGTATGTACGGGCCTTTCTGGATTGAATCGACGAGCTCGTGTTCCGCTTCGCTCGTTTGATTTATCTCCGTTGCTGCGGTGCAGAGTAATGCGAACAAGTATTGGTCCAGGCCAACGGACCTCGCCAATCATGCATTTTTTTTTAGTAAAGGTCACAATAATGCGACGGCTAAAAAAGTTTCTGATTTTCAGATACAGTTTGTAAAAAAAATTGAATATCTGATTTGCGGATCTTCAGAAATCTTTTTCGGATTATCTGACATGAAAAACAAAGTTGAAAAAACTGTTTTTTTGTTGTTGTTTGTGTGTTGGGATAATCTGACACAAAAAAACCAAGTTGAAAAAGCTTGTTGCTTTGGGTTTATCTGTTGAGATGATTTGATATGAAAAACTTGATTTTTGACGAGATTCGACACTTTTTTTCTTTGAAAAGTCTGTTATTATGCGAATTTTCCCCAAGAAAAAAATGGCTCCGTTAATGCTGAGGTATAAAAGTATATTTAATAATATTTTTGAAAATATAATAATAATTTTATTGTCATTTTTAAAATATTTTTTTACATAATTTATATTTTATGAAATTATATATTATATTATATTATGTAAATATGATATAAAATTGTATTAAAAAATTGACATAGCTTTTATATAATCATTTCTTTAAATAATAATATTTTTTTTAAACATACTTTTATACCGAATTTGAAAAATAAAGTTGTTAGAAAGGTGTCGATTTTTGATTTCTCGAAATGAAACAATGGCTTGTTTCAGTCAGTGCTTCGGTGTGCAAGTATATTTGATGAAAAAACTTTCCTTTTTCGTTGCAGATAATCCGACAATGAGTTACGGGGAACACCGTTCCTAGCTCCGGAAACCAAACATCCACGGCGCCCTCTCACGGCGATATTTATGATAATTTTTTCGATTATCATAATCCTTTTGCACAATATAATTAATTATGGTGCAGAATTGTTTTTTAATATAGTTCAATATGGTGCATAACCGCAAAGTGATCGAATTTTTCTGTTTCTTTTTTTCAAAAATCGCATCCGAAAACACGGGCTTGTAAAAATGTTAATGCTCGATAACGCATGTTGATAACAGATAAACATATTTATCGAATATTTAAGGTTTTTTAAAAATCGTATAAAAAAATTGAACCTTTTTCCGGTCGTCAGAGTATGCTATGGTCTTCAATTGAAAAAAAACTCTGCGACATTCAAATTCAATTTTAAAGTCGATTTTTACCCGAAGGCCGGAGCCTGAATTAGAAGGTCGGAAAAATCGTTTTTTTTTATTGCTTAAATCGATAGATAAACTATCCAAGAATATATTTTCAAAGTTGCAGAGACCAATTGTAAATATTTTCGAAGATACGAGGCCAAAAGCAGAGGAGCGATCGATATTGGATATTGCTATTTCCTCCCATTGAAAACTTCGAAGCGCGTTTTCTCCAGTTTTCATTTTCACGATTTATGCAAATTGGCGGGCGTGATAGCAAAAAAACTAAACGACCTATTGAATCAAACCAAAGTTTATTTTCTTCAGTATGAAAATCTCTTCTAAGGAAATTAAAAATTCGTTGAAAAAGTATTTTTAAATAATTTTTATAGCACGTTAGAGTGTCTTTTTTAAACACATTTTTTTCTTCCAACCTAAGAAAAGTTATAATTTCAGGATTTCTTCAGCTTTTTCTTAAGGAGAGGATAGGGGTTTCAGCGTGAAAAAAAAAACTTTTTGCGATTTTTTTTCATCTATATGGAAAGAGTAAATTTATTGAAACCTATTGTACATTGTTAAGTGTCATTTCAAGAACATTCCGTGAAATTTGTACGCGAAAATATCCACAAACAAACCGGTGCCGCGTTTTTCTCGAAACCACTTTTTCAAAGTCCGTGTTCACTGCCATTTGAAAACTACGTGACCGATTTATTTCAAACTTGGTACATATTTTCTACATATAAAATACCTCCCCCCAACGGTTGTTTGACATTTTTTTTACATTGAGGGTGTTTTCCACCCCCAAAATGGTGGAATTTTCGTGAAAAATAGCACTTTTCACTTTACATGACCAGCAAAAATGTAGAAATGAAAAAAAAATTATCAAAGACCGTTGGGGGGAGGATTTGATGATGCTTTGACTAAATTTTAATGGTACTTGATTTCAGATAATTTCTAGCTGAGATACAGTGAACACCGCAAATCGTGTTTTTCCAAAGGCGTTCTTGGAAAAACTTTGTCACTGGCTTGTTTGTGGATATTTTCGCGTACAAATTTCAGGGAATGTTCTTCAAATGACATTTAATGAAATGATACAAAAGGTTTCAATAATGAAATGATATAAAAGGTTTCAATAAATTTACTCTATCCATTTAGATGAAAAAAATTCGCAAAAAAGTGTTTTTTTTCACGCTGAAACCCCTGCCCTCCCGTTGATTCACCCAGAAGAAAAATATATGAGAATTGAAAATTGTATTAGTTTTTTTGTTTCAGTCAAGAATTACGAGTTGCATCTTTCCCGCCGATTTGGAACTGCAGTGGCAAAACGCACATGGAATAGGCTGATAAATCTGCAGTAATTTATTGTTTCGTATTGAAATTTTTATCCATTTCAAATATACATGAAAAGATACCTCAATGTTTAGGGGCTCACTTGTTTTTTCCCTTCTAAAAAAATTCAAAAAAAAAACGATTTTTTGGACCTTCCAATTCAGGCTGCGGGCTTAAGGCGTTACCCCCACTTGTAGCGCAAAAAAGGCCTTTTTCATGAATTTTTTTAAAGAAAACTACAAAACTTTTTTAATCGATCAATATACCATCTTAAAGAACACATCTTGAAGAGCTTTCAGTAATTTTTTTTATTGAAAAATATTACATTGTTTAGTGGCAAATGGCCGTCAATGAAATAATCTTTTTATATATACGGTTTGCGGTGACCAACATTGCGGCGAAGTGGATCATCTGAAAAAAAATGAGGATGGATTTAGTCAAATATAAGTATAAACTAGTCTTTAATCGAAGGATTTTAAAAAATATTCATTTTTCACAAAATGGCGGACAGTCAAAGTTAATGGTTCGATTTTAACGAAAAAAAACGGCCGTTTTTTGGCTATAAAACGGCCATTTTTTTCGAAAAAAAAATCGAACGATTAAAGACTACATTTTTATGTATTAAATAAGCCTGAAAAATTTCAAGAAGATCGGTTCATTAGTGTTCGAGTAATCTTGGTCACCGACTTCAGAAATGCCATTTTGAGAAAAACGCGTTTAAAGTTTCAATTTCAGTTTACACGAAGAAAATATTTTTTTTGTAAACTTACATAGAGTCATCTATTTCGGGCCCATACAGAAGTATGGGCCCGGATACTTATACTTCAAAAAAATGCAATAAAAAAAATCGATTTTTTCAAAATTGCAAGTGGGGGTAACTCCTTAAGGTGCCCCTAACGATTTCGGACTTCGAAGGTATCGACCATCACGTTAGAGTCCACTTTGAGCCGCCCATACATACGAGTATAGATGTGACCGTGCGTGCGCCTGTGCTCAGCGAATTCCGGTAATTCTTCGGGCAAGGTACATGCTCCGGGAGGCCTTCGTCGGCAAAGGGCCGGCCCGGTTCGGTCTTCTATACGATGTACGTATACAGGTATACGTGCAAACACAGGGCTGCGTGGGCGACCCTACCTAGTCTTATCGAATCGCGCCCTCGCGCCTTCACGATATATGCACTCTCTCTCTCTCTCTCTCTCTCTCTCTCTCTCTCTCGCTGCGAGCAACGCCACTTCGTAAAAGTTAACGATCCAATAAATATCTGTACTTGCAAGCACGTGACAATCTTTTTACTTGCAATCTTGTCTCGGAGAGTGGTGCCGAGGTGGCGAAATCTCGCAATAATAACATGCACCAAATTCAACATGTTTATTTCGCGCGATCACTCGGAGAATTTTTTTTCTCGATATTTCAGCAAAAATATTTTTGGAATTTTGAAAATTTTTGGAAATATTCACAAAAATACATATGAAAGAATAATGTCTATGGGGTTTTTTTACAGGCGAAAAAATTTATTGAGATTCGTTGCGGACTTTGTCAATTCTTTTTAGCCTAGTAACTTTGAGAATGTTTTAGATACTTGGTAACATTTTTCTACAGGGATGGAGTACACGAAGTGTTATTGGGTTCGATTTTACGAAAGTCGATGAGGGGGTCAGTTTTCAATGGGGTTTCTATTTTCAGATGGTATCTATCCTGTAGTTTTAAAAATTAGCTCCAAATGTTAGATTGAATGTTTATAAAATGAAATTAGCCGTAAATTAGGGTGGCACAATTTTGAGCTCTTTTCCTTTTCCCTTTTTTCACCATCTAAATGACTTCTTTGAAGAAAAAGAAGATATTTGCAGATACTGCGAGCGGTCAAAACATATTTAGAGGTCGCTCAAGCTTCCCAAAAATTCAAATTTTGATTGAAAATCGATTTTTTTTCGACCACTTCTCGCCTACGAATTTTACGCTTTGTAATTTTATAATTAACCCCGCGAAAGCTCAAGCCGGCCAATGAATATTTAGTGGTCGCTCAAGAGCTTCGAAATTTCCAATTTTCGCCGATTTTTTTTACCCTTCTCACTCATAAATTTGACGATTTGTAAAATTTTCAAAACAATTAATCCTTTTTTCTTGAGAAACAGATTTGTCAAATTTACCTCACACTTCTAACCCAATAATTATGATCTTTGTTCTCATGAAATCATTCTTTAAGGCGGCCCTCTAGTTTCTCGGGTCGAAAAAAAACGATTTTTTTTTCATAAATCACATCTACAACATGTGTAGAAAATGTGTGCCAAAGGATTTTTCAATATTCGAAGTGGTTCACAAGTTACGGCCCTGGAACGGAGCAGGTATACGGAGCAGGTATACTTTCAAACGCGTTTTTCTCGAAACACCATTTTTCGAAACGGTGACCACGATATTTCAGAAACTACTGCACCGATCTTGTTCAAATTTATACAGCATCTTTGATATGTTATAAGCCAGCGATTGAACTAGGATTATCATGATTGCTTCGATAGTTTTTTTTGTACGAGCGAAAAACTTAAGAAAAAATGAGTAAAAAATAGAATGTAATTTTCAAAAGTGTATAAAAACGTCAAATTTTGAAATTTAGAATTCACTCTAGTTCAATCGCTAGTCTGAAATATGAAGATTAAAATGCCGTTTGGTTTTTTGAATTCAGATAAGCAGAACAGCCGCAATCTTGGTCACCGTCAAGCACCTCTTTTACTTGATGTCTTCCTGTCGACCACTATAACGTTTATGCTATTATATATTTTGACTTCAAAAAATTTGTAAAGCTTATTTAAATGTTAATAAAGATTATGCAAAAACAATGAGATTGATTATTTCGATGCTTTGCCCGTAAAAAATTATTGAAAAAGCCGTAAAAAAACAGCCGAGAAACTAGAGGATCGCGTTAAAGCTCTTGTCCGTAAACGAAATTATAGGTCGTTTTATTCGTATAACTGAAATGGCAGCTGTTTTCTGCGGATCGTAATGCATCCCACAGTTGGTCTCGTTAGTCAAACTGCTGACCAAACGTAGCTGTGCTCTGTGACGAGCGACGCCGTAATACAATAATACATAATAATAACACGTATCGCCTAATTGGCGTTTGGTACAAATTATTATAATAAATTATTCAAAAAATGTAACACTTCGCTGCTTATTTGTTTTCATGCTACAACGAATTATAGTGCATGCGAGATTAATTGTTCCGCAAAAATTCTGAATTTCGGCAACCTTGGACCGACCACTAAATGTTCACCAGCCGGCTAGAGAGTTGCGAAGTTAATTAAAAAATTATAAAGCGTAAAATTAACGAGTGAGAAGTAGACGAAAAGAATCGATTTTTAAATGAAAATTTGAAATTTTATGAGGTTTGAGCGACCTCTAAATATTTTTTTCCCGCACGCAGCTTCCACAACAATTTTTTTTTCTTCAACGAAGATAATTGGATCGTAAGAAAAAGGAAAAAAATAGAGCTCCAAATTGTGCCACCCTACTGTAAATGTCTCCATAAAATGTTTAATTAAATGTTAAAAGTTGAAAATGTGACTTCAAAAATTTAGGACGTCGGAAAAAAGTTTTGCACGGGACTAGAGTACATTTGTATTGAATTTTTCGAAAATCGAGACATTCCAAAACCCAACAATATCACTCTGTGACTTTTTCAAAGTTCAAAATACCTCGTTTACTGTAATTTACTTAAATTCTACCACCATAACAATTTGTTATAAGTCCTCGAAACATTTTCCAAAATTGTCTGTAACACAGGATATCTCAGGATTCAATTTTGATAAAATCCTCGAAAATATTTGCTCTCAAAGGATTACGAATTTTCAGAAAACGTCATTTTAAATTCAATATATCTCGATGAAGTTACTGTACAATGTTTATTCCCGCCCTAACGATATTCACCAATCTTTGCAACATTATTTCCAAAAATTCTGTAGGAAAAAAAATTCCGCAACTCAAAAAGCTCCACCTTCCTTCACTACTTTATTTTATTTCTCCAAATCTCCAAAAAATTCTCCAAATCTCCAAACAAATTCTTCAAATCTCCAAATAAATTCTCCAAATCTCCAAACAAATTCTCCAAATCTCCAAATAAATTCTGCAAATCTCCAAATATATTCTCCAAATCTACCATTTATTATTATCGATGCCAATCGATCGGATCACCGTTTCGCTATCCATTATTCCCTGGAAAGCTCGAAATACTGTTTATTTCCCAACGACGTCACTCGTGAAATGCACCGATGCAATTTCTTCATCTGTTGCACAATTATCCGTACTGTGAAATTAATCCGGTCGATTTTAATTAGGGAGCAGGCTCCTAATTGCCGCCGATGCCGCATTCCGATGAGACTTCGCTAATAAGATATATCATCGGTAATTTCGCTTGCAGCGAGGATAGTCCAAGCGATTAGAGGGAGTACCGAGAGAAAGAACGAGAAAGTGAGGCAAGCGAAGAGAGTGAGGAGCAGGAGGAGAAGGAGGATGAGAGACAGAAGAAGCGAAAGAAAGATTTTCGATTAAACAGTGCACTCATCTGTGAGTCTGGGTCATAAATTATTCATCGTATTACGCGGAGCGTATCAACCCACATATTTAATTGAAGAGGATCGACCATATTTATAGCCGGTATATACCTATAGACGGCTCATAGCTCGCGAAATGAAATCCCCGTGTCTTATCTCCCTACGAATGTTTTTTTATTATTATTTTTTTTCTATTGATCACCGTATCGTAAAATTGCATCCACGTAATTTTCTTTAACGACTCAGTGAGCACACTTTTGTAGTTTTCGATTTTTTTCGTACCCTTCCATTCGGTGATATAAATAAGCCCGGCGCTTTTTTATTCCTAATGTTCATTCACGTTCTTCAATGACAAACGAGGATGTCTTTTTCATTCGGGATATTTTTTGATACCACTTTCTTGGCATCAACTATTTCCTGAGTTCCAACGTATGCCCTTGCGGGTTTTTACGTATTACTCGTTCGCAATTGAACCCTTTCCTATCACTCGCACTTCGCAAATCGAACCTAGTTTCCGTTGCGTCCACAGCCGTCTTAGGGGTGAAATTCCTTTGGACGCCCGAAAATAAGTCATTTTTCTTGAATTTTTTTAAAGGTGATAAAATAATCGAATTGTTTAAAAATGTTGACATTAGCTTTTTACAACTTTCGAGTGTTACATTTTTTATTTTTGAAACAAAACAAAATGGCGGCGTTACAAGGTATTCCTTCAGGCGTCTTTTGAAAAACTGCTCGTGTTGTACCTCAAAAAGTTATTGATCGATCTGGCTGAAATTTTAGGGGCTTTCTCACTATAACATTATTGGAAGGATATACATAGAAAAATATAAAAAAGTATAAAATTAAAAATGAAGTAGGCTTTGTAATCAAATTTTCATATTTTTGACCATTTTCTCGACTATTTTTATCCCAAAAGAGTAATTTATTTACGCGATAACCTCAAAACTTAAGATATATCCTTCCAATAACGTTACAGTGAGAAACCTCCCGACATTTCAGTCAGATCGAACAATAACTTTTTGAGCTATAACATGAGCAGCTTTTCCAAAGACGCCTTAACTTTATAACGCCACCATTTTGTTTTGTTTAAAAAAAAATTTTAACACTTGAAAGTTGTAATTAGATGTCAAAATTTCAAAATGATGCGATTATTTTATCACCTTTAAAAAAATTCATGGAAAATGACTCCTTTTCGTGCGTCTAAAGAGATTTACCCCCTTAAGGTATTCCTCTCATGCACCCTTAACTCTCTCATGCATATTTAACAATTAATTGACTTTCGTCTATAACAAGTAAATATACATCCCAGTATACAGGCAAAATTTCGAGCCAAGTTACCGAACTTTTAACGAAAATTTACGACTCTAAAAATCGTCCAGTTTATACGGCGCTTCATGGAGATGACACGCTGGCCACATCTCTATCTGATAATTTATACACTAAATAACTCTATATACCTGATACAAACTGCTCACGCGTGTAAAGAAATCTGAAGATTTCGTAACGACAATAAAAACAGGGGGTCACCGAATGTTTAAAGAAAATACCGTAAAATGGGGTTACTTTGAACAGGTTTTGGAAGTTTTTTGTAAGTAACTTTTTTTAATATCCTAAATTCCAACATTTTTTGCTCCAATAGAACAATGTGTCCTTTGGCTATCAAATGTATAAGAAAGTTAAGCCCCCCCCCCACAATTTTATATTTTTTTAAAAGTGTCAAAGTAACTTCTAGTGTGAGGTTTCTTTGACAAGGCATTTAAATGTAACTTATGTCAAAGATTAAGGGTTACTATGACATCATTTTGATTATAAAATTTAATATTTTATACATTATACATGGAATTAAGTGAAAAACAACGGTTGTTTACAATCAAATTGTCATTTTTATTAAGGAAACATTTTACAAGAAAATTACAAGTACCTAGGGTACTTGATATGTTATTATATTTGTATTGCTACTAATTATGATGATATTAGTATTGATACTAATTATAGGCACTTAATCAGTCTTATGATTGTCATTGAGATAAAAATTAACTTGAGCAAAATTACAGTAAACTTTAGCAACCTTATAATAAACTTGAACAACAAATTTGAGCAACATTAGAAAAAAAGTTAAAAAGCACACACATTTAAACCGTATTTTGGCGCTCTGTTAAAGTAGCCCCAAAAACTGTCAAAGTTACCCTTAATGTCAATTTAACCCCGTTTTACGGTATTGATGATAAAACTTAAAAAACGTTTCTAGCAGAAGAACTTTCATAGCCACGACTTTTTACAGAAAATGTAAAAATGTCTGAATCTACTAAATGTGAGTGAAATTTTTTATTCCACTCTATCGTTTACTATGATAATTGATCGTGACTTATTTTTATTAAACGCCACTGTATTGTAATCAATTATTCAGAAGGGCCCTCAATACCTTAAACTAGACGGCCCCATATTCTTATGATTCTCTGGTGCACATACGTTTTACTCAACCACCTACAGCAAGGTCTCAGAAGTATTGGACTTCCGCTGGCTGGTTGATGCGTCAGCCGGTGCACGGCTAAGCGCTCACCGCTCTGAGTATCGGCCATCCACAACGCTGCTTAACTCGAAGGACCGCTTCAACCAAACCCCGACCGCTCATCCACCAGTGTCGTTATTATTTTGTTTTTAAATAATTTATCAAGCTACGTGGTCGCAGAGAAAAAATTAATCCCACGCCATGGTTATCACTTGAATTTCTCATGCAAATATCAACGTTCGGATGAAAAAATGAGTCACGGTGTTCAAAATTTCCATTGTGTCTTTGAGCGTGAAAAATCATGGAATTCCAGTCGACGGCCCGGAACCATGAGAGTGCTTGTATCTCCCTTCTCCTTTTTTCTTGAGCTACGATTTATTACAAAGCGTCTCCGCAGTCAGCACTGCCCGAGTCAATATTTGCAGACATCGAATACACACGCACACACACACACATGTATATATATATATATATATGTGTGTGTGTGTGTGTGTGTGTGTGTGTGTGTGTGTGTGTGTGTGTGTGTGTGTGTGTGTGTGTGTGTGTGTGTGTGTGTGTGTGTGTGTGTGTGTGTGTGTGTGTGTGTGTGTGTGTGTGTGTGTGTGTGTGTGTGTGTGTGTGTGTGTGTGTGTGTGTGTGTGTGTGTGTGTGTGTGTGTGTGTGTGTGTGTGTGTGTGTGTGTGTGTATATATGTATATGTATATATATATATGTATGTATGTATGTGTGTGCATGTATACACACATAGCCATAAGCACATATGTGCGTGTTTGAGAAATAAAAGATGATGCGTAGTATTGGAACCTCCGTATGAAGGGCCGACGCATTATAAGGTAAATTGAATCACGGAAAGTCAGTTTCGTTTCAATATTTGCGTAGTATTCCCAATAACTCGATATTGATATCCATTGAGCGACTATACAAATATATATATATATATACACACACGTAAAAATATAAATCCACAAATATCTATAAATATATATACAGGATGTACTGTTTGAGTTGCTACAACGAAACATCTCAAGAGCCATGCATTTTTGGAAAAAAAATGTTTCAACCGAACATTTCCTCCTTTTAAGGAGCAGAAAATGATAGTGCTGGTTATTTTTTATGTAGTGGCAATTTTCAATGTTATTTCCACGCACCTTTAGTTTTTTAAATTGGAGCCAATCATTTTTATCTTCGAATCATTTTGTGCGTAATAAAATTGGGCTTAGTCTTCGTTTGATTCGTTCGGCATCAGTTTTTAAAGATATTTTGAATATTGAGACAAACATATACCGGAAAAATTGATAAGCACGAATTATACAAAGGATTTCGTTTTTATTTTAATATCGTAAAAGATTGGAGTAAGAAGAATGTTCCAAAAAAGAAAACGATTTTGTTGGGGCAAAAATAATTGTGAAATAAAAAATATTGGATTCCATTTGGAAAACTGAGGTTCCCTTCGAAATGCTTGGAGAATTGCTGCCAAATGAAAAATATCCAACATCGTAATTTTTCTTCTTAGAGCTGTGAGACTGTGGTCTGAATTATTTTTTTCTAAAGTGCATCCCTCTTGTAATATTTCGCTGCGGCAATTTGCACGGTACACTCTGTATATATATATATATATATATATATATATATATATATATATATATATATATATATATATATATATATATATATATATATATATATTTGCCGTTACATTAAGAGTAACGGTGTTCCCATCCCATTTGTTTGATACGAAAATAATTTATTTTCGAAATAATGCATATAATTGTTACTTTTATATTTTATACAGATATAAGAAATAATTTCATGATAAGTGACGAATTATTCCACATGGGTTTGGTACGTACCTCGTTCCTCGACACATTGTCAATTCGTCACAACGTTTCTAGCTTGCGTTAACCGAGAGGAAAACCCGTTCAAGAAATTTGTGTATCACTTTTTCGAATTACGAGTTCAGGGCTTATGGGGAGACAAGAAAAATCTTCACAGAGATGCGTGGGCGGGAGGTTCGTTCTCCTCGTGTGTTCCGTACGAGCGCGCGTCAAAGACTGAGCTCGAGGATCCTCCACGAGAAGGATTTAAACGAGCGCGATTGCACGCGCTCGCGAGACACGACGAAGTTTTCCGAACTCGGCCGAGGTCCCGTTTCAAAGTCCTGGAAACATCGGCGCGGGAATTTTTCTCTCTTTCCGTGACGATTTTTGGCTCGGCACGTTTTTGCGCCTTTCGACCTCGTTTCGCCAGGGCGGAATAAAGATCGAAAATCATGACTGCACTGAGAAAAAAAATCAATTGAATGAACAAAATATATTGGTTGATCCAATATATTGCTGCTGCGAAGTGTCACCGATATATGAGATTGTTACAATACTATAAAATATTGGAAAATGTGATTGATTTAAATGATATATGGTTTTATTTGAAAAAGCTCTTCTGTTCTCTGAATATCTACATTATCCTTTAAATAAAATCATATTCTATTGAAATCATTCTATATACAATCCGTAGATGTATGGATGAAATAATTAAGCGGTTGCTACAACATTTTTTATTTCGTACAAAAATATAATCAATAGAAGTAATTATTTCTTTACTGCATCGAAACTAATATGCCATGAGACGTAAGTTTTTCAATTTGTTTTAAATATTAAATAAAAAGTGAGCATTAGAATGATCATCCAGGATAATAGTGGAGAGAATATCAGATATCCAATGGAATATCCATGGAGAGAATATCATATATTCAATTGATAAGAACAGATACTACACTTTGATTTTTGCCACAGGCCAAGAAGCGATACTCTTTAGAGTTTCTCCGGCGTTTAACGCGGTTCTCTAGTTTCTCGGCTGTTTTTTTACGGCTTTTTCAGTAATTTTTTACGGGCAAAGCATCGAAATAATCAATCTCATTGTTTTTGCATAATCTTTACTAACATTTAAATAAGCTTTACAAATTTGTTGAAGTCAAAATATATAATAGAATAAACGTTATAGTGGCCGACAGGAAGACATCGAGTAAAAGAGGTGCTTGACGGTGACCAAGATTGCGGCTGTTCTGCTTATCTGAAATCAAAAAACCAAACGGCATTTTAATCTTCACATTTAAGACTAGCGATTGAACTAGAGTAAATTCTAAATTACAAAAATTGACTTTTTATACACTTTTGAAAATTACATTCTAATTTTTACTCATTTTTTCTTAAGTGTTTGGCTCGTACAAAAAAAAACTATCGAATCAATCATGATAATCGTAGTTCAATCGCTGGCTTATAACATATTAAAGATGCTGTATAAATTTGAACAAGATCGGTGCAGTAGTTTCTGAAATATCGTAGTCACCGTTTCGAAAAATGGTGTTTCGAGAAAAACGCGTTTGAAAGTATACCTGCTCCGTATACCTGCTCTGTTCCAGGGCCGTAACTTGTGAACCACTTCGAATATCGAAAAATCCTTTTTCACACATTTTCTACACATGTTGTAGATGTGATTTATGAAAAAAATCGATTTTTTCGACCCGAGAAACTAGAGGAGCGCCTTAAGTAGACTTTCGGTTCGCGCTACGCTTAAGAGAAACGAGCGCGCGTGCGGCTTCTAGCGGTTACTCCGAGAACTACGGGTTTCCTCACACCTATCATTTCGGCGGCCCTCGGCCATGATTTGGTTGAATTTTTTCAAACAAATGCGCAAGAAACAAATTTTATCTTCGCATAATTTTTTAACCAATTCAGACATTTGCTTAATATTTTTCTATAAAAATAAAATATTAATATTTTAACGAATAATGTACTTGGAAATCAATATCGGATATGGTGAAAAAAATGAAATAACATGTTTACTCAATAGAAATTTTATCTGAATCAAACGAGCGAAATTCAATCTTTTTCTTGTGTACTCCAAGCAATAATATTCATGTTATGAATTGAAACGCTTTTTTCGTTCGTTGCATAAAATGCATTCAAAACTATATCATTTGTTCGCGATAATTTTTTTGATAGTTGCAATAATATATTTTTTTCGGCTAACAATATATCTTTTGAATGAAAAAAAAAACTTTTAATTTCATCATGTTATTGAAGTCGATAGCGTTTTGTTTGGACTAATAAATCCGATTATTTACACCAACAATTTTACAATTGAATCAACGAAATTTCATTCAATAACACCAATGATATTGGATCAATGATTTTTTTCTCAGTGTGTTGCTTTGTTTTCGCGAATGTTTTTTTTTTTCACAATTTAATGGTGGCTTCGAAATATTTCAAAACGTTGGAAAATTAGTGGAAATGTGGAGGTGTACGATTTTTTTTGTACACACTCAAAAGTTCAAACTACTCAAAAAGTACAGTACTCAAAAAGCTCTGTACTTTTTAAGATGCGGGGACGATTTTTCTGCAGCCTGAAAGTGTATCACAGGAGTCCTCTAAACTTATTTTGTAACGATGAAACGCTTTGATTGGGAGCATTACATTTTTTCAAAAATGTTTGTGAGCGTTTCAATTTTCTCAATTTTCGAAATATGTGGTTTAATTTTTGTACGGCAATAGAGCAATACAGAAAGCACTTGGGGATTAAATTGTGCGAGAATCGGTGAAAGGCTCAAGATTTAAGGGGGTTTACGCATTCAGAAAATTACTTCGCGGTGTAAATTTCTCAAAATTCAAATCATCCGGAAAATGTTTCGCACGCGAATGAAGTGTACATACGAAAATGTACTAAATTTCCTGGTTGTAAATCATAATACCAGTAATTCAAATGCAATTTTTATTCGTTCAAAATAACGATATAACTGAATTTAAGACACATTCACTGCGTGCGAACGAAGATGTTTTTCTTATTCAAATACATGTCTCGTATGTTCGAATCAACAAAGTATTTCGATCAAATTCGCTTTTATTGAATTGTCCTCATCAAGGAATGTCTGAAATAAATATTAAAAAATGTATAGATATTACACAAAGTGCAACTATTTAATGGCATTAAAAATGTAATCAGACTTTCCGGATAATAAGAAAAAGATACACGTAAATAATATGAGTTGGTTTTTATTATTTTTAAAAGAATATTGATACATTTAGGTATATAATTGGGTTTGTTTGGGTTTTTTCGTATAATAATTGTTATATAAGTTTTGTAACATATTTGTATCATAATTAAAAAATTCATAAAAATCATTTTTCAACCAATCACATTTAGCATGTCGCAACTCCACCACTCTACTGCACAGTGGCAGTGGAGTGGTGATAGCGTTAGTTTCGTGTGACGTCCTCGTCCAGTAAAGGAGACAAAAACCCATCACTTTTAGCGTAGAATTAGAATTTTTGACTGAAGCTAGATACTGAAAGTAGCATACTGAAAGTAACCCCAATGAAATGTTGCCCCTCAATTCGCCCCAACCCTACGAGATGGGGGTTGGAAAATTAAAAATCGCCGTATCTCGAGAATTAATAGCCCGATAAAAAAATGTTTCAAACAAAAGTTGTTTGGAATAATAAAATACGTATAACGTTATCTAACATCCAACTCCCTATCTTCGAAAACACCGGCACAAAAACGATTTCAAAATTCGGGGTTGATGTGTACTCTCGTGTTTTTGTGCTACTATTTTTAAATATAGGGGATTGGACGTAAGGGAACATTATACGCATTTTATTATTCCAAACAACTTTTTTTTGAAACATTTTTTGATCGGGCTATTAATTATCGAGATACGGCGATTTTTAAGTTTTTAACCCCTATTTCTTAGGATTGGCGCGAGTTGAGGGGCAACATTTCATTGGGGTTACGTTCAATATGCAACCATCTAGCTTCAGTCAAAAATTCTAATTCTACGTTAAAAGTGCTGGGTTTTCGTCTCTTTTACTGAACTACCCAGCTAACTGAGACCCCTATACCTGCCTCAACAAACATATACAGTTTCAAAAGCATTTTCAATGTTAATTAATTTGAAACAAATAAAATAGTAGTAGGCTGTGAGGAACGAAACAAAAACATTTTACTTAAGGGTCCACTTTGGAGCCACGAAGAAAGGCTATTTTCGAGATTTTTTTGAGGATTTTATAAAAGATATGAATATAAAAGTTGTTGGGCTTGATAAATAAAGTCTTGAAATCCATAAAAAAAAATTATTCATTTTCATTCATTTTTAAGTACAAAAACTACAGTTTAACTGACAGTTTAAGCTCCATCACAACTCGGCAACGGCTTGTCTGAAACAAAAAAATCAAAGTCCATTAGATTCAGTATGACACCAGCTACAAAATGACCCTCGAATATAAAGTTTTATAAAAAAATAAATAAATGGCAGATGAAAAACGAAAAAAGTGAAAAAACCCCATTTTTTCGCAGTGTTTCGCAAATAAATGAGTAAAAATGAAAATTTTCAAACCATCGAGGGTCATCTTGTTGCGAATCATGTTTACAATATGTGGTTCAAATTTCAAGAGAATAGGTTTATTAGTTTTAGAGATACGATGGAGCTAGATTTTGACAACGTTGTTTCGAGAAAAACGCGTTTGAAGTTTGTACTACGAAAAACTCCTACCTAAACTGAATCGGCAATTCCTGCACCGTACAAAATCCCTTCTGATTGCTCATCATCGTCGATTTCTTGAAGTCGTGCTTGCTTTCGATTTTTTTGAAATTTTCAAAGTGGACTGGCCCCTTAAATGGATCCTCGTTAAGTCGAATACTTTTTTAGCAGTGTACTATGCAACAAACACGTGCTTATCCAATTACTCGAAGTACAGCGGAGTTATCGATCTCAATTTTACCATCCAACGGTCTCCACATTCCTCCTCGTCGAATCAATGTTTATCCAATTTTCGATTTATCCGGCAGGGCGATAAGCCGATCCCCCCTGATCCGCGATATTTTTTCGACCCTCGGACAGTTGCAACGAACGATACGATTCCGCGTTATTTCACATTCATGTATTCTCGATGCTAACTCGCTTCGGCTCAGCTTATATTCGCATCGCGTTTGCGAAAGGGATTTCAAACCTCTGCTACTGAAACACGATAGACAGATAGACTGACAATGAGAGAGAGCGAGAGAGAGAGAGAGAGAGAGAGAGAGAGAGAGAGAGAGAGAGAGAGAGAGAGAGAGAGAGAAAGAGAGAGAGAAAGCAACTGGAAAAAGGGATCAAAGGACCTCGGCCCGACAGGCTTGAGGCTTGCAACGTACGAGACAAGAGTTTCCTTACGACCCTTTTGTATACACTAGACAAGAAGAAATTGCCATCGTTGCTCACCCTTCCAGAGATCTATACGATTTCTCGACGGAAATCTTGGCTTGACAATTACTGGGCCTGCCAATTAGGCATAGAAAAACTCAATTGTACGAATTTATGGCACGATATTTTTTGTGCAATTTATCTGCTTTTTTTATTCGATGGAATCAGTGAGTGGGCGTCGTGGAATATTTCAGCATCTGCCATAGCACTGATAACGGTTGTTATAATAATAAATAAAATATATGGATAAAGTTTAACCGACAGGGCGTGCAGCATCGTTGGGCTAATTCAGCACTTGGATGGGTGACCGCGATCGTGGATACACTGCGAAAAAAAAACCAATTGAATAAAAAAATATATATATTGGTTGATTCAAATAAATGTCTGATCGCGGAGTGCCACCGATATATGAGATTGTTACAACACTATAAAATGTTGGAAAATGTGATTGATTCAAATAACATATTGTATTTGAAAATCTCTTCTGATCTCTGAATATATACAATCCGTAGATGTATGGATGAAATAATTAAGGGGTTACCCCCACTTGCGATTTTGAAAAAATCGATTTTTTTATTGCATTTTTTTGAAGTATAAGTATCCGGGCCCATACAGAAGTATGGGCCCGGAATAGATGACTTCTTCTTGTAAACTGTCTTCTTGTAAAGTCTTCTTCGTGTAAACTGAAATTGAAACTTTAAACGCGTTTTTCTCAAAATGGCATTTCTGAAGTCGGTGACCAAGATTACTCGAACACTAATGAACCGATCTTCTTGAAATTTTGCAGGCTTATTTAATACATAAAAATGTAGTCTTTAATCGTTCGATTTTTTTTTTTTGAAAAAAATGGCCGTTTTATAGCCAAAAAACGGCCGTTTTTTTCGTTAAAATCGAACCATTAATTTTGACTGTCCGCCATTTTGTGAAAAATGAATATTTTTTAAAATCCTTCGATTAAAGACTAGTTTATACTTATATTTGACTAAATCCATCCGCATTTTTTTTTCAGACGATCCACTTCCCCGCAATGTTGGTCACCGCAAACCGTGTATATAAAAACATTATTTCATTGACGGCCATTTGCCACTAAACAATGTAATATTTTTCAATAAAAAAATTACTGAAAGTTCTTCAAGATGTGTTCTTTAAGATGGTATATTGATCGATTAAAAAAGTTTTGTAGTTTTCTTTTAAAAAATTCATGAAAAAGGCCTTTTTGCGCTACAAGTGGGGGTAACGCCTTAAGCGGTTGCTACAACATTTTTTATTTCGTACAAAAACATAATCAATAGAATGAATAATTTATTTACTACATCGAAACGAATATACCATGAGACGTAAGTTTTTCAATTTGTTTTAAATCTTAAATAAAAAGTGAGCATTAGAATGACCATCCACGATAATAGTGGAGAGAATATCAGATATCCATGGAGAGAATATCAGATATCCATGGAGAGAATATCAGATATTCAACTGATAAGAACAGATACTACACTTTGATCTTAGCCACAGGTCAAGGAGCGATACTCTTTAGAGTTTCTCCGGCGTTTAAGTAGATGTTCGGTTCGCGCTATGCTTACGAGAAACGAGCGCGCGTGCGGCTTCTAGCGGTTACGCCGAGAACTACTGGTTTCCTCACACCTATAATTTCTGTGGCGCTCGGCCATGATTTGGTTGAATTTTTTCAACCAAACGCGCAAGAAACAAATTTTATTTTCTCATAATTTTTTAACCAATTCACACGTTTGCTTATTATTTTTCAATCAAAATAAAATATTAATATTTTTACGAATAATGTACTTAAAAATCAATATCGGATATGGTGAAAAAAATAAAATAACATATTTACTCAATAGAAATTTTATCTGAAGCAAACGAGCGGAATTCAATGTTTCTTGTGTACTCGAATCAACAATATTCATGTTATGAATTGAAACGCTTTATTTGTTCGTTTCAGAAAATGCATGCAAAACTATATAACTTGTTCGCGATAATTTTTTAGATACTTTGAATAATATATTGCTCTCGGCTAACAATATATCTTTTGAATGAAAAAAAAGTTTAATTTTGTCATGTTATTAAAGTCAATAGCGTTTTATTCGGACTAATGAATCCGATTATTTACACCAACAATTTTACAATGGAATCAACGAAATTTCATTCAATAACACCAATGATATTGGATCAATGATTTTTTTTCTCAGCGTAGAAAGTTAAAGAATGAACGTTGTTTTTTTTTGGGACTGAGTGATTAGTTTTAATCATTGAAAAATATATATTAATTGTTGTAAGCGCGCAATTTCGAGCTTAGAAAAAATTACAGCAAGAAAGGGCTTTTCTAAATTCTTGGTCCCTTAAAATGTAAAGTGCAAAAAAATGGGTAATTTTTTGACGTTCTAAAAATTCATCCTGATATCTTAAAATTGAAAAACATCCGGAGCATGCAAACCATATTTCTGAAATTCCAACAGCCTTAAGGTACAAACGCTTTCGCCGGTTTTCCCAAAAATATTATCCACAAATACATGATAATTCTTGTTCGTACAAAAATTCCCTAGGCATGTAAAAAACTGGAAACGTTTGGGCGTAAAATAAT
Source organism: Ophion slaviceki (assembly GCA_944452715.1). Taxonomy (NCBI): domain Eukaryota; kingdom Metazoa; phylum Arthropoda; class Insecta; order Hymenoptera; family Ichneumonidae; genus Ophion; species Ophion slaviceki. The sequence continues at coordinate 34,032,272 of OX101787.1, read as the reverse complement.
TCCTAAACGGCATTTTTCGACGATCCAACATTCCGAACCTTTCCACAAAAATGCTAGAAATGTTTTTTCTTCCAGAAAAAATAGCCAAAAATATTAATATTCGGTTAGCTACGGTCTATCTAGAGGCCAAAAAAAAATCGCAAAATTGCGGGTTTTTACTGTGAAACGGTTCGTGAAAAGGAATTTTTTCAAACATAAAGGTACATATGTTGAGGGATTTTAAAAAATCACCAATAAATCGAGAAAAACAACAAGAACATGGCCACCGGCAGATGATGCCATTTTTTCGCGACGTTTGGCGGTGGACGCTCTTCAGCTTAAACGGTCCATCTGAAATACAAAAAACAAACGGGTTATTGAAGTTAACAACAAGTACGAGTCGTTGACGATCGTCGATTTTTTAAATAATTTTTGTTGACACTGTGGCGACGAATTGACACTCGAACATACAAAATCTACGAAAAAAGTCGTCGTAACTATTCAAAAATGAAGATCGATTTAAAAAAAGTGAGATCGTCACCGATCTTTAAATGTTATTGATCACATCTCCTGTAAATTTGGAAACAATCCATCAAGTGGTGCTCGAGATATCATGTCTACCGACTTTGAAAACGCGTTTAAAGTTTGCAGTATGGTGCTGCTACCGCTCGTCCGTCCGACTGTTACCGTCAAACGGGGTTAATTTGACGTTAAGGGTAGGTTTGACAGTTTTTAGGGCTACTTTAACAGAGCGCTAAAATACGGTTTAAATGTGTGCGCATTTAAATGTGTTCAAATTGGTTGTTCAAGTTTGTGATAATGTTGCTAAAGTTGATCTCTATCTCAATGATAATTATAAGACTGATTAAGGGGAGATATACACCTAGGAGCCGGAAAAAAGGTCATTTTTGTGAATTTTTTCAAGGAAAACTATTTGAAATTTCGGATTGGGGTTTTAATTATCTAAAAGTACATACATTAAAAAATATGTTTAATTTTCTTTATCTAAAAATATCAAAAATATACAAGGATATTGGTTGATCCTTGGAGCGTCGTAAAAAAATCTGCGTATACCCACTGGCGTTTCTTCAAAAATCATCTGAAAAAACACCTAAAAGATTATTAAATTAGATACTATAATCTAGTACTTGTCATAGCCGATTTTGAAAATATCAATTTAGAAACAAAATGGCGGACGTTTGAACATAAATAGTGATTTTTGGGCCAAAAATTAGTTATTATTTTGCCTATGAAACAAAAACTAAGTAACAGAAAAAAAATCCTATGACAAGTACTAGATAATGGTGTATAAAATAACCATAAAAAACCTCAAGGCAATCGGTTCATTGGTTTTCGAGAAATTTTGGGTACCGATTTGAAAAACGTGGTTTTGAGAAAAACGCGTTTGAAAATTTGAGAATGAATAAATCATGAAATTTGTCAACTTACATGGAATCATCGATACCAGCCCCATAGTGTAGGTCTTCTACGGTCAACGGAATGTTCATGGCTTCTAAATCGATTTTTTCTACCATCCAGGTGTATATCTCCCCTTAAGTGCCCATAATAGTACCCTAGGTACTTGATATTTTTATGGAAAATGTTTCCTTAATAAAAATGACAATTTGATTGTAAAAAGTTGTTTTTCATTTACGTCATTGTATAATGCATAAAATGTTAATTGTTTTTTATCAAAATGATGTTAAAGTAACCTTTTATCTTTGACGTAACTTGCATTCCAATGTCTTGTCAAAGATATCCCACACTCGAGGTTAATTTGACACTTAAAATATATATATATATATATATATATATATATATATATATATATATATATATATATATATATATATATAATTGGAGGGGAGCGGTTGGGCTTGACTTTCTTATACATTTGATAGCCAAAGGGCACATTGTTCTATTGGAGCAAAAAAGTTGGAATGTAGGATGTTAAAAAAACGTTACCTGCAAAAAACTTTTAAAACCTCTTCAAAGTAACCCCATTTTACGGTATAAGCTGTGGCTCATTCAATTTGAGGAATATTCCAATGAAATTTTCAGGAAATATAGCTAAAGCTGATACTATCGAATAAAAATATTTTTGGAAAATGATATTTTTTGACCCACCCAGGTAGATGTAGCCCGTTAAATTATATTCCTATTTTTTTTACAGATCTGAAAATTGAATCGTTAAAAAGCTCGTTCGTCACCAGCTCCATTTGAGGTGTCGATTTTTTTCTCGTACAATCGGAACGATCAATCACTGTAATTTTCGCTCTGTATAAATCGTGGTCAGAGCTCGAGACAATCGGGACTTTGTGTGCCTCGATCGCATGGTCGACATACTAAATACGTAAATACGAGGAAACTTGGCGACGTTGCGCTCGTTGTTCACCAGGAGATGTTTCTTCGCATTGAGGCATTGCACCCGAGAGACTCCAAATGGGCCACATTGTTCATTTATTATGGAGGATAGATCGTCGTGCTGGTTACCTGTAGACGCGGTATATCGTCCAGAGGTCCACGAGGCTTTCCACGCCTAATCGATTGAGGAGTTTCGGGACAAATGACGAAATGTTACCATTTGCTTCAAATTTATACAGAAAATTCTTTGCTATATGCTGAATGCACTCTCCAAATTTTAAATCGATCGTCTACACCGTTTCCGAAAAAATTACAATTGAAAAAATACTTTTCAACACAGGGAGATCCTTTGATCAGATAACATGAGGAGTACATTATGACACTGATGACAAAATTGTCATAATGTTCGAGTGATTTAACGGTATTGCATAACATTTTTAACATTTTTTCACACTTTTCTATGCGTAAAACTGCCATTGAGCGATAAGCGTAGGCTGTGTTGAAGGCCCTATGTTGAAAAGTGTTTTTTTTTTATTATGAATTTTATAAAAACTGTGTTTTTATCAAATTCATAAGTAATTTAATTAATTATTCATAATTCATAATTATAAAGTTTTTATAAAGAAAAATGTTTTTTTTATTATGAATTTTGTCAAGTGCTAATATTTTGTCAATTGTCCCGGAACTCCTTAAGGCGTTACCCCCACTTGTAGCGCAAAAAAGGCCTTTTTCATGAATTTTTTTAAAGAAAACTACAAAACTTTTTTAATCGATCAATATACCATCTTAAAGAACACATCTTGAAGAACTTTCAGTAATTTTTTTATTGAAAAATATTACATTGTTTAGTGGCAAATCGCCGTCAATGAAATAATGTTTTTATATACACGGTTTGCGGTGACCAACATTGCGGCGAAGTGGATCATCTGAAAAAAAAATGCGGATGGGTTTAGTCAAATATAAGTATAAACTAGTCTTTAATCGAAGGATTTTAAAAAACATTCATTTTTCACAAAATGGCGGACAGTCAAAGTTAATGGTTCGATTTTAACGAAAAAAAAACGGCCGTTTTTTGGCTATAAAACGGCCATTTTTTTTTCGAAAAAAAATCGAACGATTAAAGACTACATTTTTATGTATTAAATAAGCCTGCAAAATTTCAAGAAGATCGGTTCATTAGTGTTCGAGTAATCTTGGTCACCGACTTCAGAAATGCCATTTTGAGAAAAACGCCTTTAAAGTTTCAATTTCAGTTTACACGAAGAAAATATTTTTTTTTGTAAACTTACATAGAGTCATCTATTCCGGGCCCATACGGAAGTATGGGCCCGGATACTTATACTTCAAAAAATGCAATAAAAAAAATCGTTTTTTTCAAAATCGCAAGTGGGGGTAACCCCTTAACCCTTTGAAGCATACATTTTACTTTACGTGCACGATTTTTGGCACTTTCGTTATTGATGACACCCGCTAAGTGAAAAATAAAAATTTAATAAGTATGTTTTAGTAGTTATTGAAATCCTAGGAACCTTGAAACGCATTTTCAACCGCCACATTTAATTGAAAAATACTTTTGAATCGCCAAAATCTGAATTGAATTAGGTGTTACACCAGTGTTACACTATGCCGCGAAGGGTTAAGTCCGGAGCCTGAATTAGAAGGTCCAAAAAAAGCGTGTTTTCGGGAATTTTCGGGAAGAAGGGAAAAAACAAGTGAGCCTAGTAATTAAGGTATCTTTTCATGTATATTTGAAATGTGTAAGAAAATGTCAACATGAAACAATAAATGACTACAGAAATATCAGCCTATTCCATGTGCGTCTTGACACTGCAGTCCCCAATCGGCGGGAAAGATGCAGCTCGTAATTCTTGACTGAAACAAAAAAACAATAAAATTTTGGATTGTCGTATACTTTTCTACTGAATGAACTACGAAAAAGCTGAAAAAATCGTAAAAATATAACTTTTCTCAGGTTTGAAAGAAAAATGTCTTCAAAAAATAAACTTTAACTCATTTTAGTTCACTCAGAAGAGATTTTCATACTGAAGAAAATAAATTTTGGTTTGATTCAATAGGTCGTTTAGTTTTTTTGCAATCACGCCCGGCAATGTAGTGGCAGGACGCACATGAAATAGGCTGATAAATCTGCAGTCACTTATTGTTTCATGTTGAACATTTTTTATGCATTTCAAATATACATGAAAAAATACGTCAATGTTTACTGGGCTCACTTGTTTTTTTCCCTTCTAAAAGAATTCCCGAAAAACTGCTTTTTCGGACCTTCCAACTCAGACTCCGGTCGAGGTCGAGGATTTAGAAGCTATGAACATTCCGTCGAACGTAGAAGACCTACACTATGGGGCTGGTATCGATGATTCCATGTAACTTGACAAATTTCATGATTTATTCATTCCCAAATTTTCAAACGCGTTTTTCTCAAAACCACGTTTTTCAAATCGGTACCCAAAATTTCTCGAAAACCAATGAACCGATTGCGTTGAGGTTTTTTGTGGTTATTCTATAAACCATTATCTAGTACTTGTCATAGGATTTTTTTTCCGTTACTTAGTTTTTGTTTTATAGGCAAAATAATAACTAATTTTTGGCCCAAAAATCACTATTTATGTTCAAACGTCCGCCATTTTGTCATAAATCGATATTTTCAAAATCGGCTATGACAAGTACTAGATTATAGTATCTAATTTAATAATCTTTTTGGTTTTTTTTTCAGATGATTTTTGAAGAAACGCCAGTGGGTACCGTATACGCAGATTTTTTTACGACGCTTCAAGGATCATACAATATCCTTGTATATTTTTTATATTTTTAAATGAAGAAAATTAAACATATTATTTAATGTATATACTTTTAGATAATTAAAACCCCAATCCGAAATTTCAAATAGTTTTCCTTGGAAAAATTCACAAAAAATGACCTTTTTCTGGCTCCTAGGTGTATATTCCCCTTAATGTCACCTCGGCATCACTCAAATGTATATATATCCAAGTTTCATCATGCGAGACGCTAAATTTATTCGCCGTGACGAAAGTTCAATAATTAACGAACCCCGACTGACGAGGGACGAAACAATCGATTATATCTGGTATGCTCATTTTTATAATCTGTCAATCAATTGCCGGGCAATATCCATTATTTTTATTAATCGCGAATATTTGTAACGGGCCAAGTATTCACGCTCGAAAGAATTTTTTGGTCTATAATGAAATATGGGCGACTTCAATCTTGCGCAGTCTCAATTGTTAATTTGCCAGTGCTGAATGGGGATATTCGATGGTAGCCTCCTGTGTAGGTGGAGGAATAAAATTAAACGCTTCGAAATAGGAAAACGCGAATGTCTAGGTTTTGGCAGATTTTTGCATTTTTATCTGTCACTCAAATAAAACTCAAGGTAGAATGATTTCTTTGATGTTCGAATATAAAATATGGGTATCAATTCTACGTCATCTCGATCTATTTATTTTTCCGTGTCAATTAAGGCTCCCGAAAAACCAATATTGTTCTCTCACTTGTGTACCACGAGAAAGAAAATGAAGGTTTCGAAATACGAACATTTTGCCACATTTATTTGTATTTTCATGAATCGATTAAATTTTAACGAAAATATAAAATTCCCTTCCACAAGAATTTCTCGTTTTTAATAATAAATCTGCACCGTAAACAAAATGCCAGAAATTTTATCCTTTCGAAATATTTAAAAGTCAATAACGATTTTTAGACAAATTTGCATTCAGGAAGATATATTTATTGCTTAAATTTGTAACAAAAGACAAAATTCAACCTATAATGATTTTTTTTATTATCCGTTAATAAAATATGGGCGTCAATTCTAAGTAATCTGAAATTATTATTCTTAATTTTCCCGTGTCAATTAAGGGGGAAAATCCCTTTAGACTCCCGAAAATAAGTCATTTTTCATGAATTTTTTTTGAGGCGATAAAATAGTCGCATCATTTTTAAAATTTGACATTATTGTATTACAACTGTCAAGGGTAAAAAAAAATGTTTTCTTTTTTAAACAGAGTAAAATGGCGGCGTTATAAGGTACTCCTTTAGGCGTCTTTTGAAAAACTGGTCATGTTACAGCTCAAAAGTTATTGTTCGATCTGGCTTAAATTTTGGGAGGTTTCTCACTATAACATTATTGGAAGTATATACCTAAAGTTTTATTGTTATCGCGTAAACTTTTTCACACTTTTAAACTTTTTTATGGTTTAAACCTTTTTTTATGGTAAAACTTTTATGGTTAAAACTTTTTTTAAACTTTTTTTATGGTTATCGCGTTTACTTTTTTCGGGTAAAAATTGTCGAGAAAACTGTCAAAAATATTAAAAAGTCTACTTAATTTTCAATTTTATACTTTTTTATATTTTTATAGGTTTATCCTTCCAATAATGTTACAGTGAGAAACCTTCCAAAATTTCAGCCAGATCGATCAACAACTTTTTGAGCTATAACATGAGCAGTTTTTCAAAAGACGTCTCAAGAAATACCTTATAACGCCGCCATTTTGTTTTGTTTTAAAAAGAAAAAAATAACTCTTCAAACTTGTAATAATATAATATCAAAATTTAAAAATTATGCGATTATATTTTCACCTTTAAAAAAAATCATGAAAAATGACTCATTTTTGGGCGTCTAAAAGGATTTACCCCCTTAAGGCTTTGGCAAAACTCCAAATTGCACTCTCACTTGCACACCACGAGAAATAAATTGACGTCTTCGAAATAAGATTTTGTCACGTTTATTTTATTTTTATCAATCAATCCATTTTTTAAGGCGAGAAATCCCTTTAGGAGCATGAAAAATAGGTTTTTTTCGGGAATTTTTTTACAGGGGATAAAATAATCTGATAATTTTCTAATTTGGACATGAGTTTATTATAAGTGTCGAGTTAAAAAAAATTGGAATGACCAACAAAATGGCGGCGTTATTAAGGGTTTTCGGACGCCTGTTTTCCGCGACATCGAAAGATGCTGCAGTTGTCACTCTTTTTCTGTTGATCTGAAAAAGATTTAATAAGTGTCATTCGTTTACTGACATATTAAGGGGAAGGATATACCTAAAAATGATGAAAAAGTGCAAAATTGAAAATTTAGGGGCCTTTTTACTCCAAAGTTCGAATTTTCGACCATTTTTTCGACATATTTGACCCCAAAAAAATTATTTATTTACACGCTACCTTTCAAACTTTAGGTATATCCTTCCGATAATATTACTGAGAGTAACCTCCCAAAATTTCCTGCAAATCGGTCGATAACTTTTTGGCCACAACACGAGCAGTTTTTGAAAAAGTAGTTTCGAGATAATCGCGTTTAAAGTTTCAACATGTGACTCGCTACCTGACCGCATGCTGTCCCCGCGTTCTAGACTATATGCGACAACTCCGCAAATATTCAATATTTCGAGTTTTCCTTTGGTCAGTATATTCTTTGGGTATCGTAGTTGCGAAATAAGTTTTGAAAAAATCGATTTTTTGAAAATTCTAAAGGGATTTCTCGCCTTAAAGAAAATACAAATTTCTCATTTTCAGTAATAAAATCTCCACCTCAAACCAAAATTTTTACGTTTCGAAATATTAAAATGAAAATAACGATTTTTTTTTGACAAATTTGCATTGAAGAAAGAGATTACCAGGTCTTTCTGTGCGGCTAGGAAAAATGGGTAACGATCCACGAGGTACAAGAATCGAAGTGTCCCGTATACGCAGTAGACTTCTGTATCTAGTATGGGCACAGCATCAGGGCAAATTCCCACAATATAGCGATCGGGATATACGGTTGCCGGTTTCGCAGCGTGTACGTACTATATCGCGTACACACGCGCGGTAACGGAAAGCCTTAATACGTCCTCTCGGACACACTGGGCTGTTGTGATGGTCAGAATCCCGCGGCCCCGTATGAAGGAGCCTTAGCTGGCAGTTTGCCTAACAGGATTTGCTTCGTGGGTGTTAAACGAGCCACGGCCACCTCGTAGACACAAATCACTCCATTAATCTACGACTTGTGATTAACGAAGCTCCTTTTTTTTCGAACTAGCGATTATTTTTCGTAAAATAGTTGTTCGGCCGTTTTTTTTTTGCTGTCCGTTTCGTCGGAGTTCACGTCGGCTGCCTCGTTACCGCGTTTGACAGATCGACGGAGGAAAAAAAAAGCAGAGGGAACATTGAAACGCTATTTTTCGCTGATCAAAGCGACTTTTCTCAAGGGAAAATTGAACCCTCGATTTTTTACGCCCCCTGTGTCTGATGCAGACACGCTTTGACTACTGGCCATCGCGTTTTTTTTTGCCCCTCAATTTCCCTGGAGAATTACTAGCTGGATTTTTTCGAAGCGCTACTGAGAGATTGTTGTTGAGCGTCTACTTGAAATTTGAACAGTGACTTCGTCCTGAGACAATTTTTTTAAATTGGCTTGCTCTTAGAGAAAGCTTTGTGAAGGAAATAACATGGGAAGGAATCAACGCGCGAGCTTATAATTTGGCCGCTTCTTATGAAACTGTATTTTAATCATTTTGATTAACTTTATCTTAATCATTTTAATAGTAACTGTATTTTAATAGTGCAAATAATAACTGTATTTTAATTATTTTGATAACTGTATTTTGATGATTTTCATAACTATATTTTAATCATTTTAATGGTGGGATGGCCTTTTAGCCATCCTATCATTAATGGAAATTTTATTTTTACCTAAAATAGCGCGTACGATATTTTATTACCGCACTTAAAGTTTTCCAAACATCTAAAAAAAAGAGAGCAGCGGTACTAGAAACATTCTGCACTGTGAAACTCCCTCAAAATCCAAATTTCTACCAATTTTCCCAAAATAACAACATGCTTTCTACGATTACAACGCAAGTGTACAAAAATTGAACAAGGTATTTAAAAAACTAGGGTTTTACGTATACAAAAAGATCGACCCCTCAGGTGAAGACATTGGTAATTCTTTGGATAAGTGACGGTTCCGAAAAATGAGCCTAATATTTTTTCGGCTATTTTTTCATTTATTGGGTTATAAATTATGATATTCAGTCGGGGAAGCTGAAATTCACCCCCTCGATAAAAGTTATGGGGTTTTGAAGTTCGCGGAAACACGTGATAAAATAGGGCAAATCGACGCCTATCTTGAGTTTCTTTGCGTTCTTGAAAAATGCGAAATTATTTTTAACCATTTTTTGCTCGTAAAAAAATGATAATGAAAAATTTTAGCTTCGCCCGACTGAATATCATAATTCATAACACAATAAATGAGAAAATAGCAAAAACAAATTTTCGGAAAAGTCACTTATCTAAAGAATTACCCAGACGTTCTTTTCAAATGTCATTTTCCAACGTTTTTTAACATTCTCACCGCATTTCCATAAAAATCTCACAAAAACATTCCCACGAAGATGCCAAAAGATACCGAAGCTTCCATACGTGTGCCCATTGGTCTTCCCCTTCAATTTTTTCCGCTCTTTCACCATTCCTGATCG